>KK119492.1:315750-329285 GCA_000611955.2 Stegodyphus mimosarum
TCCCTCTCATTATTTTGAAAATTTAACATTTGCAAATTTAGTTTGATCCCTCGCCTGTTAAAGAGTATTTTAGAAATGAGTGCGGCATCATATTTGGCATAATATCTGGTTAGTTACCCTTTGCTGCGTTAAATTTTCTTTCGATTTCAATCATACTAATAATCACAACAAATGTACAAAAGTGGATTTTCGGTTAAACAAACAATATATGTTTCAATTATTTTATCACTTTGAATTATATTTTTAATCAAATTTTTGAAATGTTTATATTTATTTTCTAATCCAATTTTTTAAATAAGCATAATTACTTGAAATTAAAAAAAATATTATTCAAGCATCTCTCTTTCCGTCAAAAATTTTTAAAACATCCACTAATTTCAAATTATTGTTAGCCCAAAAGCAGCATCAGTCCTGAATGCGATATTATTCTTGAAACAACATTTTTTGCATTGAATGACTAAAAACGGCTAATCCCTTTTCACCGAATATTATCGCTATGTATTATATTTAAAGAAATTAAATAATGAAGAATCCCCATGAGTGTGTCAATCTTTCTCATATTGTGAAAAAACAGCGGTACCTAAAGCCATCAAATTTTGAATAATGTAATCCTCCACTCGAACATTGGCATCTGGAAGCCCGAATTTTGAATTTCGAATTTGTTTTATTATCTATTTCACATTTTGTAAAACTTTAACGATTTTTTATTAACAAACTCAACGATTTCAAAGCGAGTAGTGGCAGCATTGTACGGAATAAAACATTTTTATTTCCAGCGCGCGAGACTATCAATCTGAAATTCTCTAAAGATACGCCGTTTTTATATATTTTATAATTTTGTTGTTGAATCGAATATTATGTGGTACAATCGCCAAGCGCGGGATATTTAATAAATAAAGTAAACACGAAAAAAATATAAGAAGAAGACAAGAAAGTTTTGTAAAGACGTCCTGGTAAGAAAATTTAACACTGATATGATGAACTAAAGAAAGACCAGAAAATCCATGCCAACATTTAATGCTGCATCGGGAGTTCTAAACGAATACTGCTACACCGCGTTTAAAAATCTCGCAGTTTTGCAGTTGAATTGCATATGGCATAAGTGCGAAGAAAATTATGCATAACAATAACGCTAAAAGGGGGAAAAATAGTCGGAGTGAGTATAACAATAGATTGGTAGACTGCGAGTTCAGTGAGAGCGTAAAAAACATTAGCAAACCATTTTGGGCGACTTTTAAAATCTGAAATCTTTGAGATTTCTTTTAGTAATATTATTACTGTCTACATTGGTTAAGAACTCCCCTAACAAAGGGTATTAAAGGTAGTTAAAACTTCGCTTATTTTTACGTGTGTTTCCTCTTAGCACTTTATACTGAAGATTAATTTGCAATAAAGACAAATTACTAATTCATAGTTTAATTGCACTAAAAGAAACATTTGCTTGCATATTCTGATGCTTAACATTTGGGTGCATATTTGTTTAGTAATGCATATTTGCTTCTATTGTGAGTGACTGTCTTGTCTTAAAGGATAAGCATAGATTTCTATTCAAAAATTGATTTGAAATGAAGGAGAGTTGTGAGTGAGTTATTTTTATACATGTCGCTATAATAAGTGAACTTTAATTAAATTTAATATCTTATTAGAAAGAAATTTTTAATGTAGCTATAAACTCCAAAAAAATTTCATATAAAATTTGTATCTGAATTCTCACTAAATATAAGAATTATACTATTCTACCAAAATAATTTTTCAGAATTCGTGGATTACTTCTAAATTTCATTAGCAAATAGCAAATGTAGTGAGAAGCATCATCCTTAAAATTATTCAAATTTCTGTTTTAGAGTGGCATACATTTTAAAAGAATTTTCTACGCTTTTCGAAAGAATCTGACAAAAATCTGTCTTTTTTCTGTCATCATTAACTAAACTTTTTAGTCCAAAGGGCGTTAACACAGAAGGGCAATAATATCGCTTTTGCATTTTGCTTTGAAAACTTTAAATGTCCGTTTCACTTTTCAAATTGCTGCCACTAAAAATTACCGGCTTGTGTTATATTTAAAGAAATTAAGTAATGAAGTATCTGCATAAACGTTTATGTTTTTCTTGCATTGTGATAAAACAAGAGCAGCTAGAGCCATCAAATTTTGAATAACGAATCCTTCATAGAATATCGAACCTAGAAGCCCTGATTTAGAATTTGTTTTATTATCGATTTCATACTTTGTAACACTTCAACAAATTTTCGACTAACAAACTCAACGATTTCAAAGCGAGCAATGGCAACACTGTAAGGGGAAAAATTTTTTATCTCCAGCGCGCGAGACTGTGCATCGAAAATTCTAAAGATTTGCTCACTTTAAAATTATTTTGCGATACTGCTGTTGAATTGAATTTTAATGTTTAAGTGCGAAGAATATGGTATTTAATAATTAAATATAACACAAAACACGTTAAAAAAGACCTCTCGGGCAGTAATGTAAAATCTGAAAGCTTTCAGATTTTTTTTTATATTTTATTATTTATTTATTTATTCATTGTAAATTGCATAGTAAATATAAGTTTTTCCAAAAAAATTAGCAAATTACATCTACAAAATAATATTACTGTTGAAGAAATGATACATGCAGACACTCGAATTTCTCTTCCTTAGTATAACAGTAGTTGAACAGCTAAAACCATGAAGCAATGGTAGTTCGACTCCAGTTCCATTCTCAGTGACTGAATGAGTTTTTCAAGATTTTTTTCAGAAGTAACATATATGAGTCTGGCTGCTCTTTCGTCTAATTTTAAATTGAACACCGTATTTAAGTCATGTATGAAGTTCCGCGTAAACCAAAATATTCCGTTATTAGTTGATTATTGTTATTAATACGATAGTTCAGAATACTCTTCTGTCAATTGAGTTACTGTAGTATTATCGTAATAAAATACAGGGTGTTTATAAAGTCTCCGACCCATTTTGATGTTTAATAACTCATGAAATAATAAAGATAGATTAAAATTAATAACACAAATGGTTAGATAGACTCAAAATGTTTCATGCCCCTTGTCAATGAACTTCCACGTGTGCCCCCTTCGTCGCACGGAGAATATCAAGTCGATATTCAATTTCATGCCAGGTACCGGCAAGCATGTCGGCATCCACTGAGGCTATTGCGATTGTAATTCTATCTTTTAGGTCATCCATGTTCGACACTCTCCTCTTGTAAACGTTGTCCTTCAGAAATCTCCAAAGGAAAAAGTCCAGCGGCGTTATATCAGGTGATCTGGGTGGCCAAGGAATTCGACCTTCTCGCAATCCTGTAAAATGGTCATTCAAAGAACTACGAACGATGGCACCTCAACGAGGTGGTGCACCATCTTGTTGCAAAAAGACATGTGGCTGAAGCTCTTCTAGTTGTGGAAATATGAAGTTTTCCAACATATCTAAGTATACGACTGATGAGACCACCTTTTCTGTAAAAAAGAAAGGCCCAGTGACTCGGTCGTGCATTAGTTCACACCACACATTAACCTTTGGGGAATCTCTTTGTGCCTCACGGTATTCATGGGGGTTTTCAGATCCCCATATGCGCATATTATGGTGATTAACAATGCAAAAAAAAAGAGAAAAATGCAATTAATAAGCAGACGATATTTAGAAAAGTACAGATATTTAGACTGGAAAATTAAATTATCTGAAATTAACCACACGCGCAGACGATATTTACAAAAGTAAAGCTATTCAAACCTGAAAAGGAAAATATATGAGTTATTCCATCAATAAATGCCATAAGTTTGTTTATATCTTCATTATTTTATGAGGTACTAGCCGCTGCGCGGCCAGCCTTCGTCTGGCTTTTAAGTCTACCGGAAAGATGCCTAAAGAGAACACCAAACATTAAATTTGAAAACTGCACAGAATTTTACTCTGCAGAACAATTTTATCGAAAAAGAAACAAACAACAACGGAAAAAAAATTCAGTTAAAAATGCATTACATATAAAAAGCATACAATGAAATAAGCATTTGAATGAATAAGCAATATTGAAATCTCGCCCATTATGTCTTAAAATGACGCGATTTCGTCAGAAAACATAAAATTAAAAAAAAAAAATCTAATTCGAATTTCGAAAAACTCGCTTCGAGGTGCACTGGCTCATGCAAAAAAATCATGCAAAACTTTTCAATATCTTACAAACAGTGAAATAAGCAAACAATAACATGAAAGAAACTCAAAAAACAAAACATTTCGCGCAGAATTTTACTCTGCAGAACAACTTTATCAAAAAAGAAATCAATAAAAATGTATTATATTTTCATTGTCATATAAAACATGACAATGAAATATGCAGTATCCCTTAATATAAATATTACTTATCCTAATAAATAAATTAACCAACTTCCCTTTGCAAAATCTTAAGAACTCAAATGGTATAAACAGAACAGATTCAAAAATATCATGCAAAACATTTTTATAATTAAAATTATATGTAATTAAAACATAATATAAAATATTACAATGAAATAAGCAATATCCCTTGATACAAATGTTAATTATCCTAATAAAGTAATTAAACAATTTACCGTTGCAAAAAGAAACGACTTTTTAATTTCTTAAACTTTTCAGTCGCTTAAAAACAGTAACATAAGAAATACGATGAAAAATTGTTGCCAAACCGAAATTTTTAAAAGAATGAAACTATTCAAAATGATGCAATTTCATCAAAAATCTATCAACAACAATAAGAAAGGAAAATTGTTGCCAAAACTACATTTTAAAATATCTGAGATGTGAGAAGTGTATTCGGAAGCTTCATTTAAAAAATTTTTTAAAAATACAAAATACTATTATTTTTCCAAAATTCTTTTTTTAAAAGGAGTCGAAAGGATTAAAGTTCAACGTGTCCAAAAATCAAAGGAAAATAAACAACACATTTTTTAAAATAAGTTTTTTTTAAAAAAATTCCGCCGAAAAGGTGTTAAGCTCACCTTCCTAAATAAATTCGTATTTAATCGATTTATTGAAATACGAAATTTATTTTAAGTTCGTAAAATAGCTAAGTGTCTACGCTTCACGACGATGTAAAAATGAAATGTATAGAGTGAAATCTCGCTTTCCTGTAGCCCATTATGTCTCAAAATGACGCGATTTGGTCACAAAACATAAAATAAAAAAAATTCTAATTCGAATTTCGAAAAAATCGCTTCGAGGTGCACTGGCTCTTGTGTAGATACATCTATGTACCAAATTTCGTGACCCTGGGTCTATTAGCTTACTCGCAACACGAACGAAAGACACACACACACACACACACACAGACTCTTTGTTTTATTATATGTAGAGATTAAACATCAAAATGGGTCGGGGACTTTATAAACACCCTGTATTTTAATTTTTTTCTTAGTAATAATTTTTTCTTGTTTAGATCGTTATTCACAAGAATCTGGCTACGGCTGCTATACGGCGTGCAATCTCTTTGCCAGAAATACTGATCTTACACCGACAACATGCTTTATACTACTCAGACACTCCCCCATTACGTCTACCTGCATATCTGCGCATGTGCTACCGTACATCACCTTACTTAATCTCCTGATTGGTCTTTCTGTCCGCTCTGCCTCTTTGTTCAGCTGATAGGCTAA
The DNA here is from genome assembly GCA_000611955.2 of Stegodyphus mimosarum. Classification (NCBI taxonomy): domain Eukaryota; kingdom Metazoa; phylum Arthropoda; class Arachnida; order Araneae; family Eresidae; genus Stegodyphus; species Stegodyphus mimosarum. Next base: position 321,378 of record KK119492.1, read on the forward strand.
TTTTTCGACTTCGTCCTTAATTTTTGCACACCAGTGTAAAGTATTTTCTTCTTCTTTTTCGCATATCTTCGGGGTGTAATTGGAAGCACACTCGGTGTAAATTCGGATCTCCCGAATACGCATCGAGTGTGCTTTTAGTTACACCACGAAGACATGCGGAAAGGCCATTGCGGATTTCTTCAGTTTCCTTCCCTTCGAAGAATTTTGAAAAGATTCTGTATGTGGTATCCGAACTAAGGCTGGCGACGCATATGCGGTCAAGATCGCAAGCCTGACACTAATGAGGTAGGGAAAAATAAACGGGTGCCCGAGGGGAGATATACTGTAAGAGAAAAGTGTTTTTAGGTATCATTCAGTATCAATATACCAGGAATAAAAACTTGAATATAGCTACAGAGTTCTCCTCTGTTCTTCACTATTAGTCAATAATGTATACAAGGATGGAGACAAATTATATAGAATGCAAAAAGTTTTCAAATGCTCTTTTATCTATTATTAAACAGTTTAATAATATTGGTATGCACTCTTTTGTATTATTAATAACATATATCTCCTTATAATTGCAAATTAAATTATAATTATCAAATGAATTTAATGATTATATTTATTGGTTTATTAACATTTTATTATTACATTATTTTCGTCTAGCAATTTCCTGCCGCTCCCTTGAGCAATACATATATGTAAGTCACGAGGCTGAAAAGCTCGGCTATAAATAAATAATCCGATCCAATTCCAGTTGAACAGAACTAATCGTTTACGGAAAGTATCCTACTTTTTGAAAAGCTTCGTATCGTCTAACATGAAATAAACTACTTAATCATCTTAATGATTTTATGATTATTTATTTAATTGAATATGGCAAAGCATATGAGGGTTGGATAGACTTGATTTCATGGAGAATTTTCTAGGAAAAATGGGCTCATATTTACATATCTTAAGGAGATAAACTAAAATGCTCACACACAGTGGTAGGCTGTAAAAGGGCTTGTTCAATCCATTTGTTAAATTTGCATCTAATTTCCGATTTAATTTTTTTGGCTAGTTTATTCAGTCAAAAGAAATTACATGTTATTCACTAAATTTTCCACGATAGTCTGAATAACTTTTAAACCCGATGAACAGTATATTTCTGTGACAAGGACAGCTGTCTGACTGTAAAATCTATTTTACATTTAAAGAGCTTGCGCCGAATAAGTTTATTAGCTGCTTTATGTCACTTCTGCAATATTTTGTAATTCTTATATTTTTGTCAATTTAAATTTAAATTTTATTTTTTTAAGATATTTTCTTTATTGTTCTCATTGACAAATATTTGTATTTTCTATTTTTCTAAGAAGTGAAACATTTAATGAGATTTTGATACTTAACTGTACTGTTTTCATAAGATAAAGTACGAAACCTTTGTTAAAATTTTCATTGCTCATTGTACAGTGTAGTTCAGTGACCGTATTAATATGCTATTTTTTTTAATTTAAACGCTTCAAAAATAATTAGAGAAGTACTTAATTATATTCTTATCCTTAATTTCTTCATAAAAAAACTGCATTTTCAGCTATAATCATGTGAAATAATTCTCTAAATATAATTCAGAAGCAGAATATATAAACGGCTTGGAAATGGTATTAGCACTGCGAATCTCTTTAACAAATACTATATAGCTTACAAAAAGTCTACGAAGCGAAGTAATTCCGTAGAATGTTTTACAACTCTTTATGATTAAACTGCACTTAATGACACTTTATAAACGACTTGTAAATATGATTTTATATATACATGTGGATGTTTGTGGCTCACTAGCGGCTGGGTGATAAAGTAGTTAAACAATGGTAGGTTGATCCGGAGTTCGAATCCCGGTGACTGGGATGACTGTATTGGCGTTTTCGTGGTTTTTCCCATGCGTAACTTGTATACGAGTCAGTTTTCCTTAGAAAGTTCTTCACCGAGGCATCCTTACCCTCAGGCAAATAGCCGTCGAGTGCTTTACTGTAATCAAACAAACCAGACCAAACAAGATACATATGTAAATAAGTAGCTTAAAAATGTAAAAATAAATAACATATGTATGAAAGCTAACTAACCATTTATATTTATATCACATAAATATACTCATGTTAATGAACATTGCATGTTAAAGATATTTTTCTTTGATATTCTATAGCTTGTTCTATTTGATATTTTATACCTTATTCTATATTTTATTTCATTTATATATACCTATACATAGATATATATAATTTAAGGATTCCACATTAACTACTTCATATAAAAACCAAAAAGTGCATCAATAATATATTTTTCAGTATTACTTCATTCAGTATTCAGATTAACTTCATTCTGAAAAATTTTTTGCTGTCTAATTTGCGTTATTTTATTCAGAAGTCTCAAATTAAAAACAATTTAATGTTTATATGGCATTAGAAAATTAACCAAACAGCAGCTACTACAATGTAATTCAGAAACAGTCCTTGGACGTGAAAAAGTTGAAAGCCATTTGGGTTAAGACTATTTTCTCAGATACTCAGATACTTCGCATACATTTAAAATAGCATTCGAAATGCAAAACTCAATATTTACTACAGATTCATTAACGTAACAAACATATGTCTTTCTACGCCTGTAGCTTTTAAAAAAAAGACGTTATTTGCTTTATAGTTTATCGTTCAATAATACATTTTCGTTGTACCAAATCGCATTTATTCGAAGAATTCAATTTGTATTTTCATTTTCTCTGTATAAAACTGAATGCAGAGAAGTTAGATGTTTAAACGACCTCCACATTTTCTCACGATTCCAAGTAAGCTTATCCCCTCTTTTTCAGCTCCCCGCGTGAAAAAAGGTGTTTGAAATTCATGACTTGAGCGCATATAGGCAGCATTCGAACTAAGAGGTGATGGACTATCATTCGTCAGCACCAGGATGTGTTGATCGGGTTGAATGGGTTTCCTAATTCCCAGTCGCCCTTCAAAAGGGGAGCGTATTTAAGGTATTTGCTCCCTCCTTTCCGCATGCCTTTGTGGTGTTAGCGGAAGCACGGTCGACGCGTATTTGAGGTCCCAGCCTATTCGAATTCCGGCGAAGGTACTGTGGATTTTCTTGCTTTGATATAACTCTAATGATTCTACAGACTGATTAAAATAAACATCGGATTTAATGAGATACAATAGAATCTCAGTATCCGTTAATAATACGTTCGAGATCTATCAGGATTGGGTGAATCTACGGATAATCTAAACGCTATATAATTAGCAGTAAAAGATTAATTATTAAATTATACCTATATGCACTATAAGTGTATTACACACTGCATAGTACGTTCGCAAGGTAGAGTGCAGGATATTTGCTTATGTTTAATTTAATATAAGTAATATTTTAGGGCAAGTAATTTATTATCATTTCTCTCTCTCTCTCTCTAGTAAAAGGTCAAGTAATAAGAGATTAGTAGAAATTTAGAAATTCTGACATGTTGCTCTAACTCTCGACTTTTAACTATAAGCAAAAAAATGTCGACTCGAATGACGCATGCATATTTTTGTTAACCCGTGATTCTGCATCAGTCTACTTGAGCTCGTATTGATCTAAAAAATTATTAAGAATTTTGTAAAATCAAGGGTCTGGTGCACAAAAACATCCCATATGGTAATTTGCCTAAAACTAACGTTTGAGTTCATGGAGAGTTTATCTGAGATAAATTAGAATTTTCTGAGATAAATTAGAATGTCTTCCACATTGAGAAAATCATAACGTTGCATCCAATACCCTTTTTGGTGCCAAAAAAAGATTCTAGGACAGAACTAACATCCGCATGGAAAACATTTCATTCTAAGAATTCGTAGCATTAGTTTATCGCCCACTGGAAGCTGCGCCGGGGGACAAATATCTCCCCTTGCCCTCCTCTAGCTACCCATATCACGGATTTTAACTCTTAAAAAAAGTGATATGCTATAATGTTCTAATGGTTAAACTTAAGTATAACAATGTGTCATGTATATTTTTCTTGGATGATGTGACACTTATGCCCATTATAGTTTCGCATAAGTGGCATTTGCGCACATCATATTTAGGAACCTTGCATCATTCTTGGAACACGAAATTTTCTAACAGGTGTAACCAGTTGCGGATGACAAGTGATATTTCCGCAGAACCTTTCAGAAACAACCGATCAGTCTTGTGAGCTCTGACGGCTGTTCTGAGTGCTTCGTGTGTATTATTAGTTTCCTTTTCTGAGTTCTTTTTAGAGAAATGTAGCTAAACTGAATTTCATCCTTCACATCTCAAGGCATCTCAAGGCAAATCATGTGCAACCTGTTATAACTACTATCGGTATCGGGAGTTTCGTATTAATGCGAAATCTAAGTGAAAGCGTGGAGGTGTATTTAAAGCACAACTGAAAATATTTTAATATTTGAAGCATGAAATAAAAGTGGCAAATACATCGTTAAGGATACCGAAAGAAGTATACAAAACTTCACGCTCATAAACCAGTTAGAAAATGCTTTAAAATGTGTTGTATTTTGGGAATATTTTGACATTTTAAAGGTACCTGACGCATTAAGCGATTTATCATTCTTCACGCATTAACGCATATGTAATATAAAGATTTTGATAAAATCTATATATGTGCAGTCCAGTAATTGAAAATTTTACAAAGCAAATTAATTCTCCAAATCGCTTTTCCAAGTTATCGAAAGCTAGCAAAGATGTAGTTTTGTGCAGAACTTAGGCTAGTATCACACATCCATTTATTTGAGACGAAAAACTCTTTCATACAGGTTTTTTTACCTGCTTTACCAATGAAAGAAAGATGCGCGTTTTTTTTCCCCTTTCTTTCATAAAAAATTGTAAGCTATTTGTTTTCAACAACTAGTCAGCTGTCTGCATCGAATCCCCCCCTTAATTAACCATCATTTATACTGGTGAACTTGTTTCCCCATTATATGATAACCCCAAAAACGATCCGCTGTGATTGGTTGCTTCATATCATGTGACAAGCTAGAAAAACTATTCTAAAGAGTTGTTCTGAATTGTCTTAAATGTGTGATACAAACGACTCTGAGGAATGAATGACTATAATTACCAATTACTTTCTTTTTACGGGCAAGTGTCCCTGCTTTTCTATTTCTGCACAGGTACAGTAAAAGCTTTCTCGTAGGTTAGGTTAGATTAGATTGTGTAAAACAAGTGAAAGCTATCTGTATTAGAACAGATGCTTTCGGTAAGGACTTGGAGGGAGAAACTACCTCTTAATTAAGTTACATCTGAAAGCGGAGGGGGATGACTTCATGCAATCGATCCATTTAGGAATCAGAAATTGAATTCGAGACAAAATACCAGTGTTCAGCAGTTTATTCACTTTTTTCTTAACGGAAAATATGTTTATAAACGAAGCGTCTTGTGAGAGTGTTCAAATATCCCTATAAATATATTTTTGAAAACAGTACATTTAATATTACTTGTTCGTATATCGTAGTTTATGTTATCCGTAAACATTTTTCCTAATTAATGCTTTATAAAAAGTATTCCTACTTTTATTCAAAAATGTTTCAATTTTATTTATATTAGGTATGCAGGAAGTAGTACCTATTGTAAAAGCAATTGACTTTTTGTTGCATACAGCGTGCATATTGCATTTTGGGCCTTTTAGTGCATACAGTAAACAATATACCGCCTTTTCCTACATTATTTTTAAACATTTTATTCTTTGAATTTCAGTTATATGAGAATTAAACATACACTATCAAAAAAAAAAAAAAGGCTCATGATATATAATTTTCCGAGCACTCAAAACTTCAGTGTGTTTTTCTCTGCCTCTAGACAAAGTAAACAACATCAGAGCTAAAAAATTCATCTTGTAATCCAAATAAAATATCAGACAAGAAGAGTGGGGAGAAAGGGGTTCAGCTCCATTAAAGTGAGCAGTGATAGAGTATAAAAATGGAAACAATGTTTGATCATAACTCTGACATCGTTTTAACCTTATATAATTTTGCAATGGCCCTGAAATATTTACCCAAGAGAGACATGACGTCAAACAATGGAATAGCCCTGTTTGTAGAATGTCACGTGCTCGCGACTCCGAGGCAATTTGCTGATGGTCAGGTTTAGGTGCCGGCTCGATGACACTTTACCACGCTCGTCACGCGATGACAGATGGGGCTTTTATACGTCTACATCAAACATCTGGATTGGTTAAGCTATGTACAGGCTCCAACTTGCTTTGGAGATATCGCGACTTCGATTATTTTTAAGATGTATTACTCCAGTTTTTTTTAACATAACAGTATCTAAGATTTTGATGCCTGAAGTTTTAATTTATTATAAGTTTTACTTTAAATGGGTTTCAAGTTTTAATATTTATTACACACAAGTTGTGAGTAATTATTACATAGTAGTCGTAAATTTCGAGCGGCAATACGATAACTAAATAGCTCCGAGCTAGTAGATAACGCATTGTAAAGTCAGATAGTGGTTCAAGTGTAAGTTGGCTTTCTGAGTATATTTTTATAGCTGGCTATGCTGAAATTTCCTTTTAGTTTTTAAGTACTACAGATTTTTCAATGTAGAAAATAATGACATAATTCTAAGAATCTGCTGAAGCCCACAAGACACTGCTATATTCGTACATAATCACAACTTGGACAATTGCAAATAAGCAAAATTCTACACGATTCTAACTCTTGAGATTACTGTCATCAATAAGAATTCTATATGTTAATCTCTTAATAGCATTGGGGACCGACAAGCAGCCGAATCGTTAAGAATGCTGAATGCTGGTAGTTCGTTCTGAACTTAGGTAAACATAAAAGGTATTTCTCTCGCCTTCTTCGCATGCCTTCGTGGTGTAGTGATCAGCACGCTCGACGCGTATTCGAGAAGTCCGTGGTTCGATTCCCGGCGAAAGCTTTGCTCATTTTTCCTGTCTCCTGTTTCAAGATAAACTTAACGTCTCTACAAGTCGCGCCCGAACTAAAATGGTGGTGGATGATGATTCTCCACCACCACGATTTGGCGAATGGGGCCCCTTCTCCACAGTCGGCCTTTGAAAGGGGGAGTATATAAGGTATTTCTCCCGCCTTCTTCATATGCCTTCGTGGTGTAGCGGTCAGCACGCTCGACGCGTATTCGAGAGGTCTGTGGTTCGATTCCTGACAAAGGCGTTGCTCATTTTTCTTTGTCTCCTGCTTCAAAATAAACCTAATGTCTCTACAAACAGGCTGGCTGCATGGTTGTTTTTCATGGTTTTTTTCCATGTGTAACGTAAATACGAGCCGTTTCCCTTTGAAGCCTTCCACGAAAGCATCCCTCCTCTTAAGCAGATAGCCCACGTGGCACTGACGAATTCAAATAATCTTTCCTAATACCATCGCATCACATAATGTTGCAATGCTGTTGGTCCAGTTTAAAATGAATCTCTTGTTTCGCTTAGGATGAAACAGATACCACGTTGTAATAAAAATGTTTTGATGGTGCAGTTTTAAAATATACCTTACGAGTTAAGATGCATCGTCAACGGTTAAATTATCGGTGTAGTTTTTGAACTATTAATCAAGATTAAGTCTAAAATCTAGAATACAACAAAAGTCTGGTAGTCCAACACGTTTGGGACTTTAGGGATATAGGACAAAATTCTATAGCGCAGCAAAATGATTTTTGCCGCATTAGTAAATGTATTGAGAAATGAAAAAATTGCATATAGTAGAACTTATTAGTAAATAGATTTATCATTTACTAATAATTTACAACTTATTAGTCAATGAAGTTGTTATTTTCTAATACAAAACGAAAGCTTTGGATTCATTGTTTCATTATATTTTAATGCTTTTGTTTTGAAGTCAACAATGTTGCCAGGCCGTGAAGTCTTAGTAAATAGTATTTGAATGCCAGTTCGCTTCCTGAATTCGCTCTTTC
>KK119492.1:329486-343932 GCA_000611955.2 Stegodyphus mimosarum
TAGATTCAACACAGTTTGAATTACGATGACTCATTTTTTGTCACTTAATAGTGTCATTTAATAATTTGTTTTTCAGAAGAAGTAATTAATGGATTATTCAAAGGAAGGCTTTCAGCTGTTTTCACTAAATCCTTCTATTTGATCACTGGATCATCAAAATGTTCGCCTCCTTCAAAAACATTTTACTTTATCTGGACACAATAGAATCGAATCTAACCACATTATGCTGCAAATATAGAGCGAAGCGCGACGTGTCTGGCTCAGTAACTAATAAGACCATGTAGGAACATTATATGTAACTCTGATGGCCGTAGATTCCAGAAGGGAGGTGACTGTAGGGAGATAAAAGCGGATGTGAAAGTATCGAAAAGGGATCAAGACAGCGCAAAATAGAAAAGAAGGGCTGGAGCATGCGAGAAGCAAAACAGGTGTATGTTTAGACGTGCATGGGCGATAAATGGCAAAAATAAACAGTTCAGTGACAACAAAAATATATACGCAAATATCAAAACATCGAAGGTTAACAAGCAAGACTACGAAAAGGAATGTTTAAATACAGATGTTACACAGTCCAGTCACATTAATGTGACCACCACGTACTTTCCATGTCAGAGTTAAATAACCAATCACAGAAGGCAGGTGGCAGCACAGTGCAGTTGAGCGTATATAAAGGGTGTGTGAGGGCTTCGGAAAACATTTCAATCGTTGGCGTAATGCAGAAACGAAGCGATTTATCCGACTTCCAAAAGGGCATGATCATTGGCTTTCGGGCCAAGGGTGGAAACATTTCCGAAACGGCTGAGTTTGTGAACTGTTCGCGTGCCGCCGTGGTAAAAGTGTACCGTGCATGGCAAAATGGGACTGTCCAAAATCAGCGACGTGGCAAATGTGGTGCACCACGGGCCATAGATGACAGAGGCGAACGACGGTTGCGGAGATGCGTTCGGGCAGATAGACGGGCTACCGTTGAGCAACTGACCACCAAAATGAACCAAGGGGCTACCAAAAGTGTCTCCCAAAGTACTATTCAGCGAACATTGCTGCGTCTGGGCCTCCGAAGCAGACGCCTGGTTCGTGCACCTATGCTGACTGCTGTTCATCGACGGCGAAGGCTAGAATTTGCACGCCAGTACAGCAGCTGGACGTCCACTGAGTGGCGACAGGTTGCGTTTTCGGATGAATCGCGTTTTATGCTCCATCGGACAGATGGACGTTGGCGTATAAGGCGTGAAACCTCTGAAAGGAACCACCCTGCAACCATTGCCGGAACGGTCCAAGCTGGAGGCGGGAGCATTATGGTCTGGGGAATGTTTTCCTGGCATTCTCTAGGTTCACTGATCATTGTGGAAGGCACAATGGATCAATACAAGTACGCATCTGTCCTTGCGGACCATGTTCACCCCTACATGCGCATTGTTTTTCCTCAGGATGATGGCATCTTCCAGCAGGACAATGCGAGGTGCCATACAGCTGCCAGTGTACGTGCGTGGTTCGAAGAGCACCAGGATGAGTTTACCGTCCTCCCCTGGCCAGCAAACTCACCTGACTTAAACCCAATCGAGCATCTGTGGGACCATCTCGATCGAGTTGTTCGCGCCATGGATCCTCAACCGCGTAATCTAGCGCAGCTGGCCACGGCATTAGAGTCGGCATGGCTCAACATCCCAGAGAACACCTTCAGGGACCTATGTGATTCTCTTCCTGCACGTCTCGCAGCAGTCCGCTCTGCGAAAGGTGGTTATTCTGGCTTTTGACAGATGGTCACATTAATGTGACTGGACTGTGTATATACAAGTGCTATACACAAAATAAAATATCCAAACTTACATAAATATGATTAGAAAATTGAAGTGGGAATGTTTTCATTAATTCTTAGATGTGTGGCAAATGGTCTAAGGCCAAAGTCCTCTTTCAGAATTTCATAGTTAAAAAGATTGAGTGAATTTCATTCGCAACCAAATACGTTGTTGTAATTTCTTTTCTTTTCCTTCCTTTTGTGTGTGTGTGTGTGTGTAATTTTATAGTTTTAATACTATCTAGTTTAATAACTTCGTGAAGTGTTTGGTTTCTGACACAGTAATGAGCATGCGAAGATAGTGATTTTCGAATCTTTGCAATTTTAGGAGATCATGTTTCGCAGAGCATGCAAGCCACGCATTAACTAGACTTGGTCTATACGAGTGACGCGTAAACAATACGCTTTTTTCTGGGGCTCATTGTGGCGTATTTTGAAACTAAGGGAAGTAAACTGTTAATAATTTTGCCTGCCATATTCTTAACCTTATTTATATGATCATTCTCTTTTAATTTTGTATTAAACGTAATACAAATGGCAATGTCATGTTTACTGATGAGTCAAGATTTAGCTTTCTTGGCCATTGGTACAACATTCAAAAGTATAAGTTTTTGAGAAGTCTGTGAGGTGCACTCACTTCCAAAAGTTAAGCACGGAGAGGAAAATGCTAATTTCCGGAAGTTTGTGTTCCTCTATCCGTCCAATCCAGAGGGACACGATTACAGCCAGGAACATGTCAATTTGAATGTGTCTGACTTGGGCAATGTCATGTTTACTGATGAGTCAAGATTTGCTCTGGAGCCAGATGACAAGCGTATAAGGATATGGCGTGAACAACGAACACGCAGTCAGTCCCAAAACATCACCGAACATCACGCATTCCGAGGCGGAAGCATTATGGTATGGGCAGGAATTTCATTAGGATATCGCACCGACCTGCACATCTTTAAACGGAGTTCTTTGACGGCTGTCCTTTATCGAGATGAAATCCTAGAACCCATTGTGAGATTGTACGCTGCAGTAGTTGGCCCTACTTTTGTTTTAATGGACGATAACGCACGTCCCCATACAGCTGACGTCGTCGATGACTACCTGGAGAGTGAAGGGATTGCGCGTATGGCGTGGGCAGCATATTCGCCCGACCTTATCCCATTGAAAATCTTTGGGATACTCTCGGCCGTGCTGTATCTTCACGTTTCCTACCTCCAGCCACTCTTATTGAGCTGGAAACTGCTTTACAAGAAGAATGGCAATTGCTTAATTCTGCGGTGGTTGACCACCTAATTGAAAGCATGGTCACAAGGTGTAAACTTTGTATAACAGATGAGGGGGGGGGAATCACATATCCTATTAATGTCCTTTTTTCATTTTATGCTGTTTATTTTCAATTTATACATAATTCTGTTTACGTCTCCAGTATGTCATTATCTGAGAACTTACAAAAATTTAATATTGTTTTAATTTCTATATAAAATTACTGATTTTGTTTTATGCATAAATATATATGCTACTATCCTGCCGAATTTTCTGTCAATCAAAGCAGTATTTGTTGACTTTTTTGCCATTTACATCTTCGTGGTTAACTTTTGGACGTGAGTGTGTTTCTCTCATCTTCTTCGCACGCCACGAAGGCATGCGAAGAAGTCCAGCACACTTGATGCGTATTCGAGAGGTCCGTGGTTCGAGTCTCGGCGAAAGCGTTGGTCATTTAACTTTTCTCATTCTTTCAAAAAAATACCTAATCTGGTCTTCATCCTGGCTTTTTTCCTTCTAATACAAATTTTTGCCAAACATTATATACCGTTGGCGTACGTATAAAGATGCTTTCAAGCTGCACCAACTGCGAAAATTGCATCCTTTTTCCGTTAATTGTTAAAATCACTTATTTCCTTATCGATATTTTCATCGAATTTCGAAAACATTTTAAATAAATAAAGCAAACGATATATAAATGCCAACTTTTGAACAGAAGAATAACTGAAAATGCGCAAAGCAAATGCCGAACCTTTCCGAATAATATTTCCTAATTAATTTTAGTAGAATCAACTTAACAATAGTGAAGGCGCAGGATTAGAGGAAATAGGTGCAGGATTATCAGGCGTACGAAGCCCCTGAATTCCGGACCATCGGACTTTTACTATACTTGATGGTCTTGCGTGTTAGTTCAATCTTTTTTTATACACATCGAAAATTTCGACTTGATCTATCAACTGATATTGGCGTGACTAATTAACATACCACAGACAATATTTTACTTTTGCATTTTAATTGGGGTTTTAGACTTTAAGAAATATTCTGTTGCGAATCTGAATGTTCATTACTTCTTACATCGAACTGATCTTAATCGTTCGTTCTCAAAATGCCAACTAGTAACATCTGATTGCGACTCAGTTTACTTTTAGAATGATGTAATTTTTTAATTTACTCTTTCGCATCGGTAGAGACCAAAATCTGATCCTCTCAAACGTTTGAAACGCCCGTATATACGAATTTTTGTTGGAATGGATTTCCTTTCCCCCATGCTAAGTAAAATGCTGCCGAATTAACAGTAATCTACTTAAGTGAAGCGATTACTTCTCTCTTGGGGATCTATGTGCGGTTTCACCCACTGTATGCAATTTCCTTTAGGCCAGGATTGCAGCTGCGAGCATCAGTAGCTAAACGTTGACTTCAAGCAAAGTAGAGGAGGGTGCATTAAGTTAAAGAGATATTTTTAGTCGCTTCAAAAAAATGACTGCCATACCATTAACAAACCCCGAAATCAATGAGCCATGCACTAACGTGATGGAGGAAAACATAGGTAGAAAAGGGACGCAGACGTTGGGGCGACTTGTCGATGTCTAAATGCACTTCGCTGTGGAAGAGTTACTTTGGAAAAGGCAAATGAAGGAAAAGCAATTAAAAGTGGGAAAATTATTCAAATAACGTCCAGGAAAAGTCTTTTTCGAATCATTTATCCACTTTCCCTCATTTGGCCTCTTTTCTCCAATCATTGCAAAGTATAAGAACAACTAAGCTGATTTGAGTTAGCTCAAGCTCAATTCAATAACTGACTGCACTGAATAACAGTAAAATCCCTCGTAACGGGCAGTAACAAAATAACGGCCTTTTTTGAAGGTCTAAATTTAAATCCGAAATTTAGGCCTATGGGATAAAAAGAAATATGTAGTGGGTTAACAATCTTAATATCTGAACGTTGAAAGCATTTGTTTTATTGCTCTGCAGCCTAATGTAAGAAGCCTTATCCAATTAGTGAATCAAGGAATTACCAGAATATAGAGGTGAACTATCGATCCTTTTTTATGCGTCCATATGTGAACTTTGAAAATAGTGTCCATGATTTTTAGATACAATTCACACTGAAGGACCGCATATTTACTCTATCTCTTTCCTGAAAAGATGTAAAGAGCATACATGTCGCTGTTTGTTTAAATTGTGGCCTATGATCATGCTCATGCTTGACGAGTGACAAAGATTCTCTCCGTTTTAAAACACGTTCAGCACCCTTGTCAGCCATCTTTGATTTACTTACATATTCGGAGAAAATTAGTGTTAGTGAAAAGGAGGTCCAGGCTTGGATGGATTTCTGTTTCCGTCGCACGGTTTCAAGATAAAGAAGAAAAGGTCTGACATGTACTGAGAAAGGAGAAAGATGAGGAGGAGGAGGAGCCAGGGGGGAGGATGAAGATGAAGATAACACGCTGGGTAAGAAAGTTATGCGGAAGGAAGCTAATGAAGAATTGCAAACTTTCATAAGGTTTCCCGAGAAATTTTATGCCTATGTCCATATATAATATTATGAAGCTTCATTGCATAGGAGGGGAATTTTTAAAACTATGGCGACATTCTTGTAAACAATAAGAAATTCGAAATTATACGCCATCATACAAAGATATATTCATGTGACAACAAATACTGTAATTTTAAAATGCTGTTTAATGTTGTCATTTTAAAATGTAAAATAATGTTAAGTCCTTTAATTTTAAATAACCTGTACGATTTTCGATATTATTTAATCAATTGTGGCAAATAGATCAAAATCACTGCTGCAGTGTCTCAAACCATGAGCACGTAAGTTCTAGATTATAATTAAATTCTAGATATTATTATTATTATTATATTCTAGGTTATTATAATTATATTCTATGTTATTATAATTATATTCTAGATCTTATTATAGTTATATTCTGTATTACTGTAATCGTATTCTTAATCTTATTATTATTTTATTCTATATTATTATAATTATATTCTAGATATAATTAAATTCAGATATCCGAAATGATCCCGTTGTTGCCGGTTAAAAGAGATTCTCCTGTACTTTAGTACTGCCTGCATAAAGTAAGTTTCCATAAGTTTTTGAAGATTTCTCCTTATTTATTCCTGATTAATAGCAAGCATTTTGAAATGGATTTAATTAATTAACTTGCATTTAGAATCAACAATTCATAGACACGTATTTAGAATTATAAAATGTCTTTCTGAAAGCTTTCTTAAGACTAAATGACGTACATGCAAGAAGAAAGTGAAATCAATTTATACGGAAAGTTGTGTAAGTTTTCTCAAATCTCCATGCAAACATGTCAAATCATGAGAAATAAAAACTTGAAACTTAGAACGACAATTAAGAAATGAAGGGTAAATATACAGTCCATGCAAATGCGTAAAAGCTTACGAACAGTATAATTTTTCTATCTGAAATTCGGAAGACATATAGAGCACACTGGAAGGCTTAGAATTAATGCAGAGAGTGCCGATGTTGTATTAACTTTAGAAGAGATTTTTCTGAAAAAAAAAGCTGCATATTCAGAAACCACATTAATTAAGTATAGTTATTTAGTAGCGCTTTAATGGTTATTTATAATTTAATTTTTCAAATTATTCATTTTTATTTTATACATAACCTAATTGACTGAATATTTAAAATTGTTTATTAACAATAAAACTCTAGCTTGTACGCTTGTTTTATTAACCCAAAGGAGCGTTAGCTGAGAAGGGCTATATTTCGTTTTTGGCATTTTGCGTCGATTCACTATAAACGGCGAATCACTTCCTTCTGAAATTGTTATCACCAAGTATTATCGCCCTGTATTATATCTAAAGAAATTAAATGATGAAGAATCTGCATAAATGTATGTATGTTTCTCGCATTGTGACGTCTCCACCCGAACATGGGCATCTGGAGGCCCAAATTTGGAATTTGGAATTTGTTTATTATCTATTTCATATTTTGTGAAGCGTTTATGAGTTTTTGATTAAGAAACTCAACGATTTCAAAGCGAGCAACAGCAACACTGTACGAAAAAGAAAAAAAAAATTATCTCCAGCGCGCGAGACTGTGTGTCGAAAATTCTAAAGGTACGCTCTTTTAAATATTTTGCGATATTGCTGTTGGATTGAATTTTATGGTTTCAGTGCGAAGAAAATAATATTAAATAAATTAACGTAACCCACAAAACGTTAAAAAAACGCCCCTTCGGGCGTAATATAAAATCTGAAGGCTTTCAGATTTTTTTCTTTGCTTTTATTTATTAAATTATTTTTTAAATGTCCACTACCGTGACTTACATAAAAAAGTATGCTATTTGAGTAAAAATCCCATAATCAGTCTATAAATAAAATTTTTCACCATTTATATTTCTTAATATGTCGAAAAAGTTGGAAGTGGCAAGCATAGCTTTTCTTTTTCAGATAGTGGCACTCTTCCCAAAACGTTTGACCACCCCCCGGGCTGAACAGTTGTGCTTTAAGACTTTCATAGTAATCTTCCTAAATTATGACAACCGTCGCTATTTAAACTGAAACTAATTTGCATTCTGAAAGAAGCTGTAGAAGGAAGTAAAAAGTACAGAAAAGAATTAACTCAAAAATAATGCCATGGTTGATATAAAACCAAATAACGTAAGCACATTCTGCCTTCCAAATTCAAGCAATTAACATTGAAAATCATTTTTATGGAAGACATGATTTATCCTCCTAAGAAGCATTTGATTTTAAGTGATAATCAACTGTTACTTCAACAGGACAATCAACTGATGTTCCTAGCAGAACTACTGATAGAAGGAACACATTGCTTTTCTGATTCTGAGAGGCATCGATCAAAAATGATTGACTAGTACAATAAAGCACATTCGTAACAATAAAAGAAGCAAGAAATGCTGAATATGTATATATTCAGTAAAATGCATTTACGAGCAGTTGGCAGAGTTAAACTTGGCATCAGGCCAAAGTGACGCATTTTACTAAGATCTTTTGTGAAATATTAAATGCAAAAACAGCTTCGCTAAAGGCAAAACTCGTTATAAATAAATGCTCTATTTGGAGCCGAAAGTTAAATGATGTCATTATCTAACAATTCGAAAAATATAAAACATTTGGAATGTATTTGTAAAATGCTGCCTAGGGAATCTTCGCATTTTTTTCCGCTTTTTTTCCTCCAAAGAAAATAATGTTTAGATATTTACTGAGACATTGAATTGGAATATTTTTTTAAATCGGTAAACGGTAGCATACTAGAAAATGTAAAGGTTAATAATTCAAGAGCATTTATAAAGTTCTTTATCTTTGGTTTTATTCCTCAACAGAAGAATTATGTTTAGTACAAAATCACTTAAAATTTACATTTTTAGTATTTTGCCTTTTTGTTTTTTTACTTCATTTATTTTGTATCAAATTATTCTTATCCCCTGAAAGGCCAAACGCAACCGATGATGTAAAGAATGTCAAATGCTATCGATTAAACTAATCAACAAATAAAAAAAAATGCTCCGACTGATATAGTGGTGAGTGGGAAAAACATGCTTATTACAAACTTAGCAAATTGTTTTCTCAAAGAAGAGGAGAAAATACTATGAAATTTGCAAAAATAGGCATCAATATACATTTAAACTACACCTGCTTCCAAATATTTATTTTTTTATTTTATTTTTACCCCAGAAGGGCTATTAGTTTCGTTTTGTGGCGTTTCATTATAAACGGCTTTTCACTTTTGTAATTGTTGCCACCAAATATTAGAGCCCTGTATTATATTTAAAGAAACTAAATAATGAAGAATCTGCATAAATGTATATATGTTTTTCGCATTGCGATAAAACAACGGTAAATTTGATAAAATAAAGGGTAACCCATCAAATTTTGAATAACGTACATCTCCACCCGAATACGGGCATCTGGATGCCCAAATTCGGAATTTCTTTTAATATCTATTTCGTATTTAGTGAAGCATTTATGAGTTTCTGATTAAGAAACTCAACGGTTTCAACGCGAGCAATGGCAAAACCGTACTGAGGGAAAAAAGAAAAAAATTATGTAAAGCGCACGAGACCGTGTATCGGAAACTCTAAAGATATGCTTTTTTAAAATTATTTTGTGATATTCCTGTTGAATTGAATTTGATGGTTTAAGTATAAATAATGGGAACACACAAAACGTTAAAAGAACCCCGTTTACGCGTAATGTAAAATCTGAAAACTTTCAGAACTTTTTTTTTTTTTACATATGTTTATTCTTATTTATTAGCCCAAAGGGGCAATTTGCCCAGAAGGGCTATTAATTTCGTTTTTCGCATTTTATGTTGGTTCACTTTAAACGGCGTTTCACTTTTCAAATTGTTGCCACCAAATATTAGAGCCATGCATTATATTTAAAGAAATTAAATAAGGAAGAATCTGCACGAATGTATGTATGTTTCTCGCACTGGGAAAAAGCAACTGTACCTAGAGACATCAAATTTTGAATATTGAACATTTCCACCGAATATGAGCATCTAGAAGCCCAAATTTGAAATTTGGAATTTGTTTTATTATCGATTTCATATTTTGCTAAACTTTCACAAATTTTTGATTAACAAACTCAATGATTTGAAAGCGAGCAATGGCAACACTGTGCGGAAAAATACATTTTGTGTCCAGCGCATCAGACTGTCTATCGGAAATTCTAAAGATACGCTCTTTTTAAATTACTTGGATATACTGCAGTTGAATTGAATTTTATAACTCAAGTGAGAAGAACATGATATTTAATAAATAAAGGTAACACACAAAACATTAAAAAAAACACTCCTTTGGGCGTGCGTAATATAAAATCTGAAAGCTTTCGGATTTTTTAAAATTTTATTTTATTCATTTATTTACATGTTTATTCTTATTTGTCTAAAGGAACAATCTGCCCTGAAGGATTATTAATTTCGTTTTGGCATTTTGCGTTGGTTCACTATAAATGTCGGTTCGCTTTTCAAACTGTTGCCACCAAATATTAGAGCCCTCTATAATATTTAAAGAAATTAAATAATAAAGAATCTGCATAAATGTATGTATTTTTCTCGCACTGTCATAAAACAACGGTACCTAGAGCTATCAAATTCTTAATAACGTAATCTTCCACTGAATATGGGCATCTGGAAGCCCAAATTTGGAATTTGTTTTATTTTATTATCTATTTCATATTTTGTAAAGCTTTAACGAATTTTTGATTAACAAACTCAACGACTTCAAAGCGAGCCATGGCAACACCGTAAGAAAAAAAAAGTTTTTGTCTTCAGCGCGCGAGACTGTGTATCAAAAATTCTAAAGATATGCTCAATTTAAAATTATTTTTCGATATTTCTGTTGAACTGAATTTTATGGTTTAAGTGCGAAGAACATGATATTTCATAAACAAAAGGTTAAAATAACGTTTAAAAACTATTTTTATTTATTTGCCAAAGCTAATTTTCTTTTATAGTCCATGTCTCTGTTTTTTCAAGAACTACTGCATGCTCATAAATTAGAGTTTATTTTCATATTAAATGGTTTGGGCGGAGGAGTAAAGTTGAAATTTTTTTAACATCGGAGGAAGACAAAGTTGGAACTTATAACCATAGGTAGCTTGCATTTATTATTCTAATAGAAAAAAAAAGGAGAAAAAGGCAATTTCTTATTTGATCAGATAAAAGTCCTCATTGCTAGGAAAACCTGACATGAAGACATAAAGCCAAAAAATATTTTTTGTATGTTAAAAATGTATGAAAAAAGTTGTCTACAATGCATGACAGGCGTCTTTTGAGCATGCTAATATTACGTTTGCCCGAAATATCTTGGTAAAGATTCATAATCCCTGTTTGAGGTTTACTTACAATAACCCTTTTTTTGACATTTAATGGAGAATTGAGTTCTACTATGCTTCTGCGAAAATCATATTTTATAAGATTTTATTCGGGGAATAGACAGGCCAGTCTATTCGATCTCTTTATTGGCTTTGCAGCAAGATGATGGTAGGCAAGGATCGTTATCATCCATGAAGTTTAATGAATTTCAAATGGAGCTAAAAAAATTCCTTACACGAATATCTATAATATCATGGCAAAAGACTAAGAAGTGCTGATTCTTCTTTTCAGTTCCAGTAGTCTTATGTGTCCAGTCATATCACAGCAGTTTACTCCACCATTTCTGTATTTATATAAATATGTAAAATAGAAAATATGAAAAACAAATACTAACAAAATTTTAACAAGACCTTTAAACTTCTGATTTGAAATATAAATACAACCGCTTCACATCTGCACTGAGGCATCATTTCTTTCCTTGCAGTATACAGCATTGCGAAAACCCCTTATGCAATCACAATCAGAACTCAAACAAAGAGTTTCCCAGCTATAAATACTTCAGCTGCATACTGCACATCCTCTTTTACCACCTAAACTCGCTTGCTAAATGACGTTTCTTTCATTGTTTTGAAAAGTAACTGCGTATACGAAATTGTGCCATGCCTGTTGCACCCATAATCATATCTGAAGTCCGTGTTGTGTCTCCAGAATTGCTTTAATCAATAATAAAATGATGATGAATTCGGCCATGTCTGTCTGCAAGTCCATCACTCCATTTGCGCAATAAACATGTCCAAGTTATATCTTCAAGTTATGTTCCATGATGGATCTTATTTCTGTGCTAATTACAGCTCTCTACAAAATCGCCCATGACTGAAAAGTGAAACAGTTTCATCATCCGCCAATATTGCAACATCTCATACACAGTTTGAACGACGATTTAAATGAGACAAAGAATGGCAAAAGTATGCCTAGCATTGGACATCAAATAAAGTTAATTTTCGTTTGGGAAGAGATCTGAGGTGTCTTCCTTATCTGGCAAATCAGATTGTGAAGATACCATACATAATGATGCTTTGTTTCGTGAGTTAAATACAAGCCAACTTTATGTAAACGTTTGAGTAATTTTAACTCCATATTCTTATGTTCTTCGTGATTTGTTCTTACCGCCAGAACTTTCGGAGATTAACTGTAAGTATATTTTCGCTATGCGGATTATCTTCAGAGGTTGCTTTGTAGATTCATTAAGTTATTTTGAAGCAGATGGGGAAAATGTGAAATGCCCTCACCGGGATTCAAACCTGGACTCTCGAATACATGCCGAGCGTGCTACAGTTACACCACGAAAGCATGTTGGAAGGAGGGAGAAAATACCTTATAGTTTAACGGATCAGCTACTGCTGTAAATTCTAGTAGCTGATGCACTTTCTGAAACCTGTTGCCATAATCATGAGACTATACTTTAATGAAACGTGAACTCATTTGCTGCTTTTCAAGTTGAATGTTCACCTTGCCCATAATTAATTTTGCCATAATTAATTTTGCCATGGATTATTTCTTCATGATGTCCCACCACTCGACATGACCTCCTTCCCGAAAAAAGTAAAAGTAGACTAATAAATATAAAGTGCGACTTCTGTGTCAGTTTTATCACCTTCAAAAAGGTACGCCATTGTGAAATGCTGCTTATTTGCATCTTCGTCAACTAATCAGTCATACATGCTCAGTACGTCACATCACGTTGGCAAAGGACTTCCATGACTAAAAACAGTAGTAAAAACTACCATTTTGTCTCTAATCCTTAATTTACTGACATCAATTTAGTGATATTTTCCCATCTTAAGTGAAAACGGTTCACAACAAAATGGCAAATTTCATGCCACGTGGATTGAAACATCTTCCTATTTTACCGGATCAAACTTTATTTTTGCGAAGTGAAAATAACACTTCCTTTGGACCTTTTCAAACAGAATGTTTAAATACGATTATACTTATTAGAAGATCATCAATAAGGATATGCAATTCATAAATTAACTGTTAAGATTTGAATTCCGTAAATCTTAATGCCTTTATAGAATGATTTTGCTCCTTCTTCGAAAGGCAAAATTATTCTGCCGATATATTATTTTCCCAAGAGGCAGAAAGTTTTCACTCGTTGAAATCTGACCTGATTCCTACACTCATGAAATGTATCTTTTTGTAAAGTACACTTAATCTGAGAATACTTTCATATGAAACAAATTTTCATGTTCATATGAAAGAGTGCATAAAGGCCTTGGTTGTAAAAACTCTCGAATTGCATTTCATATTGAAAAGTCAAATGTATGAAAACGAAGAAAAGGCAGAAAGAAGCTTATTTCGCAGTCTTATGAGATATGAAACTTGGATTGTAACTTCTACACAAAAAGAGTATGCTACAAAAATGAAGGAAAAAATAACAATACGAAACAACATACAGATAAAAATCTGATGTATACTACACATGACTTTCATAGTAATCTTCCTAAATGAAGATTAAATTAAATTATACGCATTTTGCATTTCATTTAAACCTATTGGATTGAATTAAATCTACTTCATCGATAGCTCATAAACCACAATAGAATAAATGCACTCTTTAAAATTCACTATATTTGTTTAGCACAGCGACACTCTGGCGCTAGCTTCACTTAACCGCGTTACATCTCATTCATTTTATAATTCATCAGAATGCACAAAAATTATGTCTATCATCTGGAGAATTACCTAATCGTTCCAAATGTTCTATTCAAAGACTATAATAAGTCTAAAACGATGTGTAAAAAAAATTAAACAAACAAACAACAACAGAAAAAGAAACAACTTTTCACAGATGATTCAGTACTCTTCATTCAATTAATTCAGTTCTCACTGCGCGTCAAGGCAAAAATACATAAAAACTCAAAATATCTATATTACAAATTACGAAGTAAATCATAAACGCTTATTTCCTCGAATAAATTCCAGAATGGATTAAGCATCATTTAATTCGGAATAATAAAAGAAGGCGTTATCTTTGTTATTGCGAAGCTTAGTTTCTCTAGATTGGCAACAAATCCAGTATTCTTCGAAGTTTCAAATGTAAACAAATATGTCAGCCATGCGAAAAATGATTAGACGTCGCCGCACTTAAACGACTTTTAAATTGTTGACAATTTTACAAATCTTGCTTACAGATTTACTAAAGGCATAAAAATCTTAACAGGAAGGTAACAACATCATTCAATCACTTTTAAAACAAAAAATGCACAATTTACGAACATATAAGTATAAGAAACTGAGTTCACTGAGCCGAGTAACAGATTGGACATATATATGCATAAATTTATATACTTTTGGTGCGGCCGATTGCAACCAAAATAGGAGATACACAACTACATGTTATAGCAGTCCTGTATACAAAATTTCAACGTTCTGAGACTACTCGTTTTTGAGTTATACGAGATACATATATGGATACGTTCCTAAGTACGTACGCACAGACGCCACGAAAAAAATCTCCTCAGAATCCATTTTAAATCAGTTTCATAATTTTTTTTGGGGGAAAAGAG
>KK119492.1:344028-388924 GCA_000611955.2 Stegodyphus mimosarum
AAAGAGTCCTTTATTCTCTTCTTAAGTAGAAATGTCACTAAAAAATCAATAAATTACATTCGATAGCGGTCAAAATAGATACTTTCGTTGAAATATGATAACCGAAATTTTTCGCGTTTACAATGCTTCCTTTTTACTTCGTACAATTAAGTAAAAAATTGCATCTCGGACAAAGATACAAATTAACATACATTAAGTAAGATAAGAGGAAAAAGATTAGTGCCTAAATGATGTCATTCATTTCGAAAAGTTGCGAATCCTAGCACAGCAAATAAAATTAGAAATTTATATTTTAAAATTTATTACATGAGTGCCAATACTGCTAGCCTTCTTGAAAATTTCTTGTTATAGCTATCGAGAAACCTTTAACTTTGATTAACTAAGTCTTTGTAGAATCAGATATCTCTGTCGAGTTGTTTATTTTTGAAACATATGATGTTCCCATAATAAATAGAAGCACATTATTTTTTACCGTGTGGTAATTTCAAACATCCATTTTCCCCGCAGCAACCTGTTCTCCGATGCTCTTAATTAGTACTGGCTTGATATCTGCATGGTAAATGTGGCATTTTTCTGTTTATTGACAGTTTAAAAATGCTTCCTAGGAACAGATGAAGGTATTTTGTAACCTTGTAGGTTCTTGTGCTCTTTCATAAGGTAAATCGAATTTGTTAAGAATCGATTTGCTAAGAATACCGCCCAAGTCTTCTTCATTTCCGAGTCTTCCCCTGACTTCTTGGCATTTCCGTGCAGATGACGTGACGGAATCACGGTATGCAAAGTCAAAATCAACTTAATATTTTTCTCTGCATCTGTACTGAGTAATCAGTAGCTTAGCTCTACCTAATTTTCCGTTCCATCCTAATTTTCCGTTTTGTGAACTGCGTTCGATCTTTCATGCTCTATCTTCCATTATCTTGGTAGAACTGTTAATATCCAACAGACAATTAATCCAACAGACATATTGTTAATATCCAACAACAACTGACAATAGCTTTTGAAGGCAATATGCAATAGGTATACAATTCTATCCGCATGATACAAAACTCTATTATTATCCATTTCCTGGTTCGGAAAATCAGCTGTATATGTATAGGATTGGTCCTAGAACAGACCGCTGAGGGACTCCAGCTGTGGTTACCATATTTCTGAGATTCTTTAACCTTATTGTACACCAATATCGTACCTTCACAAAATAACCTTATATGCATAAGCTGACTTCCATCCAGATGAAAGCTTGTAAATATTCTTCCATGTTGGATGTAGTCTAATTGGTTAAATTTAGTATGAAGAGAGCTATGTGCATTTCTTATTATTAATTGCGGCCTAACGACATATTCTATGTGGTTCCGGATAGTCGGTGTGTTATACAAGTTTCGTAGGTAATTCTCAATATGTTATTGAAAATCCTGGTATAATGGCTGAGATCCTTGCATTTCAAGATGTTTGTAAAAGCTTTCGTCCTGAGGTTTGAAGTTTACTGAAATAAGAATATTTTTTAGTTATATTTATGGGTTATTTATTTATATAATTTTTTTTAATTCTTCCTCTTATTTTCTGTTTCCGGTACTAAAATTAACTGTAATTTAAATAGTTTTCATACCAATGTTTAGGTCATTTTTAAGCAACAGAGTCATAATCACTTTGGTGCAGAGAAGTATCATATTCTTTTAAATTTCGCGTTAATAGCAGAATTTTAATATAGCTCGTAATTTTTTAATTTAATTACTTTTGTTTGATAGCATATTTAACAACACAAGTCTTATTTCCCACAAAGAGTAACATGAAAAGTATGATAAGTAAAGTGAAGAGTTATGATTCAGATGGATTAGGTGAAGTTTTTTCGTAATTTTTTAAGTTTATAATTTAATGATTGAAGAAGCCCTTTTAAATAGACGAAATGGCTTAACATTATTTTCAACAAGTAGATAAATAAATATATAGCTACTTCTATATTTTACTGCCATTACGGTTCTTTTATTTTGAGCAAAGAGGTTTAGAAATGATTTCCCGATTGAATTATTGCGATACAAGTTTAAATTGCTATTAACATAAGTTCTGAAAATTCTCAAATAAGGTAAATTTTAATGGTTTCAAAACCAAAGCTTATTTTATATTAAGGTAATATGAGTGTATTCTTTTGTGTTAATCTTAAAAATTTGGAAGCTTTTTAAAACAGACCGAGGTGGAGAAAGTTTTTTTTTTTTTTTAACTGATACGGAAACTGTAGAAAACCTCATTTAGTTTATAACGTTTACAGCAGATGGCAGCACTAAATGACAAGAATTTTCTCTTGCGATTATTATTTTAACAACAAATTTACATTTACAGTAGAAAATACGTATACAAATAACTTTCAAAATATCGTCAGTTAGGCTTCTCGTTTCTATTTTCGATTACAATTATTGCTTAAATTTACTTTCCGTATTAAAAGTTTGAAATTGAACTATGAAATCGCATGAATAAGATGATTGTTTACTTTATTACGCGCAAATTTCCACCGATCAAGAAACAAGCGAGGAAATCATAACATAATACGAAGGACAATTTGTTAAATATTTTAATCACGTCTTTAAATTACAAAAATCCACAAAAACTTTATATTTCGAATAAAAACGAGGGAAATGAATTCAGAGCAAACACTTTTTACTTATGGAACGTGATTATCCGTCACAGCGGCGGTTTAGTGTTTTACGATAGTCAAAGCTCTATTTAACAAACATTCTATTTACGAATTCGAAATTTTTCACAGGTTTCTGCCTGGGGTGTAAACTTTCTTGTATATAAAACACCAAATATTTATATTCTTTATTTAAAGAACTTTTTGAATTGATTTTTAAAGATTTTTTTTCTACTTTAAAATTATTTTTTGTTTTGCTGCGATACGTAAGTGCATGCAACTATGGTCCCACAGAAAAGCAGATGGTTTTTATGTCATTCCATTCTATATGACGTATGAAGCGAAGGAAAGAAGATCCTCGAATGAGAAAGCATTTACCAACCCTATTATTAAAAATTCCCCAACCAACCTTGTTTCGCAAGCCAGTTTAAGGTTAAGCAATAGGTGCACATTATTTTTATTTCTGCTGTTGTGGTTTTATACTGCAAATCTTTTTTAAAGGTAATTGTGTATTGAATTATAAAAATGACGAAACGACAAAAAAAAAAAAAAAAACTGATTCACCATGAATGAAATGGTAAAGTTATGAGTTGTGAAGAAGAAAGACATTGCCACATAAAATTCAGTATTTTACAAAATAATTCATTAACAATCTTGAAAAATCGGAATAAGTTTCACCAAGCTTTGAGTGCATTAATGCAAGTGTCAAGCATACGAAAACATGCATATATGAAGACGTTGATAAAACAACGTTAAAATGGTTCCACACGTTGAGAGAAAAAAATGTACCGCTATCAAGACCATTCAAGGCCAGATTAACATTTTTGAGTGCTCTAAGGATTTAAAAGCTATTGGTACCTTCATTTATGGTATAACACCTGCTCCCCCCCTACTCTATCTCTCTTGGTCTTAGTTTAGCTGCGCGTGGATTCCGAGGCACTACAAGGAGAATTTTTGTGGTTCCCATTTCCTTGAGTTCCAGCAAACGTTGTGGTGCCCCTTTCCTGTATGCCCTAAGCACGCGCTTATTTTAATGGCCTAAGCACGAGCTTAGCCTTTATACCCTAAGCACGCGCTTATTTGTTACGGTTAATCCATCTCAGGGCCAATTATACTGCAAAACGCTACGGAGTTTGCCAAAGCTCTGGAACAAAGTAAATTTCATGCGAGCAATGGGTAGCTGGAGAAATTAAAAAAAAAATGTTCCAAAATTCGTGTGTGGCCTAAGCAAAGTTGGTATTGAAGATGATTGTGTCATATGGAAAGTTGGAGAAGGGAAAAAAATCATGGAAATTTACAAGCCAAAAGATAGCTTTAACGCCGACGAAACCGACTTATTTTATCAATGCTTACAGTGGAGAACATTAACATTAAGAAAAGAGATATGTTCTGGAGGCAAGCAGAGCGAAGTTAGAGTTACCGTGCTACTATATGCAAATACGGAAGGAAATGAAAAATTGAAATTACTTCTGATTGAAAATAGTAAAAATCCAAGTTGGCTTAAAGGTATTAAATAACTGGATGCAGATTATGGTTTCAGTAACTCATGGATGAGCTCAGACAGTTTTGAAAAGTGTCTAAACACATCAGTTATTTTTTGAAAGCAGAAAAGCTGAATAATAAGAGGAAGAGATGAATACCCTCGCCGGGCCTCGAACCTCGAATACGCGCTGAGTGTGCTGACCATTACACCGAGAAGGCATGCGAAGGAGGCGGGAGAAATACCTTCTAAGTTATTAAAAGGTTTAGAAAAATGCGTGGCTGTACAGAAACGAGAAATTGTTCTAGTGTCAGATAACTGCAGTGCTCATCCTCGTATTGTCAAAGACAAGTATAAAAGTCTTAAGATTTTTTTTCTTTCCTCCATATACTACTGCAAAACTGTAGCCAATAGATCAAGGGTAATAAAAATTGTTAAGACGTGTTATCGTAAAAGAACTCTGAAGGAAGAATCTTATCTTCAAAGTCTCCAGTTAAGCTGCTAGTTATTAATCATGGTAGCAATGAGTTGTAGGTAAAATTTTTTATGCATTCGGAAATGTCTTCCTGAGAATCCTTTTTAAAAATACTACTACACGAGTTTTCAATTTCTTTCGTTGTTCTTTTTGTTATACGGTCATTTTACAGACCACTTCAGATGTTAAGGCTTCCAGATGCCCATATTCAGTTGGAAACGTATGTTATTCAAAGCTGGATGGCTCTAGGTACCGTTGTTTTATCGCAATGCGAGAAACATATGCATTTATGCGGATTCTTCATTATTTAATTTCTTTAAATATAATACAGAGCTCTAATATTTGGTGGCAACAATTTGAAAAGTGAACCGACATTTAAAGTGAACTAGCGCAAAATGCCAAAACGAAATTAAAAGTCCTTTAGGGCAGATGGGCAGATTTCCCCTTTGGACTAACAAAAAACTTTAATATGCTTCAGCAAGAACCGGAGGAAGAGGGAGAGGAAAAAAAGGCGAAAGTAAAAGGATGAGATGATCTAAATTAGAATACGTAATTTTGTCTGATAATGATTAAGATGGAATTAGTCTTCCAGATTATTATCATACATTAAATGTCCAAATTAACAAAATAAAGAAGATATATTCTTTACATTCTCTCTTACAAATTCAATAGAAAAGCACGCAAAGGAAGCAGAAATGGTGTTCCTGTAGCGAAAAGAAGTTACATAAATCACAAACTGAGATTTGCCTTCCTATATGTTAGCTCACGATGAAGCAGACTAAGTGAGAAACACTTAAATAATTTCCGAAACACACATGTGCAGCTGCATACATGAAAAGTTGCAAGAAGTAATTTAACAAGCAAAATGAAAACAGTTGTATAGTTCAACCGCCTCATCCGCCACCGTGAGCGTAAACACGCATCCACCATACGGACCAAATTATTCTAAAAATAGGTTGGAAGGATGGGGGACATTCTTTCCCTCCAGTATATAAATTCTCTCTTTCCGGAGAAGAGAAGACTTTGATGCAACATTTCACCTCTCAGCAAGTAATAACTCCCCTGTAGGACGAGTCTATGTATTTTGGCAGAATGCCAACCAGGGTTGCGTTTGAGATGGTCGAAGTATATGAGCAGTCTTCGGGCAAGAGAAACATGCTTTCTTTTCTGTGAGATTATCACACTACACACTTGTTTTTCTCAAGAACTAAATTTCACATTTTCGGAAGATTTTTTATAATTTAAACTTACTGGAAATGTCTGTGTCCTTTTCATTTGGGGAGTACAGAAATAATTTTGAAAAACGCTATAGATTAGAACAAAATTTCGAGTCACTTTATACATAATATAGGGTTATTGTAAAAGAAGTATATAATTTCTGTTATTTATAAAAACACAAAACATACAGTGTATTCATGTTACCATTTATTAAGTCGTGCAGAAAGTTTACAAGTTTATTACTGTAATTTACAAATGTTATACGGGTAATCTGACTTAAGGTATCCGAGTCAAGACAGAAATAGAGCTCAGAAACATTGTTCTCAGCTTGTCAAATTCATGAGGAAGGAAAGGGATTAGGACCCTGTCACCCTTGTACTTCCAAAGAAAGAATTGATAGCGGTTAAATCTGGACTCTACAGCTACGTTCGAAGACTGTATAAAGGGCATAAATGGTTTAAGCCGAACTGCGTTGCCAGGCAACCAGTCTGTGCTACATCACAAAATCTTATTTAGGGCATAAGTTCGAAATTTTCGACTTTATGCCGACTCGAGACAAACGTCGACCAGTCAAAGCGAGCGCGCAAAACCTGAATGGGAAAACAGAGCGTGAAAGCTGTAGACACATCCACGCATGCTCAAATTTAGCTTCTGCTAAGTGGGTGCGGCTTAGACCCTGTGTCGCATGTGTGAACCGAATTCCCGCAGTTTATTCCTTATGACTATGCCTCTGTGACATTTAAGTCGCCGTCTGAACGTGGCCTAAAGTAAAAAAGCTATCACTTTGAGTGAAACATTATATTCCGCAATCGTCCTCGAAAATTTTTATTGGGGTAATCTCTCGCATCGACATGTCAATGTGTTGACGTTCCATCTAACTGAAAAATGGAATTGTTTTCTTGTCTTTCGTCACTTGTGGCATCAATAAAAAATTTAATAGTCCAAAACGATGTTCCCGTGACTGTCATTTTTGAAAAGAAAGTCGTCTTCTTTTCAAAATACAATTTTCCCATTATTTTCAAAGTTTCAAACATTTTTCAGCTGGGGTGGAACAGTCTTATTTCTGCTTTTTGACATCCTTCTCAACTTCTAGAACGACAATGCTCAATTCATTAACTAGCTCGTCCTTAAGCAGGAAAAATGATGCAATGGATTCTGCAACAAAATATCACGGTTCTAATTCTTCTATCACACCCTCAGTATGAGGCAGTTTCCGTGAACAGTATAGTTAGTTCGCTTAAAAGAATGCTTCTAAATTTTTTTAACTTTAAAAAAAATTGAATGCTCAAATCACCTCTTCAGGAAACCAACATTTATATTATTTAGAAAAATGTATAAAAAAAATAAAGTAATGATGATGTTGGGCTATTTGTATACTAATGGAATTAGTAGTAAATGCATAATGGTATTTAAATAAATTGCATAAAGTAAAAGATAAGAACTAAACAGTTAACAATATAATGAGAAAACTGAACCTAATGTGCTTTAACCAGTTTGCAAATATTCTGCAGCATTTACCACAAAACATTCTCAGATTTCTGTGATTCGAGAAATCTGCTGTGAATTTCTTTTTTAGCTATTAGATTATTACCGCAATGAACCTACGTCCCACTAGAAAAGACGAAGGTGAACTATGAGAGATTTTCGTAAAATATTACATAAATCAGAATAAAACTGAAGGATCTGCTTCTGCAGCTAAATTACTGATAATCGTATCTAAATTTTAATTTCAGATTTTCATTTACTCTTAATTTTATAAACTCGTGTACTACTTTGAGGATGTTTCTGAAATTGCACAGAGAAATGGATATAAAAGTTAGTTGGGTTCAGCCATTTTTAAAATATTTTGAAATCGTTCCTTGAAATCCGATTCCAGAGATTCCAGATATCGGCAGTGTTTATTAACATATTTATATTTTTTTACAGTGTTAGATTTGAAAAAGTGACTAGATCCTTTTCATTTCAAATATCTGTTGAGCTTCTGAAATTCTGGTATAAACGCAGAAATAATATTTTTTTCTTTAAAAAAAATTAGGTTTAGGCTATCAGCTTATAGGTGAAAGTTCAATTCACTGAGTTTATTAAGCAATTCAAGTAAATAAGATAAACTCATTTTAAAATTTTTCGAGTCTTTATAAAAACTTTAGCACGGAATTGAAAATTCAAATTCGGTCTGAAAGCCAATGAACTTCTAAGAGAAGAAGAGGGCGATTAAAACCTTCATCCTTTTCAACAGAGTCTATATGTATCTTTGTGGAGAAGAAAAAATAAGCATGGACGAAATTTCTCAACTGTGTAATTACATGTGTGGCCATCTTGAACGTGCAAGACATATTTCATACCTAAGAGTATGGAATTGATGAGATGGTCAAGAGATTTTGGGAGATTCTTCCCCGCTTTTTAAAAAGGGTATTTTACAACTGGAGGCGCTTTAATGGGTATTGTGGTCCAGTAGCAACAGCGCGTCTGCTTAGTGTTTTGAGATTCAAATATAGAGAACATGACGGACACAGGCTGTATTCTTTCCTTTTCAAGCTTCTGATTCGTAAAAGGCACTCGATGAAATCGAGCACTGTCATGCATAAAAAGGGCTGAAATTCTGATGGCCGCAAAATAAGGCACGACAAAGACTTCAGAATTTGTTCCTTGATATTTGAGCTTCCAGAATAACGTATCCATTCGGAATAAGGTACAAATCAGGATGATCACCTAATCTTATCCGTCCCATAAACAATCGCTCCATCTTCACCAAAAAGTGATCTTTCTTTGAATTATATCTGATGCCACATTCTCTCCAGATAAGAAATCGTCGTTATCAAGCTCCAGCTGGAATTTGGAGAGATTGGAGAAAAGAGCTTAATTCCACTCAGAAAATGTCCAGACGACGATTTCTTAATTTAGTTTATTCGAGCCCTACTGTGCTGGGAAATAAAAATAACATAAACAGTTGGCCTATATGCACACACTCCGCGTGCATGAAAGCGTCTGTTCTTGCATGGGTTCTTTTCTTCTAGTTGCCAAACCTTTTCAACTGGGTATCAAAATGCTACCCAGTTGCAAAGGTTGTCTTTGCAACTGGGTTGCATTTTGATATTTGTTCCGATGGACTACTAACGGTTGTCATCTGAAATGATAGCTTGTGAACGACCATGACTAGAACATCTTCAAACATTTCCTGTCACTTGGAACTGACTTCGTAAAAGGTCAATTATATTGTGGTTTAATATAATGGCGAACGCTACAACCTGCTGACTTTGACCGTCTTCCAACCTCCCTATGACATTCTGGTAAATTCTGTTGACTCGGCAAGCTAATACTTTATTCCTTAACAAGTGGTACAACAATACATTTCCGAAAGAACTACCGTTTATTGGAAGAACTTACGGGAGATGAAGGATAACAGAAACATTATGTCAAGTTTAATTGCGTGCACATGACATGAGGTGTAAAAATTAATGTAGCAGAAGGAAATTGAATTTTGAATACATCAAAGACACAGAAATTTGTGCTATCTCCTTCATTTCGATACGGCTATTACTATGTGTTTTTTCTCATACCACTGAGGCCCTACACTCAGCTTAAAATCGCTCGTGCTCGAAGAGCTGCTTGGACATAATCCACCACGCTCGAGACTAGAGTACTCTGATTTTTGAACTTCTAAGCAAGGCCAACTAGATCCAAGCCCGGTGATAAAGCAGAACATCATCATTCATATATGCCTTCTATTGGCAAACATTTCCATTAACATCTAACTGAGCAAAGCAGGAACAATTGGTTCATGGCGCCAATTAGATGGCACCTAGAGACAGTCCTACAGGTCCTAAAATAACCAGGGTCATAACCAAAGAATGTCTATGTAAAGAAGGAAAGGTTCCATAGACGTAATGTAAACCAGTTTGCTATTACGCCGCTAAAAAGGGAAGAAGAGGGGGAAATTCGCCAAGGGATTTGGCGACGGAACCTGGCGGCGAGAATTTCCCCCTCCTCAATGAGTACAGAAAATTGAGGAACACGTGTTAAGAAGAAATGTTGTTTGATAAAACGTTTCTTCTTTGACTTTTCGTGATAATTTAAATTCGGATTTACGTACTTTTTTTTTGCTCAAAATAAAGAATCCTTTAATTTCCTTGAGCGAAAAAATATTTTCTTTTCCTTTAAAACTTAAAAGAAATTTAAAACGATATTCGTTTTATGAACTCTTGATAAGTGTGACTTTCGAACTTCAACGCCGGCTTCGAGCTTTGGCGACAGATATTTCGCGCATGCGCAGCTGTTTCCCTCTACGCTGGAACGGCGCCACTGCTGTTGCGGAGAAGTTTCTGCCGTAACGAAAGCACGCCACCGCAACATATGTTCATTAAACAGGTAATCTTAATTTTAAATTTAATTGAATTTTCGATTTAGAGTACAAGAAATATTTAAATACACTATCCAGCTATACAACGTACATTTTCAAAATCTGTTTTTAATAAATAAGTATTTTTCGTTGAAGATGTATAAATTTTCTTATTCTAAAGTATACATTTAAATCAGAATTGTACAATAATACAAACAGTGGTTACTAGATGGATGCAACTCTGAAGGTACGACAAAAACCTGCTATGTTCTGGGTAACAAGTTGATTAATTAAATTAAGAAAGAGAAACAGAAATGGTTTGTCACTCGGTTACATTTGTATGGGAAGTATTGATTTTGGAAAGGTTATTGAAAAAATAAATTGATGAAGCATATTTTGGCTTATTTCTAAAGATACATAATTAAAGTCTTTATACTAAATACGGTTCTGGCTGACTGTTTAGAAATAAAAAATGTATTTTCGATAATCGGGGCGCCATAGTGTTTTTCCCATAACCTGGAAGAAGATTGCGACGGCGACTGTAATTTATAAAGCTTTAAGAGTTAAACATCTAATTAATTTTTTACAGCATAATACTGATTCGTCAATGTCCAGGGAGAATATACCTGGTGTTTTACATATTTCAGATACACGATCGTGAAGCGATATCAACCAAGTGGGAACACAGGAAAGAAAAAAGCAGAGGGCGAAAATTCTGTAAGTCCAACCGCTGGTTGGCTTGATGCTGAAATTTGTTAAACCTCCGGCATCAAGTATTCAAAAAGCCTCAGACAGAAACAACGTAGAAGATGCTGTAACATTATCTCAATCCAAGAGTGAATTTGGAAATAACGAAAAGGCTGATAGAAGTCACGAAAGTGAAGAACAAATTAGCGAGGATATTTCTAGAAAACCTAAGAGTTGGCTTATTTAAAAGATGAAGTGAAGCTTTCAAAACAAAGATGGACCATTTGTGTCAGTTAAGGGACAAGAAGATAAGACGAAAGACGCTACTCCACAGTTGACTGGTTCTACAACAATCAACCAAATAATGAGATATTGAAAAAATATAATAGGAAATTCTGAGAACTTGAATGGCATAACTAAAAACCAAAGCTTGTAATAATTTGCTGTAGGTTCTTTAGCACGGGTGCAAGTTTGAATAATACTTCTACATTTATTACTGATTTTCAAGCTTGGTCTAACCTTAGTCCAAATGTTTACAACCATGAAACCTCATAACAATATGAAGCTTGTTTTGAAAATGGCAAACTTTAAGAATAAGTCTAGTTGTTAGTAGAACAATTGATCACATTAGCCAGACAGCATCTGAAACAGAAAAAAGGAAATGGAAAGATATTTTAAAAAGACTACTAGATATTTTTGGCAGAAGAAAAATATTCCGTTCCGTTGCAACTATGCATATGGAAAAGCATATGGCAGAAAAAAATTAAATTTTCTACAGCTGATTAAACTGTTATCATATTGATGAAGCTCGAACAATCAACTGAGTCACGGTCACGCAAGAGATTTATCGGTATGCAGATTCTTCTCCGCACGAGAGGGCCCTGCGACGCATACAGTTCTTTTTTGTGTTTTGATTTCTAATTTGGCAACTGCAGTGGAACTTTCGATTTGAACTGTGTATGTTGTGATGCCCCAGAAAGAAATGTTCGACGTTTGATTTAAGTAATTACATTTGATATCTGATATATTTTTTTTCAGATTTGTACATTGAGTGAGTACAGTGATGAGCACAGATTTATGTAAATATATGTGTGTCCACGTCATCAAAAAATCGGATGTATACACCAGATTCTACGAATATTAATTTATACACATTTTTTTCTTGAATTTCATTTAAACTTATTGGATTAAATTAAATCTACTTCCTCGATAGCGCATAAACCACAATAGAATAAATGCACTCTTTAAAATTCACTATATCTGTTTATCACAGCGACGCTCTGCTGCTAGATTCACTTAACAGCATTACATCTCATTCATTTTATAACTCAGAATGCATAAAAATGTTATCTTCTGAAGAATTATTTAATCGTTGCCACATGTTCTGTTCAAATACTATAATAAATTTAAAACAATATATAAAAGAAATTAAAAAAAAAGAAAAAAAGAAACAGCTTTTCACATACGGATCCAGTATTTCTTATTCAATTAATTCCGTTCTTGTTTCGCAACAAGGCAGAAATACATAAAAACTCAAAATATCTATATTACAAATTACTAAATAAATCTTAAACACTTATTCCCTCGAATCAATTTCAGAATGCATGAAGCATAATTTCATTTCGCAATAATAAAAGAAGGCGTCTTTGTTGTTGCGAATGTTAGTTTCTCTAGATTGTCAACAAATCCAATCTTCTGCTAAGTTTCAAATGTAAACAAATATGGCTGCTATGACCAAAAAAATGAGGCTTAGCCGCACTTAAACAACTTTTAAATTGTTGATGATTCTACAAATATTGCATATAGATTTAGTAAAGTCGTAAAAAACCTTAGCGGAAGATAAGAACAACACAATTAAATAATTTTTAAAGCAAAATATGCGCAATTTACCAACATGTAAGAATAAAAAAACAGCTCACTGATCCAAGCAACGGTGTGGGTGTGTATATATATTTATATACATATGTATGTATAGATAGATAGATATTTATATACTTTTGGTGAGGCCGATTGCAACCAAAAAGGGAGATGCACATCTACATGTCATAGCAGACCTATATGCAAAATTTCAACGTTTTGAGGCTTTGAGTTATGCGAGATACATGCATACCTACGTACGTACGTTCGTGTACGTTTCATAAAAATATCTCTTCTGAATTCATTTAAAATTAGTTTTATAATTCGTTTGGGAAAACAGAGTCCTTTATTATGTCCTTACGTACAGATGTCACGCCAAAACATCTTTAAATTGCATCCGATAGCGGTCAAAATGGATATTTTCGTTGAACAACACTTCCTTTACTTCGTACAAAGAAGTAATATGTCCAGCATGTCTTTTAAGTTCTTTTGCATTAGAATTCTGAAACTTAGAATTTGAAAAATATAATTGACCACAAGATAATCTTTTCAAGAAACAGCAAGTGGAATTTTGGGACATGGTGCATCCTCGGCCGGAAAAGGCCATGCACTTTTGATTTAAAGTTTGACATATTCTTGTTTTGAGCAATCAATAATTCTTAAAAACGGAACTTCAGTTACTGAATTTCGAACCGATTCCATCGTCTGTTCGTCATGGCTCTAAAATTTGCTTGGACTCTCTTTATTCTCGATACGTAAAAAAAAGGAGGCGGGGTAAGTTTGTTTTCATAGTTCAAGATGAATATTAATAAATTAAAAGAGAAGAGATTCGCTCGAAAGGGCATAATAACAAAGCACATTAAAAATACTTTCGAAAATATCAATAAAATTGTTTCCAAAGTTTAAAAAATTCTTATGTCACAGTTAATTAAAAAAATTAATAGCATAAAACTGATTGATGGTGAAGTATTCAACTTAACTGAGGAAAATGATGTTGAAAGGGAAGTAACTAATAGTGGAAGAATACTTGGATAATTTAGTAGAATAGTAATGCAGATTAACTGAAAAAATTGAAAAATAAAATTTCTAATTTAACTGTGTTTCCAGGGTGAATCATGCTACAAAACCACTGATTTAAATCCTATCCGATATCTTTCTCAAAATACTGAAGTACACTCGATCAAATTGCTGAGATAAACCATTAAGAAATTTTTTGGCGATTCTTTAGGGTGGTTAGAATATATTGGATAATTTGAAACTGCTATTGACAAAAATCCTTAAGAGAATAAAGTTGAAAAATTGATTTATTTACGAAATTTTTAGGACATCATTAAAAGTTTAGCATTAAAAGAAAAAAATTATGCCGCAGCATTAAAACTTTCACAAATCAGATATGCACAAAACAATCTTCTAATCAATTCTCATTCGGGATTGTTCTTACGTATCCCCCAGTTGATAGTTACAGCAATTCTATTGGTTTAAGAAACTTGTTTGATCGTGCTGAGATTCAAATCAGAAATTTAGAAACGGTAGGAATAGATTCAAATTCGTATGGAAACGTGCTACCACCGATTTTTCTGAAAATTTTACCAGCAGATCTTACATTGGAATTTAGTAGATTCATAATTCTCAAAACTGGGATCTAAAAGATTCACTGGATTTTTTGAGAGATAAAATGCTTAGCAGAGAGCGAGCTACATCTGTCTAAGCAGGAAAAAAATGTTAGAACAGATTACGAAAGCTACAACACTTTTTTGAATATTTTAAAGGATTAAAACTTAAAGATATCGCCTCTCAAGATATAAAGGGGAAATTCGTGGTTGAATAAGCTGCATAATGGGGAAGTTTCTATAAACGTCTTGTAAAAATCTGTAAAAATTCTGCTGAGGAAAATACTTGAACGTGTCTTTTGAACAGACGTGTGCTTCACTTTTAAAGAACTAACAACAATTTTGTGAGAAACGGGAATTGTTAAAAATATGATACCTTTGACGTATCCAAACAATTATATAAATGAACACGAACCACTTACAATATTCCACTTTCTTAAATCTGAAAAAAAAAGGATTTTAAATATACTTAAATTTGTTCCAACTAAATAGAAAAGTTTCTAGAGAATCTTTGATACGGAGAAAAATATACGAGCCACAGCTACTTGAACGGCTTTGAGAAAAGTGAATAGAAAAGTATTTGCTGGAATCATTTGAAGATTCCTAGAACATCTAAAAATATAAAAATAGGAGAAGTCGTACTGACTGAAGGATCATCAAAGGTCCAAATTTCTGTGGGATTTATTAATTATTCAAGAGCTGTTACTTAAAGGGACGGATAGACACGTGCATGTGTTTTCAAAACATTTAAAGGACCGTGTAGAAAACCCATTCAAGTTTTGTATCTACTGGAAGTGACTGACGAACAATAGCAAAATGTCTTATCCTTTCTGTGTGATTTAGATAATTTGATCGTAATTCATTACTTATTAATGTATTTGTATTTAGTATTATTGTAATTCCGTATAAAATATTTTACCTATTGTGACTCTTTTAAGTTGCATTTAATAATTTGTACTTAGTCTATTGACTTATATCACTAAAACTTTGAACAACTAGTTTGTGATACAGAAACTACGCAGTAGGCAGTACAGTTCTCATTGGCACTCTACAAAGTTATCACACAAAAATATTGTTATGAAATGCCCAGCCAGATAGCTTCCCCGCAAACTGGGTTTAGGGTTGCCAGAAAAGAGCAAGGAAAGGCAGAGTTGTCAGATTTGGCTCGAAATCGCCTATTTGACGACAGGGAGTAGACGGATGGAGAACATTCTAAAACGAATTCTTACCGGTTTGGCCCAGAATGCTCTCGAAGGCTGGCTGAAAGCTATATAAACCCTGCCTGTACTCGGAGTAGCAGGCTAGTGTCGAGTTGGTCGTCGAGTGTATCGAGAGTGGGCATCGTCGAGGCTATCGAGTGCATCGCGAGTTGTAAAGTGGAGAGTCTCGAGAGTACATTGATTTCCAAAAACGACCGAACCGAGTCGAGAGTTGTCTTCCCCTTTATAGCCTGAAGGCCGTGTTGCTGATTGTTTTAGCGTATTTGTCGTAGTTTTTCGACGAATATAAACGTGTTTTAGGAGCTGTCCAGAGTAATATTGGCTAATAGATTGTGTTTTGATTGTTCATCAAGTGTTGTCGTCAATCACTCCAAATTCACGAACCTGTAAGAACGTAACAATATATTAACCTGTCTCTCGTCTCTACACCGAACCACCTCACGCCTCACGCATTTTCTCGCCTTTCGTTCGGTTCGTAGCGCTGATGCACGAGTATGATTTTAATCGATGCACGTCGTGTGATAAAGGTTGCTTTTAAGTTTACTATTTGTTCTTAGTTTTACTATGAAAACTTGTATTTTGCTTGTTCAATTATTGTGACAATTCATGCCTACATATTTTATTAAATGTTCACTAAAAAAAGAAAGCCTGGTGTTCCCGGTTTTCAAGACTCTTGGACGAAAGAATACATATTCGTACATAAAGAGTATGAGTATGAGTAGAGTATGAGTGTTATGTCTCACGTTAAGTATACACAGACATTTTCAAACTAAACATCAGTCCACATTTCAGAATTCCGATGAGAAATTTGAAGTTATAAAAAGAGCTACTGCTTAATATAAGAAACAAGTCACATTTTTTTGTCAAACAATTGGAGCCAAATCTAATGCGACGAATGTAGTTGTGCCCTGTGCTGTGTCGTGTGTGAATGACCTGTGTTGTAACGTCTATTCACATTACCATCATCTTGGAATTGTTGCCAAAGCCCGTAGATGACACTCTGGGCAATTCCAAGTTCGTCTGATACTTTCAGTTGGGTACGCCCACATTTCAGACGGCCGATAATTCTACCACGTAAAAAAATCTTCCAAAGATGCGTCCTTTGTGTCATAACTATTCGGTTATTGCACTGAAATGCTTATAAAGCGCCTGCGAATAATTTTACTTCTTTGCCTGTATTCCTCATATATCACTGTCTTATACTCTCGCCATGGTGACGTACCATCGGTGTCATCTGGTTACTTCCTGAAATTTGCATATGATTCTTGAAAATGTGTGTAGTGATTTTACAGGTGATATATTTATTTTAGAGTTCGATTTCCGCGTGACTCCGAATTATCCTTAATTTATGAACATGAGTGTATTTCCTACTGTGCGGCACCCTGAATCATATTGGTAGATTGGTTTGGCATACCCCAGCTACAAGGTTGCCGACTCCTGGTCTAGATACTGCAATGTGCCGAGGAAAAGGATACGACAAGGCTACTGAAATTGCCGAAATGAATAAATGCATTCAAGATTTCAAGTAAAGATTTGCGAACTTAACCTTAAAGCATTGCTTGCACCATGTGCAAAAAAATTTCTCAATCTGTGAGGGGTAAACTCTCTTGAAACAGTTCCATTAAATGCGACTTTTAAGGTGCCCCTTAGAAAGTTTTTCTCAGTTTCTACACATAGATGGACAATCCTTCTGGCGAATGTTGAAGTTACAGTTAAGTAACTTTCAGAAAGGAGATGGAATGTTCACTGCAAAGTTATTAAGCTTCATAGAAAACACGCCATCTTCTGAAGTCCTTTAAGAAGATTGTCGATGCCATTGAAGAACTGTGCGATGCTTCGGAAACTATCGAATCCAGAGAAGCAATTCAAATCTATCGCCTGCAATGTGTGATTTCTAGTTTTTTTGTTTATGAAATAATGTCTTAGAAGTCAGCCACGCTCAAAATATTTACAGATTCTTGGAATCAGCTTTGGCATCATTATCAAGATGAGAAGATTTATTACGGATTCTGCTACGTCGATTAAGGCATTACATGGACTGACACCCTGCCTCGTATTAGGTGGAATGTGGCACGAGTTCAAAAGCTCCTCTAAGAGGAGAAATAAAATCCCTCCCTCACAACGCTCTCGCTCCCAATCCCTATTCAGTGGACTTTTAAAACTTAACTCTTTCTTATGCACCAATTCGCTGAACCTACTTCCTAGGGTTACCACTCCCGTGGATATGAAGACTGCCAAAGATGAGGAGCGTATTGAAACCGTATCTGGTCAACGGGCTATCTACTCGAATGGTATCCGTTGGGATGCATATAAGCATTCCGTACCGCGCCGCACGTATAGGGAAAATCCGTGCTTGTGATTGGACTACTTTCCGATGACATCATTTTTAATTTGCGTCATGACGTTTAGGTGGCATTCTTACTGTTTTGGTTTTTGTTGAATGATGCACATGAATGATACGGAAGCGTGAGGAATTATCATTTGTTTTCTTTGAATAATAATGAAAGACGAAAAAATTGACATGCAACTTTCTGCAGATGACATCCTGTTTATGGAATAATAAAATTACAAAATCCTTCAAAAATGCTGTTAATATCTGAAGCAATCTTAAATGCTTAGATTATATACGTAACTGAGTTCAAAAAATTTAGTGCAAAAAACAAAACACGTTGGATTGCACGACGATCTCGACTCAAATGTAAACTATATGTGCTAGTAAGTATATTATGATTGAAATTTTATTGCATTCTGTTCCTTTCACATTGAAGCAAGTATTTCCTTTGCAACTGTATATGTTATTTCCATATTAATGTCCCTGCCTTTCACGTTTCTAATATTCTGTTGCCTTAAATGAAAGAAAAAAACACATTCAGTATATTCCCTAAACACACGTATATAAGAAAAGAAACTTTCTTCTCTGATAAACACCATTCGTATACAAAGGTACTAAAGATATCACACATTAAAAAATGGGCAATATTCATAAAGTACATATTTATGGGAAATATTCAATTTATATATGTGGGAAATCAGAACTGCCAGCGAGGTGACGTCATCTGCCCAGCACCCAGAGGTAGCCGAGTACCAGACCTGCTAGGGAACACATGGGTTCCTTCGAGGCTTAGGTTCCGGGTCCAAGCGGACGATGCTTGTCTATAGCTAGCCATGGATGAGAATAGACGTATTCTCTCAAGGCATGAGCTTACGTGGCTGTAGCACTATTAGAGATTGATGGTGTGCAAGAATGACTCAGTATTACATGAACTGTTATGGACTTTCAAATCTTTGTGGGGTTAACCAATGTTTATGACAATTTCATCTATTAATAGCTATATGTTCATTTCATCTTTTATCATATTTCATTCATATTAGTAATTTCATAATAAATTAGAATAGTTTATATTGATCTCGTGCTTTTGAACCTCACAAATCATGGCGACCAACGCGGCACGAATCAACCACGAACCTAACGGAGTACGCCGGGTATGTGAGCTGCGATTGTTCGACTACAAGTGCTCTGATTATGAATTCAATTGAACTATGAATTCCAACTCTAAGTGATACGAACTTATTCAAATTTTGGATTATTATTTCAAGGTATTTGGATTACCAGTTCGTTCACCTGTCGGATGAATAGAAAACTTTCTTTCAATATGAAGTTAGATGAAATTCCAGAATTGGAAGCAGCTTTAAAGAGTAGTAAAACTTTACATCAGAACACGAAGAGTAATACATCAGAACTTTGCATAAACTTATTTTTAATACTGAAAGCAACTGAAACAATAAGAAAAGATTACGGGAATTTCCTGGCTTTACATTTAAACCAGATTCTGAAGAATTTAACAAGAAAGTAGATACAGTACGGAATGACTTTACTTTAAATGAGTTAATTAAAGTTTGTAATGCACTATGCATAAATTCAGAGGGTTCAAAAACGGAAGTAGTAACCCGAATTGTTTCTTTTCTATGTGATTTATCTGTATTGTTTGAAAATATTTTGCATGAACAAAATAGTGATATTGAAGACGAAACTGTTAATAGAATTTCTGAAGTAATGCTTGATGATAATCAAAGAGACAATCCTGGTTTTTACGCGTCTCAAGTAAATAACAGTGTGCAGCTCCCAATTCAAGATTATTTTAAACATCATATTAGTTTTTCGGATATTGAAAGTATTGTTAATTCGTTTTCTGGTAATGAATATGAAAATGTTGATAAATGGATTGATGAATTTGAAGATGTTGTAAATTCTTTAAAATTAAGTGATTTGCATAAATTAGTTTTCGCTAAAAGGTCATTAAAAGGTAAAGCAAAACTATTTGTTCAGAGTGAACCTAAAATTAATGACTGATGTAAGTTAAAAAAGCTTCTGAAATGTGAATTTGGCAGAGCTTTTAATTCAGCTCAATTGCAGGAAATG
The DNA here is from genome assembly GCA_000611955.2 of Stegodyphus mimosarum. Taxonomy (NCBI): domain Eukaryota; kingdom Metazoa; phylum Arthropoda; class Arachnida; order Araneae; family Eresidae; genus Stegodyphus; species Stegodyphus mimosarum. The sequence goes on from KK119492.1 coordinate 363,952, forward strand.
TTATATACTAAGCGTAAATTAATGCCTAATAAATCTTTAGATGAGTATTTTCTGAAAATGAAAGAAATGTGTTCGCGAGGTAACATTGAAGATGCTTCGTTAATTAAATATGTTATTGATGGTATTCCAGATTCGGTGGTTAGGAAAACTATACTCTATAGTTGCGAAACAATACCTGAATTTAAACGAAAGCTGAAAATTTATGACAAAATGAGGGCTGATAATGATAAGTTTAAAAACCAGAAATCGAAAGTAGACATGCAAACTAGGGATAGGAGTAAATCATCAAATCGAAGTCAGTCTAACGCAAATAAAGTGAAGTGTTTTAACTGCAACGAACTGGGTCATAAATCCTCTGAGTGTAAAAACAAATAGAGTGGGATAAAATGTTTCAAATGTAAGAAGTTCGGACATAAATCGACCGACTGTCAAAACGAAATTAGCGAGAAGCAAACGTTGTTCGTTGGTTCAGAAAATTCCAGGTAACCGTAGAATTATGAAAACTGTAGAAATAAATAATCATTTAGTTGATAGTCTAGTTGACACTGATTCAGATGTTACAATATGCAGTGTAGAGTTACGTAAAGAAATTGGTTTTCCGAAATTAAATCCTAGTGACATAATATTGATCGGTATCGAGGCGAAACAAACTTCTCCCATTGGCTTTTGTACTATTTCTGATATTTTAATTGATGGTTTTTCACTTCATAGGAAACTTTTTGTTGTTAAATCATTATGTAATCAAATTGTGTTAGGTTTGGATGTTATAAATCAATTAACCTTATCCTTCACTGAGAATAGCCTTCAAATAATCTCTCATGGGTATAAAAGTAATGTGAATTTGATAACAGCTGAGTCATCTCGGAATGCCTATGGTAACGCTTGCTGTGTTATGGGAAATTTGAATATGGCCGTGCCGTTTGGAAATGTTTATGACCTTTCGCAATCATCTAACTTCTCTTTTAATGTAAACAGTGATAGTTCTTTTGCTCCTGAAAGCGGAAGTAACTTGGAATCTAATTACCTTGCTCATGTGGTGAATGCTATTTCTGTCAACGAGATTGATTTAACTCATATTTCGAATGCCGAATATAAAGAAAGACTGTGTAAATTAATTAATTCGTACCAGCCTCAAAAAAGTAAACAATCCGATTTCAAGATGCAAATAAATTTAAGTGATGATATTCCAGTCTGTCAAAATCGAAGATAGATGTCTTTCGCGGAACAAAAAATTGTTGACGAGCAAATTAAAGAATGGTTAAAAGATGGTATAATAAAGCCTTGTAATTGCAATTATTCAGCACCTATAGTTTTGTGTAGCAAGAAGGACGGTTCTAAAAGATTATGCGTTGACTTTCGGAAATTAATAAAGAAGATTATCAAAGACAAATTTCCATTGCCCTTAATTCCAGAAATTCTCGATCGCTTGGAGCAAGCAAAAATCTTCATCACTACATTAGATTTAAAAATGGCTTTTCCCAAGCAGATATAGATGAGAAATGCACGAAATACACCGCATTCGTGACACACAATGGTATTTATGAATTTCTTAGAGCTCCTTTTGGTGTATGTATTAGTCCAAATGTTTTTCAAAGGTATATTTATTGTTTCGAGACTTGTTAAATGAAGGTGTACTAATTACTTCATGGATGATATAATCGTAAAGTTGAATGTTTAGAAAAATTAGAGAGAAAGTCTTTGAAACCGCTTCGGAATACGGATTACAAATAAATTTCAGAAAGTGACAGTTCTTAAAGCGAAAAATTGAATTTTCGGAACATGTAATTGAACACGGAAATATTCGACCATCACTTTCCAAAACTGTTGCTGTCCAACATTTTCCACAACCGCGTAACTGTAAACAACTACAAAGCTTTTTAGGACTAACGGGATATTTTCGTAAATTCATTCCACACTATGCTAAGATAGCCAAAAGTATTGGTTTTAAGTTTGATTCCGAGCAACGAGAAGCATTTTGTAAATTAAAAGAAATTCTCTCTCAAGCACTTGTTCTACACATATTTAAGCAAGGATATCCATTAGAACTTTATACCGATGCTAGTAGTCAAGGCTTTGGTGCTGATGCTAGTAGTTATGGCTTTGGTGCTGTCTGACGATGGTAATTACCACCCAATCTAGTATATGAGTAAGAAGACTTCACCGCAGCAAGAAAAACTGTATAGTTACGAATTAGAAGCCCTTGCAGTTATAGGAGCTCATAAGAAGTTTAGAAACTATTTATTAGGCTCCAAATTCAAAACTGCCACCGAATGTAGCGCTTTCCAGAAAACTTTGGATAAGAAAGATTTAACTCCTAAGATTGCAAGATGGGCAATGTTAATTGATGATTCGATTACGAAATCTTACATTGTTCAGGACACCAAATGAAACATGCTGATGCTTTAAGAAGGAATGCTTTAACTTTGACATCATACGGAACCGATGTAACAGAGAAAATTCCCTTAGCACAAGAACAAAATGAAGATGAGCATGTGAAATTGATTAAAAATTTAGTCGAGAAAGGAGAAGAAAGTGGATTCTTTCTGGGAAATGGTATTTTGTATAAATTGGAAAATGGAAGAGATCTGCTAATAGTGCCAGAAACATTACAAAACGAAATCATACAGAAGCTACAACAAGAGAATCGTAAACAGTTTAACAAAAGACGGAAGAAACCGAGACTATAGAAGGTTGGCGACTGGTTAACATTTCAACGAACTCAGTATGGGACTGTTTTGAAAATGCGACCTAAATTTCAGGGACCGTACAAAGTCATAGCCATTAAATCGAATGACAGATACGAAATCAAAGAAGTAGGATGCCATGGAGGACAGAATATGACATCTACTGCGGCTGACCATATGAAGCCATGGTCAAGTAATTGATGATTGTGTCAGCTCAAATTTAAGGACCTGATACTTTTTTTTTAAATTTTTCTTCGCAGGTACCCCATGATGATAGTGATGTCCATGCAACAGACATCGGGGAAGTTGTCTCCCGGGGTGGCCGAGTGTGGGAAATCAGAACCGCCAGCGAGGTGGCGTCATCTGCCGCCAGCCCAGCGCTATGGAGACAACACTCAGAGGTAGACGAGCACCAGACCTGGTAGGGAACACACGGGTTGCTTTGAGGCTTAGGTTCCGGATCCAAGCGGAAGATGCTTGTCTATAGCTAGCCATGAATGAGAATAGACGTATTCTCTCAAAGCATGAGCTTACGTGCCTGTAGGACTGTTAGAGACTGATGGTGTGCGAGAATTACTGAGTATTACGCGAACTGTTATGGACTTACAAATCTTTATGGGGTTAACCAATGCTAATGACAATTTCATCTATTAATAGCTATATGTTCATTTCATCTTTTGTCATCTTTCATTCATATTAGTAATTTCATAACAAATTAGAATAGTTTATACTGATCTCGTGCTTTTGATCCTATAACCCCACATATATAGTTATTTCTGTTTTTATGTTCCAAATCTATTGTAGTTAGAATAAACTTCAAAAATAAATTTTACATTTTCAGACTGACTACCTGTATCGTGAATTTACTGTGTATTATATTAGCTCCTAAAGATATTGCTCTTTGCGAAAACTGATTTGTCTCTTTCTTTCGGAGAGGTATCTGCAAAGAATCTGTATTTAATGAACATGAATTAATAATCACAAAACCTTTAATATGAAGACTTTTAAACTAAGAATACATTTATTAAAAACCTCTGCACCTAATATTAATACATATTTACGGAGTTAGCGAACTAGAAGAAATACTCATTTTCCTATGAAAAAAAAGCACTTCATTTTTTACATTAAATTCATTATACTACAGAGGCGGGATAAGTGTAATCGGTAATAAAAATACAACGCATATCATTAACGTTAATACCTTTTCGATAGTGTTATCATAATGTAAATAATACGGAGGTGTACTTTCGAGGCCAAGCAAAGTCAAGGCATACCTAAGAGTAGAGAAAATGATGTCAGCAGAAGCCGTATCCAATCATAAGGATAGATTTCTCCCTATGCGCGTGATTCGGACAGAATGCTTATATGCCGCCGGTATATCATTGGCTGACTTTTCGAACAGTAGGAACCCCCACAGCCGAGATTATCAGAATATAATATCAAGATGAGAAACCTAAAGTTCTTTTGAAGATTGTCGCAATGCTCCCTCACAAGAAACTCCTTATGAAGGAGCATTGCGATTTGCAAAGGACACGTGTGAAGAGAGTATTCTTCTGGTAAAAAGAACTATCAGAAAATTTAAATGATGCTCGGAAAGAATGCTACAGACGAAGTGCTGTCTTTGCACCAAGAACTGGAAACGTCTAAGTTAGAGTGGGATGACAGGTTTTAACAAGAAATCGGTGCACACGATAGCAAGCCATGCATCGTATATTAGATCAGTTCGCTGTCTTAGAGCTTAGAACTCTACTCAAAACCTCAGAAACTCATCTTTGCAAAAGAAAATTTTGGTTGAAAATGACAATGAGACTTATGCAGTCGATATCCTTACAGAAATTCCACCCTAAAGAAGCTACAAGCTGCTAAAGCTTAAAAAAAAGAGAGTCTTTTGATTGGACTACCTTATGATTCTTATAGTTTGCGGCTGAACATGAATTTTCCGAATCTGTCCCCATTTTCCCTTTAGCATTAAGATTTTTCTTAAATTTGTGTGCTGCTATAGCATCACGTGAGGGAAAGTTTTCAAAATTTGGACTAATTAAGAATTGTCTGAGGTCCACTATGAGCCAAGCACCATTCTCTAATTTGGCCATTTTGTCAAACAGAAAACAGTGCTAAAGCTATCGATTTTGATGACGCACTTTCAAAATTTGCAGGAGAAAAATTTAGAAGAGAGAATTCTAAGTTTCATATTAAAGTTAACTGCCACCACCTAAAACTTTGTTTACATTCTACTGCTGCATTAACCAGTTAAACTGTTTTATTTATAAAAAAACTTTTCAAGTATTTGCTTCCATTCATAAAAAACTGGTTACAAAACAATTAATATTATATTCTGTTTAAGTAATCAACTTATAGAAAATTGCCTCCTTAATAAATTTCATTTCATAGTGGGGATGGGCGTGAGAAGTTAACCACCCGGTTGAATTATTTTAACCCCTCACCTGAACTTGACTCTCATTGGAGTATGTGCCCCTGAGTATGGATTTGCAACGAAGTAAATTCATGACGTTAATATTTTGGGACTATTGAAGAAACCTGATTATTTCACTTTGTTTTCCTTTCTTTTCCAACTCACTTAGTGCAAAATTCTGTCTTTTCAAGCCCTATTTTAAATCGATTTTACCCCTGCCACGAAAAAAATTGGTTTAAAAAATTGTTGATTAATCTTTTCAAAAAAAGTATGGTCATATTTTGTTTCATGCAAAAAAAAGTACTTTATTTTTAACTGTATAATTTTAGTCAAATAAAATGTGAATAAGGAATAAATCTTTACTTGCATTGCAATCAAAAAGTGTTAAGCTTACGTTAAAAAAATATTCCTAATTTTCCGACATTTTTTTAAAAATTCTGATGGCTGGGATCCCATTTGTTCCGAAATTCCAATGATATTTTTGTTTCCGAATGTGCAGTGATGGCCATTAAAACTGCAGCTCAGTAAAGGAAATATTTGACGGATAGGAATTCGACGAATAAGCGAATAGCCTGCATATGAACATCATGGGCACAAGTTACGTCATCATGAAAAGTTGTAAAAAGGATGTTAAGTAACAGGGAGTTTCTATAGAGGAAACGTATTTGCATGGTTTGTTTGCGCGGAAGATCTAAATATGGTCATATAAAAACCAGCCTAAGCCAGAATTCTATCGTGGGAAAATTTATAGCACAATTGTACTAAACGGATTTGATGTTCCCTTTGGTGGAAATCCAATTATTGTCATGAGAATATAGAATGAAAAGGTTAGTTCACGAGGGATGGATGCTACAATGAACAAGTCCAAAATGACACGTCCGACAGGACAGACGTCTCCTGAAATCATCCGTGAGTATTCGTACAGACATACCACAAACCCTAGGTTACAAATTAGATGTGTAATACGAGTATGCTGCAACCCTCCTGGCTGATAATAATCGACCTCTGTTTAACGCGGCACATCCAACAAAGATTAAAACAAACATACAATTAAAAACATCAGATCAAAACTCTCAATATTATTTCGTCATTTATAAAGCTCATAAAATCCTTTGCAAATCGAAACTCTTTCCTGCGTCGATAGAATTCCTTTATGTTACCGCGTTTTTTTCCCTAACATGTCGCAATAATACGCAGTCTTCGATGAACTGTCGTGCATTGGCTTCAGCACTACAAAAATTGCAAATTAAATTCTTTTCACGTACACCGGGAAGCTCCCGTGTCCAGTAATTATTTGACTGTAATTAAAATCACGTATCATTCTCGTATTTTTAGAAACTGCAACATTCAACAAATAATCTTTCCTTTTTCCTGAAATGTTCCATTTCTCTTTCCAGCAATCATAATAAAAATCCTTGATTTTACCAATAATAATTCTTTTTGATGCCTGATTATAGAACGCATCCCTGGAATTATCCATAGCAACCTCTTTGGTCAACTTTGCCTATAACAGCAATATGGGCTTTCACTTCATATACTTTCTCAACTTTTACAAGGAGATCTTTTATATACGAGACGAAAATACTGGCGTTATCAACACCTGATAGTGCTTCCAAACCAGATAATGAGTCTGTATGTATACTAAGCTATGTTTTTACAGTCAGGTTTTCATCAATCCATTTAAGAGCAAATATGACAGCAGCCAATTCGGCTTGAAAAACCGAACTGTCAAGATCAAATCTAATTTTGCCTTAGTCTATTTGTGTACCAAACAAGTAAATGACTTATGCTGCACCAGTTCCCATTATCATAACCCGAACTGTCAGTAAATATGTCCAGTTCTACGAAAACAATAATCAATCTTCAATGTTCCACTGCTCTTCTTAATCCAAGATGTTACTATTAAAAACAGAAAAACACATATGTAGCAAAACGTCCGTAAGTAATAGAATCAACGATTTGTGAATGTAATTTAAATTTTTCATAACAAAAAGAATAAAATATCGAGAGGGGCGGCATACCGGCCAATATGCAAACGACTTCCGTCGATACTGTTTTAGCATCTGGTCAGAAGCAGCAGTCAGGTTCGTTGGATTTATTTCTGATTCGCTGCAGGCCCTGGAACCCCAAGTTCCAACACCATATCATATAATGGGAGTAATAACCGGTTCGTAAATTGATCTAATAATGTTGCTTTTCAATGCTAATGAAAAGAGTAGCATTATTAGATTATAAAATGTATAACATAGTAACAGGTATTAATCTAAAAGTCAAGCGACAAAAACCAGCGTTATATTTGCAAATTTTCACAGGACTAGTTTTGATGGTTTTACCGAACCATCATCCTCAGTTGATAAAGCGCTGATGAACAAGCTTGCGTCTTATTCGTAAGGTGGCCATTACACTGAACAAGCTTACATTTTGTTCGTAAGGGGGCCATTGCTTCGTTAACGATACAGCATAGAGTTACAGCAATGAGTTGAGCAGTGCATATGGTCAAATGAATGGCGTGACATTGTCCATTCAGGCAAATCTTGAGTTGTAACACCAAGAAGGCTAGTTTTGTATTATGTACCGTCATCCCACGTCAGTCATGTGGATTGTATATGAATTCTTCTATCCGAGTTCGCATACAATTAACTAGGGTTACTTCGTAGAAGAGTTACAGGGTATGGATATACTGTATCTTCACGAACATCGGGAAACTATTTAGCAACACAACAATAAGCAATCGACTATCGCACGAAAGTCCGACATTTACTGAAACGCGTTCCATTTTCATCGTCGCATTCATTGATTAAACACATCTCATTCGTGATTGTAAAGGAAGTCATAAAAAAACGACCACTCATGGTTACAACGAATGAAACTTATCAAACAAATGGAGCCTCAAAGACTGCAATATGCAAAGCTGCCATCTACAGTCTATTCCACCAAGCTTGGCCGTGTAGCTGCAAATAATGCAATCCATAGATGGAAATCTACAGACTATTTATTTTACCAAGCTTGGCTGTGTAGCAGTAAATAATGCTACCAATAGCTGTTACAGGCTAGAATGTCCTTTGCTTGCTTTGTATGTCCAAATAACTAATCAATTCATGTTTGTATAATGAGGTATTTGCAAAATAAAATACATTTATTTTATCCTATTATTACCCTTAATATCTTTATTACCTAAAGTCTTTCACGGATTTGAGATTTTAAAGCCAGGTAGTTTCTTACTTACTATTTACATGAAATTAACACATTTTAAATATATAAATAATTTTAAAAGTTAAATGCAGATATTTTTATAAGCAGTTTTATTACAAAACAGCTTTGCATTAGGTAAAAAAATGTTCATAAAAGTCCAGAGTCGCAAAGGTATTAGTTAATTAACGATTACATATGGAATGTTAATTAAGTGGACGAGTTTCTTTTCCTGTAGTGGTAACTATGAAAGGTTCCACCCCCCCCAATCATTCGAAGAATTCTTCCAGTAATTCCAAGCATTTTTTTAAAATTAAGAATTAAAAAAGTTAATTTAATTAAAAAAATTGAAAGTTAATTAATGTAAATAACTATTATTTTAAGTTTTGGTCAAGTTAAAAAATATTCTTTTAGCCCATAATAAAATGCCTCAACTTCTGGGGGGGGATGTTGAGCAACAGTTTTCTCATGAAAGAAAATTAAGTATGAAAATTAAAACACTTACCTTAAGTTAAAAAAAAAACATAAATGGTTTGAGAAAACGGAAAAATCATTGAATTTTTTGTAATTTTATTTGAGCTAAGGGAAACAGTGCCAAAATATGTCCTTAACATTATCTGCAGGGATGAATTCAATGAGCGAAGATGCTGTACACTTACTTAGATATTAATTAATCAAAAATTTAATATTTTTCATTGGTTTCAAGAAACAAATAATTCGTCTCCCTTTTTCAGGAGATTATTCCATGCATGTACCTCCAAAGAAACGGGTGTATAGAGCTCTTTATTGAGTGGAATGTGAATTACGACATCAAATCATTTATTGAAGGTTAAATAATGGAGGACAATTCCAAATGATGTCTGAATTTACCATCTATGAATGCTCAATGCTATTTCTATTTGGCAACATTATTAACATGCAAGTTATCTAAAATATTTCGAATAATGAAACACCATGAAAAAAATGACATTTTATTAACTAAATTACACACAATTTATGGAAACATGATTGTCACAGTTATTTCAAACTGACATAAATACAAAAAGGCTACATAAAATTACAAAAAAAGTTCATAGATGGTTTTTTAACCATCTGTGTATTGTTGAAATATATATTTGATATGGCTGATCCGTAGAGTTTTTGTGATTTTATCCGTAGAGTTTTCTTCTTTTTTAATGTTAGGGCGGCTTGATGGAAACTGGACTTATTCTTTCCTTGATTCAGCTTATGTCTGAATGTATAGTTCAAGCACTTAACGTTCATCTCAAGTGACTAGCCGAAGTTAAAAATTAGTAAAAAATCAGGAATTCGCCCGTATTCATAAACGTTCTACAATGACGTGTACATATACAATGAGACGTGGATTATACAGGATAAAAACTTTCTAAAAAAAAAGTGTAAAACAACCGAATGCAAGGCCCACATTCGATATTCTATTCCTTGTTAATAAGCAGGAAACTGTGTTAAAAATACAGGCAGAGAAACCAGAAGTTTAATAACTTAAAAAACAACAACAACAATAAAACAAAATGTGTTACACTATTTGGAATAATACGTCGCTTTAGGTTTCTTCATTCGTACTTTTAACTGAAATAGAATGATATTGTTTGTATAATTTTCCCCTGCTTAGAAGATGAATAATTTTAGAACAATATTCTTTCGCTATTACAAAAATACCTTTCTTATAAATCTAATTATTAGTCCAAAGGGATTTAGTCCCGAAGGACTATTACTTTCGTTTGGGCGTTTTGCGTTGAATCATTAAAACGTTGAATCACTTTTCAAATTGTTGCCACTAAATGTTATCGCTCTGCATTAAATTTAAAAAAATGAAAAATCTGCATAAATGTATGCATGTTTTTTTTGTCTTTTTTTGACGTAGCTTTCTCTTCAAAAATCGTCTGCGTGCGTTGCACGGGAAAATAAAAAGGAATTTTAATTACAGTTCTAAATAAATAGCCAAATAAATGTGAAATTCGTAACAATATTCTCTAAAACTTTAACGAATTTTTCATTAACAAACTCAAAGATTTCAAAGCCAGCAATACCAACGTTGTACAGATGCACAATTTAAAATTATTTTGAGATATTGCTGTTGAACTGAATTTTATGGTTTAAGTGCGAAGAACATGGTATTTAACAAATAAAGGTAACACACAAAATGTTAAATAAACGTCCCTTTGGACGTAATTTAAAATCTGAAACATTTCAGATTTTTTTTTTTTTTTGTTTAAAAGTAATTTAACTAATTCTATAATGGCTATATCTTTTATTTCTCTACAATATACTAGCTTACTAAGATGACTGTCTGCCATAACCATTTTTTGCTATTTAACATATGAAATAAAAGTTCTACAAGGATGCAAGAAAAATGTTTTGCTTATTTGTTCAGCATATATGCTTTATGCAATATTAAAAGTCTATTTATTTCTCTTTTGAAAAGGTAATTTTATAGCATTAGTAGAGGAAAAGAGTAAACAGAGCAAATAAACTTAATTCGCAAAGGCAAAATTTATGGCAATGGCAAAAACATCTAATTACTTTTATTATAAAAAAGAACTTTTAAATGTGTTTCAATCATTTTAAAATCTTCGACTTTCAAATGAATGACATTTGGAATGAGAAACTATTAGCATAAGCCTAATTACACTGGGCCTTACATTCGAGTTTAGCTGTAGTCCATTCACTTCACACAATTGTCTCTAATAGGATCAATGGCCGCTGAAAATGTCATGATAAAATTCATGACGTGGCACACAAAGGTATTTTGTTTGTTCCTAGAATGCTTATAATACAACTTAATCACAATGGCAACTGAAATTCTCTGACATAACCACTGTTTAGTCGTGACATGTAACGACTAAGTGGGCTGTCAGGATCGCTGCTTCTCCGCGTAGGCAAGTCCCTACTTTCTCTAAAATGCTTTTTTGGAGATTCTTGCCGTGCATGCAAGTCGTCCCACCTCTCATGGTAACCACCATTGGTATCCCGATTAGAACGGTGATACCCCATCATACGGTTTCGGTCTGAAGCTCTCAGACCATTGTCATCGACGAATCCCGGATTTATGTGATCTTCTCTCTCCCTAGATCGCGGTGAATCCCCAGGCTGCCCTACAGATGTTAGCTTAGTGGAACTGCCATGCAACTGGTGAGCATGGTCGATAATGGCATCATTACCACCTCTCCAACTTCCGTCACTACTTTCACCGCTGGTTCCAATGCCTTGATCAAGATCTCCGTTATCTGTCCAGGTAGCTGTAGTCTTGTACTTAGGTTCTTCTGCTATTACAGCAAAATGAGGATCTGCTAGAGTTCGGTACGTTGGAGCAGAAATTTTACCATCGTGATTTGCCAATATATCACTGTGTTTGGGAGTTATGTAGAAAGGAGGTGCACCATCTTTTTCTGGAGCAGATTCAGATGATTTTTTCGCTCCACTGCACCAACCATCAGTGAGGGACAGTAATACTGGCAAAAGCAATAAACCGTGAATGGCAGCAAAAAGTATAACTAAAAATACAGTCTTGAAGAAAACTGTAAATATGTAAGATGGTGCTGCATTTAATACAACAATTCCTATAAGTGTTGAAATGCTACCTTGAGCAATTGGTAGCCCTAAGGAATGCAAAGCATTTCTCATTCGCATGTCTGGATCTTTTTGCTCAGAAGATATGTAGGCATACGTTATATGAGCTGAATAATCCACAGAGAATCCTATGCATAGAATCAGATTGATCATGGATATAGCATCCAGATTCACATTCCACCAACTCATGTAACCGACCACTCCTATTTCTATGGAAAATATTGAAAATGCTACCCACAGAGCACAGCTAGGGATGGGAATAAATATAAAAGAAATTATCATCATAACTGCTGTTGCGACACCTACAGCCTGGATGGAAGTCTCTTTAATCAAAAGGAATTGGTCAAAGAGAACAAAGAGTTGGTTGAACACAACAACGGGTAGCGTTGAATTGTCGGCAATCTGCCGCAATTCTAAAAGCATATTCTTTTCGTCATTAGCATCCATTATGTTTTCTGTTTGCAGAACAAATCTTGATGCAGTAATTTCTGTATAATCCTCATTAAATTTGATATCTTGCTGGAAATAATTCTGAGAAAGTCTGAAGAAAACTTGCCTTATGCCTCTATAAAAATCTTCTTTTTTACTCATGTTGAAACCCTGCAGAAAAACTTGCGTTCTCGAATCTTTCATAAATCTATGGTATATTCTCAACCAAGATTCTGTAAATCGTGGTCCAGCCATTAGCCTATTATTTTCCAGCCTATGAAGCAGGTCTTCAACTTCCTCCTGAACTTTAGGATCGGAGTAATCTAACGTTTTGTTTATCACCACCTGGATTCGATATGGATATTTCCTGAAGTATTTATCTTCCAGATCATAATAATCTAGTGAGTACGAATCGTAACGTGCCATTTTGAAACGTTCCAGACCTTCTTTGACTTTCGTACATCCCCATAATCCAAAGCCGAGATAAATTAAGAATACGACAATGATGACAAACTTCACAGGCTTTCTGCTGAGGAAAACTCCTAGTTTATCACGGAAAAATTTCATCATCATATTTTCCTTGTTGTCCATTGGATTGTCTGGATCTGTGGGATTGCGTCCACCCGTGCAAAAGAGATTGAAGCATTTTCCTCTGTCCTCTAGAAGATGAAAAGAAGAAAACAAAATATAAATCGTTTAAGAAATACGTAAAATGAATTCTGCAAATAATTAAACAAGATATTATGTTGAATTTTGACACAATGAATTATTACTTTGAACTTTAAATTCTGTATAATTATAGAAATAGTATTAAAAATTATTTTAATTTTTAGAAGCTTCATAAAAAATGAATTATAAAAACTACTGTATAGAAGACAGAACTATGTTCTCGCTCATTTTCATCAATAATTTATAATCAATAAGATATCTAATAAGCACACATTTAGAAATTCTACTTGACTGGTATTGAATAGCATTTTAAATTTTAAGTGTGGCTTAAAATAAAATGAATAAGCAATTTTTAAAAACTGAAGCTTCGCTCAATAAAAGGACTGATTGAAAACTTCCGAGACTTCCTATGTTTATAGATTCATAGAATCTATACTATTAAAATTTGTGCGCGTCTATTTGTTTGCTTGCGACATCATCTCCTCTGGAATGACGGGGAGTTGAGTTGTGAAACGGGTAGATTCCAAAAATTCGTGAGAAGCCATTTCGACTGTTCCCATCATCGTGCGACTTTAGTCAGCCGAGATATTAATTAAAAGTTCTGAAAACGCTAATTTTCGCCCTCATTTTTCCCGAGTGACAACAGTCTCGCGAGTGGAAGATAAAAATCTGTTTTATTTCGAAGAGTGTTGCAACCAAAGCTGTATGTAAGTAAAGCGTCGGCACTCGCATACTATAAGATGACGCCAAATTGCAGCGCCATTCCACTGCAGTGGTGGCGATGTAAACTAAATCTCTTCCCCTCCTCCTCTCCCCTGCAGTGGCGTCATGTAAGTTGGAAGTAAGATGGCGGCAATGGGTTTTGACACGATTGGATGTAAATATTTTGCAATTGCGTCGTAATTATATATATAAATGTATGTATTTTCTATTTGTACAGTATTTCAGAGTCCTAAGTATACGAAAAGAATACATTTTTAAGCAAAGTTTATTGTTATTAAGATTAAAATTATGCATTATTTCTTCTCCACTTACAGAGCTTCTACCTAAAATTCTTTCTCAAATATGACATGATTTTTTTAGCTTCTGAGGCATCTTTTAAATGAAAAAAATCTAAGTCAATTTGTAATTAATGCTCAATTCGGTCCATTTCAAATTAGCGCTCTTTTTATTTTAATAATGAAATACATTAAATAGTACATAACTTTCTCTGAATATTTCTGAAAGGGAAAAAAAAAAAAGATTTTTTAAAATATTATTTAAAACTTGTACCTGCGTTATTATAAAATATAGGGGAATAATTCTTTTAATTATCAGATTTTTTTACCTTTAATTTCAACAATACATATCCTAAAACTGTTCTTTATTGCTTCCTTAAGTACGCATCGTCTCAAGGAAACGTGTAGAAATGTATTCCATCAGATTTCGACGAAATCTTACTCCTTACTTGCAATCCTTAATCCGCAGTATCGATACGCCATTAGAGAAATTTTTAAAAAAAATTGGTTCTGAAAAGAGCCTTTTGTAATTAAAAAGTACAAAATTAATAAGTTATAAATAACACAACCAAAGTACGTTAGAAGCTAACAAGATTTCGGTAGAAGCAAACAAACAACCAAATCAAAACAACCAATGACTGAAAAGAAAAGGAGCATGCGCAGTTTTACTGATTGTGTTTCCACATCGCCACCGCTACGAGCGCTGCGGTTGTTACGAAGCGCAATTTCTCCCATTGAAGTGCCGACGCTTTACTTACATACAGCTTTGGTTGCAACTGCTCACTTTCAAATCGTAGGGTTTGTTAATTAAAAATTTGGGAATTTTACAAAATATAAAATAAAAAAAAATCCGAAAGATTTCAGATTTTAAATTACGTCCAAAGGCGCGTTTTTTTAACGCTTTGTATGTTACCTTTATTTATTAAATATCATGTTCTTCGCACCTAAACCATAAAATTCAGTACAACAGCAATATCGCAAAATAATTTTAAAATGAGTATATCTTTACAATTTCCGATACTCAGTTCCATACGCTTTAAATAAAAAGGTTCCCCCCCGTAGAGTGTTGCCATTGCTCGCTTTTAAATCGTTTGAGTTTGTTCATCAAAAATTCGTTAAAGTTTTACAAAATATGAAATAGATAATAAAACAAATTCCAAATTCGGACTTGCAGATGTCCATATTCGAGTGGAAACGTACGTTATTCAAAACTGGATGGCTTTAGGTACCGAAATATATATACAAAATTCGATGACTCTAGGTTTTATCACAATGCGAGAAACATGCATACATTTATGCAGATTTTTCATTTTTTAAAATTTTATGCAGAGCGATAACATTTAGTGGCAACAATTTGAAAAGTGAAACGGGCATTCAGAGTGAATCGACGCAAAATCGCAAAACGAAAGTAATAGTCCTTCGGGACTAAATCCCTAAAAATAGAATTGCCAAACATTAAATATATTATTATTATTATATAAGGCCATGTTTTGACGTTGAAGAAAGCACGCGATTGCATGTGACGTCATTATATGTCGATAATTTTTCATTAATGTCAAAATTTTAATAGCTGCTATTGGCAACTTTTTAGTTTCAGGTTAGGATAATTGACACGGTATGTTATTACCACGTTAATTCTTTTATTGATATTAAAGGAAAAGTTATTTTGTTACAATAAATTAAATCATAACGCCATTCTCATATCTGAAGTGTCAAAAGTTTTTGTTTCCTGGTTTGGCAACAAGAAATTATTTACAAAATGGTTGTTGCTTGGAAAGAATGAACTGATTTCATTCATATTGAACTGTTTGTATGCGTTTTCTTTTCAGGTGTACATAGAACTTCAAAATTTTGCTTTGGCCACAGCCCGCTCATCTGACGGGCTTGCCTGTTGCTAAAAGTTATAAATAAAAGTTTTATTTGAGAGATCGCAATGTGATCAGACAGTGAGTTCTTACGTTCTTAAGTTCTTACGAAATTTCGAGACGAATCTTATGAACAAATCATGAAGTAATCGAAAAATTATTGCCCATGTTTGGTTAAGGGCAGTTAATTTAAATAACTTAATTCCTTTACGTTAAGGAGATAAATTGAGCAAACTTACAGAACAATACAAAAGACTGATATGTTTTTGTTGTCATTGAAATTATCGTCTTAGTCATCCATCTTCCCTTCCCTCCGCTTTTTTTTAGAACACATGAAACAACACTTAATGTTTACGAAATAAAGCATTTTCTACCACGAAGCGGTTTTGGAAACCTTAAGATTTAGTAGACGACCTCACAAGAGATTATTACTCAAATCCTTGCAAGCTTGCTTTCAGTTCAAACAAGATGACTGCATTCATCCGCACGGAACGAATACGTCGACAATAGCAAGGCAGTTACAGGAACAAATTATTAGCTGGGAATTGGACTCAAAATAAAACAAATAAATGATATAATTTAAATCTAGATGTTGAAAAAAGTCTTAGGCGATTTCAGGATACCATATGAAACCATTTCTGACTTAAACATTCAGATTCTTGACGAAAGATATTCATTTCAGAATACTTTCTTGTATGAACTTCAAGAATACATTATATACTATAAATCATGAACAATATTTTGAATTAACTACAGGATTTATTTAGGTACAAGTTCGCAGATAATCTAGTAGACCTTAAGTTTCTGTGCATTATAAGATATGGTCAACTTTTAACTGAGTAGGCAAAAACTTCATGCGGCCCTAAAATGCTCAGGTCCCATTGACACACGAAAGAAACTATATATTTTAAAGATAAATTTATTTTCATATTATCCAATAGTCATAAATGTAATTAATATATCCCCTTTGAGATAAAATAAGTTCTTCACATTCACCGAGAATGAGCGATATTTATCGAATAGCACATGATGCTCCTATGTAAACTAAAAGTAAAAAAAAAAGCTGATGTATACACCACATGACTTCCTTGCACGGAATATTAAATTATACGCATTTTGCAACATATCATTTAACGTTATTTAATTAAATCCATTTCTTCGGTAGCGCATAAATCACAATATTATAAGTGCACTCATTACAATTCACCATATTTATTTACTATAATGACACTCTGGCGCTAGGTTCACTTACCAAAGTTACACCTCATTCATTTTATAACTCAGAATGCACAAAAATTATATCTGGAGAAATATTTAATCTTTGCCATATATTCTTTTCAAATACACTCATGTCCATAAATTAAGGATAACGCAAAATCAGGCAAAGGAAGAGTTAGAAGCAAAACAAATTTGACTTATTTGTAAAGCTTATTTATTAAACAAAAGGTAAAGAGAAAAAAAAAAAGATGCTATATGTTTGATATTATTAAAAAAAATAGCGATTTTTTTCTCCCTGGAGCAAATTACAAAAAAGAGCTATTTACAAAAAAACAATATTACATGGTTGGTATGATTGTTAATACATTGTATTTCTCCCCGACGATGCAATACAGTCCGTACAACGCCTGGGCATGCTGAGTATCAAATTATCGATCTGATCTTGGGGGATATTACACCACTCAAAAAGCAATGCTCTCCGAAGTTCCGGTAGACATGTAGGAGGAGGTTGAAGGGCTACAACTCCTCGGCCAAGCATGTCCCACACGTGCTCTACTGGATTCAAGTCCGGTGAGAATGTTGGCTATTCCATACGGGTGATATCCTCCGATTGAAGGCATTCGCTTACGATGTTTGCACGGTGAGGACGGGCGTTGTCATCCATAAACACAAATTGTGCGCCCGTGGCGCCCCGAAACAAACGTACATGTTGTTCCAGAATGACGTCCCGATAGATTTCGCTTCTCATGGTTCCAATTTGAACATGCAGGTCAGTTCTGGAACCCATAATAATTCCACACCAAACGAGCACTCCTGCACCATCGTAACGGTGTCGTTCAGTGACGTTTTCTTGGTGGTAACGGGTACCTGGAGCTCTCCATGTGTAAATCCGGCGAGAATCAGACTGCAAGCTAAACCTGAACTCGTCGGAAAACATCACGCAAGCCGACTGTTGCGGTGTCCACAATGCATTCTCTCTACTCCAGGCTAACCGCAGGCGACAGTGAGTTGCAGTAAGTGGAACGCATCTGACAGGTCTATGAGCATATAGACCAATCTGCCCTAAGCGTCTGTACACGGTCTGCCTTTAAATTGTCGTACCAGTGGCTGAAGAGAGCTGACGAGACAGATCTGAGGCTGTGCTCCGCCTGTTTCTTTTGGCAGTAACTACCAAATACCGGTTCTCATTCGGCGTTGTAACTCTGGGGCGACCTGTCCTGTAACGTCTACTCACATTACCATCATCTCGGAATCGTTGCCAAAGCCTGGAGATGACACTCTGGGCAATTCCAAGTTCATCTGATACTTTCAGTTGGGTACGCCCACATTTCAGACGGCCGATAATTCTACCACGTAAAAAATCATACACATGCGTCCTTTGTGTCATAACTATTCGGTTATTGCACTGAAATGCTTATAAAGCACCTGCGAACAATTTTACTTCTTTGCCTGTATTCCTTATATATCACTCTCTTACACTCTCGTCATTGCGACGTACCATCGGTGTCATTTTGTTACTTCCTGAAATTTGCATATGATTCTTGAAGATGTATGTAGTGATTTTACAGGTGATATATTTATTTTAGAGTTCAATTTCCGAGTGACTCCGAATTATCCTTAATTTATGGACATGAGTGTACCATAATAAATCTAAAACGATGTACAAAAGAAATTTAACAAATAAAAAAGAAAAAGTATTTCACAGACGATTCAGCGCCGCTTACCAAATGCGCTTGCGCTGCTCGTAAACATTCTCCTCCGTCCGAGACAGACTGGCGAAAGTATTTGCTGCTAATACGAAAACCTATTTCCTCAAATTTCATTAGAGATTTATTTCTTATTCAATTAATTCAGTTTTCACTTCGCGGCAAGGTAAAAATACATAAGTACTCAAAATATTTTTATTAAAAATTGAAAGATATAGAAAAATGAGAAACACTAAGTACAGTTAAAACAATAAAAAAAAATAATATTTACAACTGAAATTGCAGTTTCTACGCAAAAACAAGCAATTTGTCCAGGAGGCAAGAAGGCAGATTTTTTTGGTGTACAAAATTAAAAGTTTCCTTCTGGTCCCACTCGGCAAAAAGACACTGATTGTGCAGAAAGAATTAATTCACTACTCTGCTAAGTTTCAAATGTAAACAAATACGGCTGCTACGATAAAAAAATTGGGCTTAGCACCTCTTAAACAATTTTTAAATTTTAACAGTTCTACAAATATTGCCTGCAGATTCACTAAAGACATAAAAACCTTAACCGGATGATAAGAACAACATAATTCATCATTTTGAAAGCAAAACATTTTTAAGACTAAGTGATGACTCATGAATCTTACCAGTTTAATTACATCGAAGCTATTAAAAAAGTCAATAAGAAATACAATGTTAATAATTAAAATACAAAGGATAACCAGAAATGTCCTTCAGATTTATCAGTATTAAGACAATTATATAGACCCGTTTCTGCCAACACTATTACTTACCCCATTTTGACCTTCTAATTAATTGGCAACACAAACAACTGGAGAACAGTGTTCGTGATGTGTTGATATTGATGACAGAAGGAAGGCCACATTATTGTTTTCCAATTTCTCGTTCTGTTTTTAATTTGAAGGATTATTGCACTTGCCCTCAAGATATTTAATATGTTTGGAGCATGATAAGATTTAAGATCTGTTTTCTCAAAACAAATGGCTGAAAATTAATAGTAGGTAAGTTGAAAATAAAAAAGATTTGAAGTTATTTTATTGGAAAATGAACAGCCAAAAGTGCTGGAGGCACTATAGAATCGAATAGGTATTGCAGCAATGCATTAATCAGCCAGAGTTTGAAAAACTGGAATTGACTGTATGCTTTTTACTCTAAGGAAAATTGAAGTTATATATTGAAGTTGTTACATTTAAACATAAGTGAATAATAACATGAATTGGGCAAAGTGATAAAGAAAATAAACGGAACATATTGTAGTTATACAGATCTTGTAGAGACATTAGGTTATTTCGAAAGCAGGAGTGATGAAAAATCAGCAACGCCTTCGCCGGGAATCGAACCACGGACCTCTTGAATACGCGTCAAGTGTGCTGACTACTACACCACGAAGGCATACGAAGAAGGCGGGAGAAATACCTTATAATCTGAGTGTGTAACTGATAAGTCCAGAGTGTGAATTACGATAGGATCAGCGATCACGTTTAATTCAGTTGCTCTGCAGTTCAGTTGTTCTTAGAGCTATGCGTTTAGATTCAGAAGCCGAAATTAAAATATCTGATTTTCAAAGGTGGACTTTGAAAAATTTTAACAGAAGGAAAAAAAACAGCACAAGTAGAAAAAGTACAAAATTTTCCCTTCTCAGAGAACCTAATCATGATTACTTCGATGTAATCCATCAAAAGCTACTTCTCCGGCATCTTGTTTGATTAATCCTCCATTGAAAATCATGCAAGATAAATTTGTTCGTTTGATTTTCGAACTTCAAACTGAGACATGGTTTCTCTTACACATGAACATGCAAAAATTATATGTCTACTTATACCTAGCTGCTGTTATTAAAAAGAAATGATATTCCTTATGAACTTTAAAAATTTCCTTATCTGATAACATGAAAAGTTTGCCATATTCGTCTTCCTTTATATCTTCAGGCACATCATGGAATTCTGTTTCATATTCACCACCATTGTTACGCTGAACCATAAATAAAGAATCATCTTCGATCCCATCAAAATTGTTAGATATACTATAGTTTTTTAATGACTTCTGAATTATACCAGATTTAATTTCCTTCCATGCTTTCATTATCCACTCATACATTATTTCTAGACTGGCATGACGCATTTGGCCTCCTTTCCCCCCTTCACTTCGATGTTCACTTCAAAATCCCTGCTTCAAATGACTACAGAAAGAGAAAACATTTAACTCCTAACTGCGCGAATTCATTCGGGTCGGAAATGCATTCGTAACTCAAATAATGTCCTCCTTTTCTTTACACCTTAGAATAACACTCTTGTGCACACCTGCATTGAATACAACCCACCATCTTTTCAGAATTATTTCCTCCTTCCAGAATCCCCCCCCCACACACACATATTGTTTTTCTTATCAGTTCAGTTTACCATTGCTGGAAAGCCTGGGAAAAATCTTCGAATGAATGAATGACAAAACATACGAGCATCGCACATGTAACTTTTAGATTTCTTCGTAAAGAAATGGGTGCGCGTTATACACCGGAATATAAGGTAAATAAATAAAAATTATATCATAGTGGACTCAAATAACAAAGCCTATGAAAAATAGTTGAGAAATAAATAAATAAATAAATAAAAGTTGAAGGAAAAGAAGTGCTTTTAAAGAAAATACAGTGATTATTCTTATTCGAAAGGATTACACGTATTTATTTCCTTATCAGAAGTAATATGTAATACATATATTCATTTTATTAATATGTAATAAGTAAACCTATTCTATTCATAGGTATAACTGTTCCATCAGACGCAATTAAGGAAATCATTAAAAAGTTTGATAATAGAACTAAAATATAAGGCCTTCAGATTTCAAGGAAATTATATTTTTGGACTCTTTCTTATTGCTGCCCGTATTTTCTTCTTAATTACCTACTTCACATTATATAAAGAATGAGCTGCTGTTCTGATGAAGGTCGTATGCGAAATGGAGTTATTATAACACATCTGACAGCTTAAATGAATAGAAATTGACAAATGTCTAGAATAAACACTGCAATCCGAAAAGTTCTGACTAACATAACGAGAATCATATTATGAAGTTTTACAGCTATTGTATGCAATAGAAAAGATAACAAAGTTTGTATAATGGGACCTTGAAAGAGAGAGACTGGAAGGAGAAAATGATAAAAATTTAGAAAAAAAATTATGTTTTTAATAGTACCTTGTTTTACACCCGTTTCTATTTCCTAAGTCGCATATATTATAGCCACTGATTACTTGCTTCTATGGCTTTGAAATTTTTTTTTAAAAACATAAAAAAAAAAAAAAAAAAAAAACAAAATTTAAAAAAAAATCAAAATTTATGATTTTACTGCAACTATGATATGCACAACTATCTAGCTTTTCTAAAAACATTTTATTTGGTGATTTCGTGATTTTATTTTGCATCATAGTGATTTAAATAATGTCGATTTTCTACATCGTTCACGAGACACATAGCATTACAAAGGCTGTCCGCATATTGCTTTACAGAAATATTTTACTTAAACTTTCTGTGTCTTAGATGTTCCGTTTGATAACCTTTATTCTTCACTATTTTTTACATCGTAATTTCCAAGATAATAAAGCCTTTTTCAGTATTAAAACAGGTATTTTATTCCATTCCTCTTGGAAAAACTTTCCAAAGTCCTAGGAGGTTGTAGGTCGACGTTTAAACAATTCGCTTTATAAAAGTTCAAAAGCGCAAAAATCCGTGGATGATACGTTAGAAGATTTGGGTATGGGCTGAGGATTTGGGTATGGGGATATGAGTGAAGGGTATGGGCTTGATACCTGTTTCTTGTTCCATTTTTTCCAGGAAATTAACAGTGAATTTTGACTTGTCCCTGCTTGCTTTGATGCATTTCTACAGATTGATGGCACTGTAGGCAAAGAGAAGGTATTTCATATTTGAAAATTGGGTACAAAATATGTTCCTGATAATATGTGGAGTTGACCCTAACAGTTTTCTGCGCTGTCTTTAATTTTTATTCTTTTTGATGATAATGAATGGATATCGTTTCATTGCAGTCATTTAAAAATACCCAAGATTCATCTACCGTGACAACATTTTCCCATTTTTGTTCGAATAATTGTTTCTCATATTCTTGAGTAAAGTAAGGAATTCTGCAACGCGTTCTGCTTTCGGCCATATATCGTGAAAAAAGACGACGCACAATGCGTTTTTTCACCTTTTTAAGATTCAGATCAGCATTAATCCCTTTGTTTACAGTTGATACTGAGCATTTTAATTAACGTTCAACCGTCCTTCGCAGATTTTTTTTTTAACATTAAAGTTCTTACCTTCGCAACATTTGAAACGTTCCGTTTTTTCCTTGGATATGTATTTCTTTATTAAATGCCACCTAAAAACGCATTTGCAGATTTCGTATCCCGGTGAAATAGAAATTATACCTTTTTTTTCAATTTTAAGTTAAATTACCGTTTAATTTAAAATTATTTCGAGAATTAAGTTGCATAAAATTGCAGTTTCTTCTTATACCTGTGATTTTTACACTTCTTATTTTTTAAATATATTTTTTCAACTTATGAAAATTATTTACTGGCTAACTTTTCGAGGTCTTAATCTGAAATCTTATATATTTTTCCTAATTCTCAGTACTTAAATTATAATTAAAACTCCTACATTTTTTATTAAAGTTGGAGATGTTGAATAATGAAATTAACTGTGAGTCGCGAGTCATGAAATGAACATTAAAATCTAAATTTAATCAGCTTTCATTATGTACACAGACGAGCCAAAACATTATGACCATCCCCACATATTTCAATGAACTTGTCTGGATGACGTGGACGGTATTTAACTGCTGCTGGAGAAGGTAAGAAATTATCCTTTTTTCTGATTACTGCCTTTTATTAATTTTTAAATTGTGTATTTTCCATTCCTGGATGCATTATGTACCATCCAGTCACAAGACTCGCATCCAATCACGTGACTTCGCCTCGGAAGAATATTTCACCTCCACGATTTCACTTGGAATTTACTAAATATATTTTGCATGTTTACTATTTTACTCAAGGTTTTTAATATAGTATATTTGGAGCACAAATATTATGTTCTCTACTGAAAAAAATCTTTTAAAGCAGTCTTCACTGTGCTAATGAGGGTAGCCCCGGCAACCGAACTATAGACTCATTTTTTTTTTGCATCCTATATGAAAAAATTGAACTATCTGCATATTTTAAATGCTATTAATGCACTTCACGGACTCTTATCTTACGCAGAAAGATATTTAGTTAATTATCAATGCTATTTTTAAAATTTACTTTACTTGCAGATTTCAGTCAAAGCCAATGAGATGGCAGATTCAAATCGCGAGATTCTCAATTGGATTTATTATGTCGCTGTTTTTTTCTAATGCCATGTATATATGTATATATTTTATATTTACTCCAGAATTTCCTTTTACCATGTTATATTATGCGTATGTATAAAAATGCCTCCACCTGACGATGGATTACTGTCACAGTGACAATGTAGTCACTATTTCTACAGTTTATACACTGTCCTTTGGACTCCTTTAAAAAATGTATTTACTTTCAGGATTATCCTAGCTGACGACAACTGTCAAAAAGCCTGCAACTCCACGCAGACTACGTCCAGTATACAGTGGGAAAGGAAATGGAATGGTAAAGAATCATTCTTGCACTTACTTTTGCGACTGATGGGAAAGCGAATTTATCTAAGCGAATTTGGTAGAGGGCAGATTGTAATAGCTCGAAGACTCGGAACGAATATCTCCAAATTAGCACGACTGGTAGGTTTTTCACGATCTGTCGTTCTTAGTATTTATGCAAAGCGGATAAATAACGGTGAAACCAGCAGTAGACGTCAGATTGTTGGATGCCCACACGTCATCAAAGAAAAAAGGACATTCGAGACTGTCTCGCTTAGTACAGCAAAATCGGAGACAGACAAGTCACAGCTAACAGCCCAATACAATGCAGGTCCAAGTGCAAGCGTTTTGGAACCCACAGTTTAGCGGACACTGTTGGATATGGGACAGGGCAGCAGACGTCCCATTTGATGCCTATATCTATGCTTTGAACGACGTTCTCATGGGCGGCTCTGGGACCCTTTGTTGTGTAGAGCAGACTATGAAAGCTGAGAACTATCTGAACATAACTGCAGATCAGTTGCACCCTCACGTGACATCTGTCTTGGAAATGGAATCTTTCAG
>KK119492.1:388968-427973 GCA_000611955.2 Stegodyphus mimosarum
GTGTTTTTTGAGCATAAGGATGAATTCCGAATTTAATGTCCTGGCCACTTAACTCGACGATCTTAACCTGATAGAGCACATTTGGGGTGTCATGGAGTGGCAGCTTCAGAGCTCAAACACCAGAATGCCAGAATATCTCGCCTTTCCGTGATCGTTGCTTAGACATTTGGTACAACCTGTCTCCAGTCAAGAATTCGTGGCATCCATGCCGAAGCGAGTTGCAGCTGTTTTGCAAGCCAAAGGTCGCCCAACGCGTTATTGAGTAGGTGGTTACGAAGTTTTGCTCTTCAGTGTATATACATTTAGTCTCACAATAAAGTAATTAAAATAAAATATGCTTATCTGCTGATTAAGTACAAGTTGTCTCGGCAATACATTATAACTGTTTGCGAAAACGTATATTTTGTTAAGCATGAATTTGAATATTTTGCACTGAAGTGAAAAATTCTACATGCTGCTTATACGACAATCCTGCATAATCGCTGAAAAAGCACACATAGTATTATATATATGTATATGCATGTAAAATATAAAAAATACGACGGCTTTGCTCTGCGCGAACAGGCAACCTATAATTAACTTTCCGCATTTTCAGGATCTTCCCCCTAGACCAGTACTTTCAAGAACATTCTAGCATATTATATAACCGCTAGAATAAATACTGAGTACGCGTTATTTTTCGTCAGACTACTTTCTTCTACCGCTGCTACAGACCCTGCTTCTGCTCATCCCATCTTTCTTCCTTTTGTTAGAACAGTTATGACGTAGAAAGTCTAAATTTAATCTTACTTAGTTTAAATTACTACTGAATATGTAATTTGGAAAATTTCATCTAAAGGAAAAATGATTTGTGGTGAGAATTGAATAAAGATGTGGAAACTAAAAAGCTAAATCCTTTTTTGTCGTCATTTTGCAGCCTTCTACTCAGCCACAACAACGCCCGGACTCTGATGTAGTTATGTCGCCAAGCTTTGTCCTTCTTGTGCCTACCTGCTGAAATATTACATGCATATATTAGACTTACGTACACAACATTTTGATTGGAATCATTTAGTATTGTAGTACACTAATAATTAGCATTAGAAGAATTGAAAAATTAACAGAGAGAGAGAGAGTTTTCTGCTTCCACTGATCACTGAATGAAGCTAATGTTAATAAAGCAATCACGTGCTGTACAAAATTATTTGAAATTTATAAATACGTAACCAAAGACAGCATTAATGATATTATCAAAGGGAAACAGACTTTTCTACTTACGGGCCAATGATTTAGGCATAGTTGGAACACAAATAAACGAGTGCAAGTTCCTCTCCTCGGCGTATCCACTGAGAGCCATGCATCCTCCAAAAAATGTCACATGGTAGATGTAGGTGAACAGTACAGCCATGGCAGTATATATACAGAAAATTCGAACACAGGGGAACGGTGTGATTACCCCGATCCAGAAGGATATAAAATTTGTGAGTGATGTGATGGTAATAGACACGCCAGCGTCTGCATACGTGTGGGCCATTCTTTCAGGAACACTCAGTCTGTCGTCAGTTCTTCTCCAGGCAGCCAGTAAAACGAAAGTGTCATCCATTCCAATACCTGTAAAAAAACAAATTATGTAAGGAAACTTTTTAATCAACAGTTTTAATGTGTAAGATTTCAGTAAAATGGAATATCGTCTTTTATTTATTTATTTTGAATTTTTATTACTTATACTGTAATACAGAAGAACATTTTTTTCCAGTTTTATGGAATGTTTAATGCGGTGGGAAATTTTGTCCTTTAATCTTTGAAGAGGTTAATTCCATTCTTAGAGTAAAACTCGATTTCAGATTGGCAGATGCAAAATGTAACAAAAACCTCCCAGAGAGGTTAAGGCCTTTTGCAATCGTGTGACGATCAAAGGGTTCAAAATGTAAATTTAGGCATCCCGTATGTGAAGCGAAATAAATAACAATACTCTATAAACTAAATTTATTAAATGTGACAATAACTTATGTATTAATAAATATTTAAACTGATATGCGTTTATTAAATACAATAAACCTTAAATTCATACGCACCGTAATAATACAGTACTTCTTAATACTTTTTTCTAAAATAATAAATAAATAAATACTTTTTTCTGCATTTTTCTGAATCTAAAAATGTCAGATTACAGTTAAACACTTCGAAGTGCAAATTTAAAAAAGTTGAAATATATTTTAAAAATCATAAAACTGAAAGGAGACTGCAGTCTGGCCTTGGCATGATATTTTAGTTTAACACAAGCTAAACTGTTACAGTAAGCCCAATTTAAAAATGAGTACTCATACATTAAAGTTCCGAAATATAAATAAACTTCATATGGAAAATGAGTTGTTCAAAATGACAAAGCCAACTGGTAGGCAAACAATTTGCTATGATTTTTTTCATCGTAAATCAACGATATACGGACACTTGCGCGCTTATTTAATAAAAAGCTTTAATTGTTCAAAACTTAGTTGGGCAGTTATTTTATTAGATCGCTTGCGCAATAAGTTTCCAACAAATATTTTCCTCAAGTGGCAATACTTTCTATTTTTACACCACACGAAGCCAGCAAAATCAGAAGACATTAGGATTAAGTAGAGTATCGTACTGATGCGTGATAGGAAGCGGGGATAACAGGCAATAAATATTCCCAAATTCCACGTGAGGGGGGGAATACAATAGTGTAGGAATAAGAAGAATTTTGTTTTATTGTCAGAGCCGGGACAATGATGAGGCAAGTGAGGTACTTGCCTCAGGTGAATCAATAGAAGGGCGCCAAATTGGCGATGCGAATTCGAAAATTGCTTTAATTATTTTTTTTTAATCTGTCGGTTATTGTTTGGGGAAATAAGCTTCGGCAAACTTAAATTAATAAAACAATAGGAAGAATTGCAAGAAAACCTGGAATTAATACAACGTGCATTTCAGTGTTATTTCTTATTTATCAAAAAAGGATTTGCTTAACATTTTCATTTGAATTTAATAAATAATTGGCTACATTATTTTTCTGACTTTATGAAGCTACGATTAAAAATATTTTAAGAATTATGATATTTTCATTTAATACAGTTACGTTTGTTTAATACAAATATAGCTATTTTGATATATATATGGGCGCGCATTTACCTTTTTGCCTCAGGTGAAAAAATATCTTGGCAGAGTTCTGTTAATTGTATAACTGATTCATATTTTGGATCACAATACAGTTCACAACAGTGATGGGAAATCATATTCTTATTAACATTTCGTTGGATTGTTGGATTATCCGTCACAAAAAATGATCAGAAATTATGACTAATTGAAAAAATATATTCATTTATCTTCCATATATGATGCTAAAGCACATCGAAGAAAATCGTTTAAAAATAATTTTATTTGTACTTTTTAATAAAATTTTGTAGTAAGTATTACTCATACTAGACAAATAAAATAAACTCTAATTTCTATGCCCATATTAAAGATGAAAATGCTCATGTACTTTTAAATTTTCTTGTTTTTCAAACAGTAACGCATTTATTATATACTCGTAATTATGCCCTTTTACGTTCAAAACAGAAATTCAGAAACAATTGTAGGGGCTCTAAAAATTAAAATTCTTTCTTGGATTGATTTTTAACTTTAACTGTTTTAGCAGCAAAGATTTAATTTTATCAGTTTGTATGCGTTATTTTATTTTGTTGTTTTGAATGATAAAATCATTTCTTAGGTGTTAAATGTAATTTCAACTTTTCAGACTGCAAGGTCTTTTAATTAACTAAATTATTTATTATCTGTACTACAATGATAATAAACAATTCGTATTAGGTACGGGAATAACAGTATCATGCATATTTATCTATCTGTCTACATGAAAAGCATGTGCACTTATGTAGACGCACATTCCAGTGATGAAATGAACAACAAAATGGACGAGATTGAACAATTTGATGCTAAAAAGACAATGCGAAGAAAAATATCAGATCATTTTCCCAAAACTCAATAAATGTTTTGCTTTTCGAAAAACTTGAAAATTTTGTATTAAATTTCATTAAGTTCTTGTGGATGTTTTCAGCGCCCTCAGTTTCGTGTTAAACGATTTTTACTGTATATCATATATTCAACAAAATTAAGTTTGAGTACATTTTACTTACATATATATATATATATATGTATGCATGTATTTAATAAAAATCAGTGAAACAAAACCATCCACAAGAACTTAATTTAATACAAATTTTCGAGTTTTTTGAAAAACAAAATATTTATGGAGTTTTTGGAAAATAATCTGATATTTTTCTTTGCATTGTCTTTTTTAACATCAAATTGTCAACAAATTGTTCGATGTCGTCCATTTTGTTATTCATTTCACGATTGGAATGTGAGTCTAAATAACAGGGCATACTTTTCATTTCGGATTAGGTGGGAACAGGGTCTGCATTATTCGTTTCATTTTCGTCGTCGGAATCTGCATCAATGATATTTTTTGAGCGTTGAACAAACAGCAAAACGTCTTTGACTGCCATAACTGGGGCTGCACACATAATATCCTCATCTACTGCAACGAATTCTTCCAATGATACAGTAGTACAGTCCAATGACACAGAAACTATCTCAAATATTTCATTACGTGTCGGCTCAGTTTCAATATCCTCCTTCTCCATTTCTTTTGACGCGAACTAAACTCACTGATTTTTACACACACTCCGATATACTCGTCACCGAATTCCAAAGCCAACTGTTGACAAATGAGATATTTTTGTGTGGCGTTTGTAGGGGTGGAGGGTGTAGCTTTGATAAACAAAATTGGCTCGTCTCACAGGAATTGGCTATTCCGAGAGCATTTCAAAGCCAAGTTAGCCTCTTTTCTACGAAACATGTGAAACCACCTTTTATTTCACAGCCCTCTTAAATCTCACCTGCGCGGCTGGTGTTTTCGTATTTTCCGAAGGGAAATCTTTTCTTGTTAAACGATTTTCGTTTCGTGTCAAAAAAAAAAAAAAAAATGCATGAAAATACGTAGTAGTTTATCGGGACCGTTGTATTATTTCGTGTTAACCTATATTTCGTCTTAAGCGTTTTCGTGTATTTCACTGTATTAAATAAATTCTGGCCTTAGTTAAAGATACAGCTCTTCAAATTCATCAGCATTTGAATCGTAATAACCAATAACCTGTGATATTTGCTTACATTTCCTTCTAGTTTACCTTGCTGCAGTAAAATACTTCATTTATTCCTTAACTCTTTTCCTTAGTTTTTTGCTTCATTTATTCCTTGAAGTATGGCATGCACAATCAGTTTTCACCTGATTCAATCCATTCAATCAATCATTCAAGTACAAAAAAAAGAAAAAGGTTGAACATAAAAGTATTAATAAATCAGCATTTTATGATAATGGGTCTTCATTTTCAGAAACACTTTTTTTTTTAAATAATTACTCAAATTTTTAAACATAATTCAAACAAACACCGTGGAAAAAGAAAGTAACTGCATAATTATTTCTTGAAAATACTCCTAGATGGCAGCACAAGCCGCAGCAAAAGAATGCAAGAGCTTGAATCGGATGAAAGTATGTTTTATAACAATTAATATCATTATAATGAAAATGTTGATCTTTTATTTAAAATTGATGCGGAGCTCTTTATCAATTCTTTTTCATACGTAATAGTATTTTTGAAGCCAGAACAGTGAACAATAAAATCTCCAAATCTCGGCAAAATTATCCAGCTATTCACATTAGCAATTTCTGCTTGATTGCAAGCTCGATTTAACTGTTTGGTAAAACATTGCAATAAAAATTAACACAGAATTCCAGTCACCCGCAAGAAAAATACTTTCGTCATTTCTTCAGTTGTTCCATGTCCGCATGCTCATATTTCTAAGTGTTCATGCAAATATCATATTTCAAAGTGTTCATATATCAGGGTCAAGGCATTGTGGGTGCTAGAGACACCGTTTCGGCGATAAGAGAAACGTCAGACACAGGCAGCGTCGAGTCTTGAAGTGTGGTCGAAGATGATTGCAGCCGCGGTATGTTCTTATGGTCTTGAGGCGTTCTGTTCTCTGATTGGTTCTGGTAGGATCTAGAGTTGCTGATTGGACTGAGGGTGTTAGTTCACGTGTAGGCATGGTTTATTAACTCGTTAATAGATGGCGCCACATATTAGCATTTAATGTGAGATGATTTAAAGTATTTGAAGCTTAAGTAATGTGATTAATTAGATATTATAGCAGGAATTCAAACATTTGGCTTACGGCACATTCCTGAGAATGGCTTTGGGCCGTTTTCTATTATATGGTGCGTTGATATCATATTGTAGAGATGGAATTGATGGGTTTTGACTTGTATGTAAGTTTGCATAAAATTTTTCTGCAATTATTTTAATCATGTCCATTAGGCATTTTATATTCAATTCTTTGTAAATTGCAGTATTTCTAATGTACCATCTGGCACCAGTTATTGTTCTGAGGGTAATATTTTCGACTGATTGGAGTCGTCTTAAAGTTGTTTTACTTAAATAACCCCAGACAGGGCATGCATATGTAAGAATGGGACGCAAAGCGGTCGTATAAATGAGCAACTTATGATCTATGTCTAAACAACTGTTTCGAGCAATTAATGGGGCAAGTGTTTGTTTACTGACTCGAAACTTTTTAATTACATGGTTTATGTGGGGTACAAATGTTAATCTTCTATCCAACATAACACCTAGGTATTTTGTATGCTTGACCCAGGGGATTCTTTTGTCGAAGATTGTAAGACATCCATAAATATAAATTTTCTTTGAGAAAACGATTGCTTCAGTTTTTTCAACATTGAGTTCTATTTTCCACTTGGTTA
Source organism: Stegodyphus mimosarum (assembly GCA_000611955.2). NCBI lineage: Eukaryota > Metazoa > Arthropoda > Arachnida > Araneae > Eresidae > Stegodyphus > Stegodyphus mimosarum. The sequence continues at coordinate 395,789 of KK119492.1, forward strand.
GCCAGGATTCTATTGCATGGATGTGTTCCTGTAGTTGTTGTAATGCTGAGCTAAGTGAAGCACTTTGTGTAAGAATCGCTGTATCGTCAGCGTACATTGCAAGAGTAGTGTTGTGTGTGTGAGGTATATCGTTCGCATAAATGTTAAAAAGTGTAGGTGAGAGCAGACAACCTTGCGGTGTGCCTGCTTCGATTTTTCTATGTGTAGAATATGTTTGGTTGATGCGAACGACAAATGTTCTATCTGCTAGATAAGATTTTATGATTGTAATGATATGTTCTGGGAAACCCAGAGTGATTAGTTTGTAAAGTAGGCCATCTAGCCATACACGGTCAAACGCTTTAGCTATATCCAGAAATATTGCAGGTGTTTGAATACCCGTTTGCAGACCTTGCGATATCATTTCTATTACTCTGTAAAGTTGTAGCGTAGTTGAGTGGTTTTTCCTAAAACCATATTGTGCTGGGATGAGTATATTTCTTTCGGTTATGAAGTTATTGATGTTGTCCAGTATAACTTTTTCTGTAATTTTGCTTAGGATGGGTAGAAGACTGATCGGTCTGTATCCGGAAACATGTGTTCCATCTTTTCCAGGTTTTGGTATGGGAGAGATGACAGCTATCTTCCATTTCTTTGGGAAGTATCGTAGTTTTATTATGCTTTGGATGATTTTTATCAGTCTGCAGAACATTAGAAGTCCCATTTTTTGGATCATTTTCACGCTGATTTTATCGATACCAGGGCTTTTCTTTCTTTCCATATTTTGGATATAGCCAAATACGTTCGAAGGGTTGACTAGAATCGTGTTGTTAGCGCTTGTATTTGTAAAGTATTGTGTAAGTGTTTGTGTAACTGTGTGTTCTGTGTGTGAGTCAGATATGTTGTTTAGTGTAAATTGAGAAGCGTAGTGATCCGCTAGGGACTCAGCTTTCTCAATTTCTGTGTATGCGATTCTGTGAGGGCCATTTAAGGGCGGAATGTTTGTGTGGCTTTCACATAAACTAGAAATCGCTTTCCAGAGCGAGGTATCGTCTGGGGATAACGACTCTATTGAATGAGCCCAGCAGTGTTGTGCATGTTTTTTGGATAAAATCCTGACTTGTTGATGTAGTGCATTTAGTAACAAATTGGCAGTAACGAAAGGAGAATGTAACGTATCCAAAATGAAAATTTGCTGCAGAATGATTTATATCTAACAAATATCCCCACCGATCATAAACACAATTTCAGGTTTGTCCCGTTCCCATTGATTTATTTTACGTTTTGCTTCCCAAATTTGAAGTCATTATTAGATGAAGCGATATATAAGTATCCGCGTCGGAAGCGTTATGCAATAATAGCTTCATACGGACTAATTTTAAAATGAGGGAGTTTAAGAGAGATATATTATAGCCAGTTACTGTTTTTATGACAGAAAGGCGAAATAACCAAATTAAAAATAGACAGCCAATGAACTGTTTCAAAAAGCTAGAATTTTGATTTATCTTAATATATTATATTATTTATATATCACATTTTATATCTTATATTTTTATCTAGTACAAATATAATTATAAAATTGAAAAATTCTGCAAAGTTTGCTAAAATTTCCGATATTTTCGTGACTGATAACACCACCTAATTACTAATATTACACAGTAATTTTTCAACTAATTACATATACATAGCATGACTTTATTTTATTTCTTTATACAGAGAGAGAGAGAGAGTATTCGTATGTTTATGTTGAATAAACCACTTTAATCTCATAAAAGTTTTAAAATCTACGAAAGTGAAGAATTTGAAAATGATATCAGTAAAATAAAATGACTGAATAATTATTCTACTGAATATTCCTATAATACTGGATAAATTAATATTTTGTTGCTTTAAAATATAACTTACCTAAACAAAATTTTTGATTTGCAATGCTGTGCAGCTGTGATCACCCAAAATGTATGCTGCGAAAATTTTTTAAATTTATTTGCTTGTTATTTCATACTTAACATTTGTTTATCACTAATAATTAATTGTACAGAATTATCCCAAACCTAGTAAGAAGTAAACGACGGAGCCTATAATAAATTTTTATTATACTGACACAGAAGCAAACTCATTATTAATTTTTTTACGTATTGCACAAAAATTCACTATTTCTACATTTGGTGACAAGGCGCACAACCGGTATAGTGGTTAGCGTCGCTGACTACTGTGCCGAAGGGCTCGGGTTCGAATCCCGGAGATGGCATGGATTTTTGAAAATGTATAGTGTCGGTGCGACATGGCGGCACTTTAAATATGTGGTGAGTCGAAAGTCCTCTCATGTGGTTTGGGTGGGAGACCCTTGGACTCGTACCCCCCGGGTTGCTCTCCTTCAAAATTGGGGGCGGAACTGAGCCAAATCGTACAGTCACCTGTTAGGTGCTTAAGGTTATTGCCAACGACAGGCTTAACTTGGTGCTCATTGACACGAGAATTCTCGTGGACTTGGGCTGACTCTGTCAGACAAGTGAGCACGAGCAACAACAACAACACATGTGCTGGTACAGCACACATCTTTGCGTCAGTGGCCGAATTTACTTAGAGATACTGGAAGAAACTATTTGACTGATACCATAATTGGTGAAAGTAGTTGATCAACTCTTTCGAGGCTCAGTACCACATAGCATTTGCGAAACTACCTCTATCAAAATTTGTTACAAAGACAGACACCATTCGTAAAAACATTTCAAATATAGTTAACGTTTAAGATGTACAGGCATCACAGGATTATAAGATGACGAGTTCAGGCAGTGTCACCGAAGTCTTCGGATTTAATTCCATGTGATTTTTTCTTGAACAGGGTGATTGTTAAGCTTACTTTCTTTTCATACTCGCTAACCCTCAGGATCTTCGCAACAGCAATCATCATTGCTGTGTTTCTGCATGTCAAACGAAACGGATTACAGCATAGATGTCCACCTTTCCGTAAACACTGAATCTTTCAGGTGGAAAAACTGAGCATTTGTAAAATATATAAAAGGATTTGGAAAGGAAGTTTTTTTCAATATAGTAAAATTTGGTACTGGATGTATAGTTTATTTATTATCATTTAAAAAAATATTTAATGGTATTATGAATAATACTGTATTTTTTTTGGCATTACTTTTGCATTCCTTTCCCTTTATTTTTGGAAAAGCATATGCAACCAAAAGGAAATAAAGCATAAATATATGTATATGGATTGAGAGTTTGAGAAACGCTTTTTATACATAGAATTGAGAAACGAAATTGAACGCTACCTTCGTTTTCCCGCTTTATCTGGCTGCGGGCTATATGTAGATGCACGTTTGAGGACGTTTAGGAGTTAGCACCAATAGAAATGCGATTCGGAAGTCCACTTGCGCCAAAAAAGAGGCCAAGGTCGACATCGTGTTTCGCCAAGGCCCCTTTCCGTATGGTCTGCTTCCTCTTTCCTTACCAGTCATTTATCTTACTCTCTCTTTTCTCTTCATTTTTCTTTATTTAATTTTTCGTAGACCAGTTCATAGAACTAAACCAAGCGAAGAAAGCTGCTCGCAAAAGAGTTTCGCACTACATTTATTTAGAAGGAAAAAAATGGACTCAATCTTACTCTTGCTAGTACTTTTTTTTTTATATTACAAGAAAACAATCAAGATGAAACTTAAGATGCGGAGTGTCTCTGTGTATAAGTATAATACACTAAACGTTATTTATTGTAAATAAATAGATCACTAAAATTTTATGATATAAAAGATTTTTGCCGCTCTAGATGAATAATGTGCCACTCTCTATGCTAGTTTGCCGTATATATTTCAAGACTGTTCCCTTCATTTTAAATGAATTCTTTGGTTTATACGTGTTATTAATTTTTCAAATGTTGCCCTTAATTTTTTTGAAAACCCATCAATATGATTCTTGCCGACACGAAATCTTGCTACTTTATTTTTGGTGTGCGTGTGTGTGTGGTTTTCCCGATGTTTAACGAGAATACGAATCAGTTTCTCTAGAAAATCCTTCACGAAAACATTCCTTTCCCTAGCACATAGTTTTCTTATGTTCTACCGTAATCACATAATCTAATAGAATCTAATATAGATGCGTTGTAATTTCTTACAAATTTTATGGAAGAACAGTATTTCCATTTAGCAATCTCAGGACAACAACAAAACGAAATATTTACGATGATCCAAATGTATATCATTGTTGTTATAATTTCTTACTAGACAGCTATGTTTCTGTACCGTGCGGCTATAAGAAAAATTAAAGGAGATCTCTTGCAATCAACGAAAGTTTTCAAGGGATCCAAAGGGGCGGAGCCAGTAAAGTTTGCAATCCTTCAACCGGTACACAGTTCCTCGGATCTTTTCTACCTGATACACCGCCTAATGACATAAAAGTTAATTTAGAAGTCAAACAACAAAAATCAGCGTTATATTTGTAAATTTTCACAGGACTAGTTTCGATGGTTTTCGAACGATCAGCCTCAGCTGCCAAAGTGCAAAGTGATAAAAGTTTTTCGATCCCTTCTTTCCTTATCTCATCGTCAAGCAGACTTAATTTTCGAAAATTGCAACTTACTTTAATCAGATTTTAGTGACTTTTTAAAAACAAATTTAAAAAATTATTAAGACATAGTGAGTAGAATTGCGATATACGTAAACTCCACTAGAACTATATATATTTTACTCGTTCAATTATCTAATTATTCAGAAAATACTTCAAACGCTTTGCCCCCATGCCGCTACATTTACAAACCCCCATGCCTTCTCCGGGATTCGAACTCGAGCCCCTCGGTACGCAGCCAGAGTCACTAATCACTGTCTCGGTTGGGGGGGGGGCTCGCTTAGTTCTTTGTTTTCTAACAATGCATTTTGAGAATTAATTTGAGTCTTGGTGTATCTTTATCCAGCTCACTGAGTTATTTCCTCGGCACTTTGCATCATGTATCACATCGAGTATTACACGCAATGCATTTATACGAAATTTCAACCGTTATTTACAGAACTTTTGTCAAACGCTTATAAATACACATAGATTTTGTAAAATTGTAAAATTAAATTGTAAAATTAACTGATTGCAAATTTTAGCGCAATTAAAATAAATTTTTTTTACTGCAATTACTTTCACGTATATATATATAATTACAAAACATTTTTTAAGAAAAACGAAGCACAATAATGTCTAGATTTTTTCGCAGATTAAGCTGCTGAAAATGATCATTAAAAACATAAAGTAAGAAATTTAGAATCAATTTTTTCCAAAGATCAATGAAAATCATTCTGTCTTGTTTCTTTCTTCATTTAAGCCCCAAGGTATTTACATAATAATCACCTCATTATCTCTAGAAAATGTGCCCTGATGAGTTTCTGAAAACAAAGTTCTACAGCTCATCCTCTGAGAATTTACAGCTTCGTGAAATTTAACCTTTTTGTTGTTTTGTTTCTAGGTGAGCTCATTGTTATAGATGGAAGGTGGATAATGTAATGGCTCTTCGGTGTATATATATATATATATATATATGTAATGTAATAATTTCTGTGGAAGATGTCTTGAAATGAGAAGATAGTGCAGATTCACTTAAGGTATTCCTCTCGCCTTCTTCGCATGCCTTCGTGGTGTAGGTGTCAGCACGCTCGACGCATATTCGAGAAAACCGTGGTTAGAGTCCCGGCGAGGGCATTGCTCATTTTTCATCTTTCCTGCAACGGAATAAAAACTAATAACGCTACACACTAAGTAACATAATAACGGACAGAAATCCTTTAGCAGAGGTGGCATTGATTCATACATAGCTTTATTTCATAATAAAACTATATATATGTATGTATGTATATATTGTCACTGGGGCTGCAATACTCGTACCATTCGAAACATAAAGTTTTGGGATAAAGGCTTTTAAAATTTTCTTTGGTTTTGAAATGTGGGAATCAGATGCTTAATAGATGCATTAAGTTGTAAGTATTACTAAAAGGTTTCATAGGAACCAGCTAACACCAATAATGATAAATGTTATGAAACTGACATTATTTAATAATAAATTTTGCCAATTTACTATTGTTCTCTTCTTTCCTTATTTTTCCGCCCTCTCGTTTTCAGTGTGTTTAACTGTATTGAAAATTCATAGTTCATAATAAAGGAAAACTAGAGAAAAAAAAATTTAGTTTTATTACTAACGTTACCGCATTATAACGTGATTGCAAAATTACAAAATAGTATTCTTAATATCTCAGAGCTACATTACTAATTAAAATACCAAAAAAAAAAGTGAAAATTTTCCCAAGAATATATTTACTTACATAAGTTTCGAAACAGGACCTATTTTTATGAATTAAATTTTAAATTGCTGTAAAGTATTTAATAACAGCTTGGTATTGTATTGTTGGCAATTAAACTTTGTAGATCATGAAATTTCTTCTTAAATACTACAAGAGGTTTGTTGTAAAATTTTTCAATACCGCTTTCTGTGGAAACACCGCAAACGATTCCCGTGTTTGGAAGCTTTCGCACGCCAGTTTTAAAATCTGCCATTCTTTAAAGCAGTCTTAAAGAAAGAGTAAGCCAATTATTGTTTCCCACTTTCAGTACAGAAATGTGATTGAAGTGTATAGTGTTATTGATAATATTTACAATAAAATTTTTACATGTCTGATTTGGGAGATCTTTTACATCAGTAAAGTCGTCTGGCCCAAAATGAGGACTGTCAGTGTTATATGTATAGGAGAAACCAAAGGGGGCAGTAGAGTTACTAATGTCATTTGTTAGTGCAATACTGAACTAAATTATATGCCAGTGCTGCTGCCGTAAGGAGTACAGTGTTGGGAATATATTCAAAGTTCCTGTTACATGCTGGAATATGATTCATTCGTATTTACATATTGGGAACGTAATTCGTATTTTCAAGTTATCCCAGGATTGCAGCCCACATATATATCAGATTAAGTTCAAAGGTAGTAAAAATTGAAATTATCCTATCCAAGGAAATATATATAAAATGTTGAAGGAATCAACAGCTAATCAACGTAATCACGAACCCATTAACAGCTAATTAAATTATTGGGGGAGTTGAGGCAACAAGAATGATCGTAATATTCATAAATATGCAGGAATATTTTCGTAGGTTTAAACAGAACCACTTCATCAGCTGCAGATGTGCAAATGACGAAAGAGAAGCCTACGCTCAAATACAATGGCAGGAAGGAAGTCAAGCTATTGGCGCCATCTATTGATGAAAAATAAAACAAATATGAAATAATTTCCTTAAGTGCTGAGAGTGAAGAAGGATTGGAATTACGTTTATTAGCTAGAATTGAAAGGTTTCTATGACTGTAAAACACGTCTAAATAATCATATTTCATCATCTTATTCTAACTCAAGTAGCTTGACTTCGTTGCTATTACTGTTATTGTTTGCAACGCTTTCCTTTCGTCATTTGCGCTTCTACAGTTGAAGAAGTAAGTTCTATATTTAAAACTTCGAAGAGAGTCCTACAAATTTACGAATATTACGCTAATTCTTATTGCCTCAACTCCATCTATAGTCGTTATTGAGAGTGTTATATTAAATCAACTAAGTAAATGTTTTACTCTGTGATAATGCTGGGATCAAATCTGCTACTTTTCTATAATTTTTTTTATAATAACTTTTTCTTATTTATAACTTCCTTATTTACGCCTCTGTATTATCAATATCATTCTCCTATTCATTTTGAGTAATGCATTTCTAGAATCATTATGTATTTTGCATGAAAGGACCTTCAAAAACTGACCGTACTCTAGCTGGAAATAGAAACCGAGATCTAGCAGATGGTAGTTTAATGTGCTGACTATTACAGCATAATGGAAGTAAGCTTTTTAATTTATTATGCATTTTAATAAACAAAAAAAATTGATTATTTAATGTTTTGTTAAAATTTGCACGCTTCAGTTCACGAAGTATACAAAACTGCGTGTTTTTCTGAACAAAAATATGCCAGTTAATTCGTGTATACTGCGTATAAAGAGAAAAAACAAAAACAAAAGTGATACTGAAAAAGTAGCTTTAGTTCTCGAAAGAGAAACTTTAATCCACGCTATTTTCTTTCAACAAAACTGTTTTGCAAGCACTTGCACCGTACAACTATTTCAGCACGCTATGCACATGTCATTAAATTGAGTGCTTTTTGTATATCGTTTTGGTATCTCTATGGTATTAAAAATTCATTAATTTCATAGCTCCAAGGAAAACATACTTGAAAGCATGAGAATCAATTTATTTTTATGACTGAATACTCATCTTAGGAACTAATCATTTTACTTATATTTATTTAATTTTCTATTCTATACTTTTCAAAAATGTTGATTTTATTTTTCTAATTTTAGAGATTCTATTCTTTTTTATTTGCATTTATATCCCTTGTTTTTCGTTTACATGAATCTATAACTTCTAAGTCCAAGGAAGTAGATCAGATAAGGGTAGAGCAGGGAGTGGCATTTATTGTAACACCCCTGAAGGAGATATCAGATGCAGCATCAGAAACTCTGATCATTGCTCCGTCTTCAGATCGGAACTTATCGCCATCAGCAAAGCACTTGATTATGCACTCTGTTCAAGTAGTGAAATTATATGGATTGTGACAGACAGAAGAAGTTCCATTCATTACCTTAAAAACTGGCCTAGGATCATGGATAAGACCGGTCGAGATATTGTATCTAAACTTTTCGAACTTGGACAGCGTAAATCAATATATCACGCACGCATAACATATTTTTCCTAATTAAGGCTATCTGCCTAAGGGAAGGTATGCCTTTGTAGATGACTTTCTAAGGGAAACGGGTTCATACACACATTACACATGAGGAGAACCCCGAAAACGCCCATGCGGCCAGTCCGTTCGCCTGGAATCGAACCCAGGTCGGAACTACCAGTGTTCAGCGATTTTACCGCTCAGCCGTTGATGAGCCACTATTCCTATCTAGAGTTGATTCTATATGCATGTCCCCCCCCCTCCTCTGTGGACGCAATATCGAATTTTTTACCGCTTGGGGTACACCTTCTAACGAACCTTTTCCAGCATTTGTCCGGCCACTGAAAAAAATGTTTTGAGATATAAAACAGTTTCAACAGACAAAAAATTGACAATTTTACAAGACTCCACTAAATTTATTTCCAATATCAAAACCAGTTGCTAAAAATACCAGTGATACTTTAAAAAAGGGGGGGCGCAAAAAGTTAAAATTCTTTTTTGGCTAAAAAAATATGGGCTGTGCTGAATAAAACTAACATTGATCAATCATTTTTCATCCTGTTTATATATCTCTAAAATAATAAAGACTGTGAATAAAAACTACCATTAATGAGCAAATGTGATCGCATTTTATTTTATGTATTATACGATAAATAATACCGACCATATGATTTATTATAAATTAAATCATATGAGCATCATATGAGCTCTAAACAAAAACTATCATTGATTCATATTTTTTTCATCACAATTATAAAAACAAAGCTACTGATATAGCTACGCTGTAGTATATAGTATACTAATATATGCAACGATAAAGCCACTGATATTGCTACTATGAGCAATAAAGGTAATAATTCTTAACACTATAAGAAAACTTTTATGAAAGGAAATACTTAATTCTCATTATAAAAACGACAGAGGGGGTATCTAAAATTAAAAGAAAACTAAAATTATGTTACTTTCTCATTAGCAATAAAATAAACAAATAAAAAAGATTTAAGATTCATTCATTCAATTTAAGAACCATTAGAGCATATTTCAAGACCGTCTATCCTTGATAAGCCAGGCATAAGTCCAGAAACAATGTCGAAACATAATGCATGTTTCAGTTACATTCTTTAGAATACGTATATACCTTTTTATGCGCTGTCATTGAAATGCTACAGATTTTGATCAACAAAAATCTCCTAATTATCGAATACTGCGCGGCGTCTTATGTTGCCATTTAAACAATTGCAATTGTTTTATACATCTATGTCGCAATTACTTTTCTTATTTTTTTCCCCTTAAATACGTGTTCCACTTTCCGTTAACTTCAGATGCGTAGATAGAAAATTAATCTAGTTTCAAAACACGCAAACAGGAGAACGCAAATGAATACTGTGAGTTTTACACATTAAAATTTCTCTTGCGGACATTTGCAGGCATCTCAGTTTTAAGAAGTCCTAATATAAAAAGCACAATTGATCCATTCCTATAGGATGAGTGAAAACCAAAAATATTAGAACTTTTTTTAGATAATAATTAGAGACACGGTTTAATATAATCAGCAGAAAAATCTAATGAAAAATGTAGAGATTTAAAATCCTGAGAAGAAAAACAAAATGCAAGGTCATTTATTTGCATTGTTAAAAAGTTTCAGTGCTGTTTGGATGGACAAAATTAAAATATAAATAAAATGCAATGTCATCTGTTTGCATTGTTAAAAGGTTTCAGGGCTCTTTGGATGGACAAAGTTAAATATAAATAAAATGCAATAGGATCTATTTGAATTGCTAAAAGGCTTCAGTGTTGTTTGTATGGACAAAGTTAAATATAAATAAAATGCAATAGGATCTATTTGAACAGTTAAAAGGCTTCAGTGTTGTTTGTATGGATAAAGTTAAATATAAATAAAATGCAATAGGATCTAATTGAATTGTTAAAAGGCTTCAGTGTTGTTTGTATGGACAAAGTTAAATGTAAATAAAATGCAATAGGATCTATTTGAATTGTTAAAAGGCTTCAGTGTTGTTTGTATGGACAAGTTAAATATAAATAAAATGCAGCGCCATATGTTTACATTGTTAAAAGGTTTCAGTGCTGTTTGGATGGGCAAAGTTAAATATAAATAAAATGTGGTGTCATCTGTTTTCATTGTTAAAAGGTTTCAGTGCTGTTTGGATGGTTTCAGTGTTGTTTGGCTGCTTGGAAGTTGAAAATAAATAAAATATAGTAGCATCTATTTGCATTGTTGAAAGGTTTCAGTGCTGTTTGGAAGGACAAAGTTTAAAAAAAAATAATTGCAATGTTATTTGCATTGTTAAAATGTTTCAATGCCATTTAGATGGACAAAGTTAAACATTTTGGAAGATCAAAATGCTTTAGTGTAAATAAGACAAAAGTTGAAAAATTTTGGAAGATCAAAATGCTTTAGAGTAGATAAGACAAATGTTGAACCTAACTCAGACAAGCAAACAAAGCAGCATGCAACGGGCACTAGATCTACAGTTTAAAAATGGGCATGATAATGGGCATGATAAAGGGGATGTAGAAACGAAACACCAGTTCTTTTCAGTTGGATTCTGTGATAAGGAGCATAATAGTTAAACTGATACATCATGTTTTTCATATTATATCTAATACTATTTAGGATAATCTACAAAAATTTATGTAAAATTTACTGACGAAGCTATTATTTTTTATATTATTACGGGTGCTGTTTTAATGACTGATCAAATTTAGATATGCAGATAAATAATTTTATACGCTAAGCATTAAACATTCCTCGACAATATTAATAATTGCAACCGTGTATAAGAGGCTTAACACATGATCTGGTGACGGAAAACATGTTTAAACAATAAAATTTAGCTACTCAATTTTATGCAATTATCACAACGGAAAAAACACAGAAGAAGGTAGACACAACAAAATTTTTTCATTCGCTAAAAATGTCTTTATTAGTAAGGCGAACATTATAATAGTTTACATTTTTAGAATAGTACTCCAGAGGCAGAATTGGAAACAAAAATGAAGTGAAGTGAAAAAAGAAAAAGTTGGGTTATAGCGGTTGTCTGATAAATGGTAACATTATAGTTTTCTGTATCCTTGAATTATAATATTATCCTATCTATCCATATAAAAACGAATGTTTGTTTCTTTGTCGTTTACACACATCTAAAGTTTAATTCCTATCTTTATGAAACTTGCCACATTCGACCTTCAAAACAAGAGGAAGGTCACTGTCTACATAAGATTTCTCAACCAGCCCATGAGGGCCCATGAAACCACTGTTTATATACTACATATATTTGGCGCTAATTTAACGAACTTTTGATTACAAACTCAGCTATTTAAAAGCTTTGCGTTGCCACTCTGCAAAGCATAAGATACATATGTTTCAAATTTAATTAGAAAACTCAGCGATATAAAACAATCGTGTCGCCACTCGGGAAAACGCAATACTAATTTGTCTCGAATTTAATAAACAAACTCTGCTATGTGTAATCACCGCCCAAATTAAGATATTTTAAAGTGTGTTATCGTTCAGCAAAGCGTAAAATATTTAATTTTCAAGCATTAACATGCGTCTTATTGCATCATACGCATTTTCTTTGCTTTGAATTTGTAATAGACGTCACAAAGCATTACTTTCGCTGTGAAATCAATTATGCCGCCAATAAGCAAACGACTGCTCGAGTTACACTTCAAGCATGAAAGAAAAAGGCATATCACGAGCTTCAGAACAAACGAGCAACGGGAAGCAACACTGGAAAACGTTCCATGCGCACTCCTCAAGCCCGTTCTCCTGAAACAAAAGAGCAACGGAAGCAAGATTGAAAAAGTTCGAGTACGCAGTGCTCAAGCAAGTTCGTCTGAAACAGACAAGCAACGGGAAGCAAGATTGGAAAACGTTCGAGTACACACTGCTGGATTCAAACGAACAGTACAAGCTGATTTAAATCTTGGTGCGTTCCATTACGATTCTAATTATGGTAACAGTCTTTACCTAAGCGTGGTCGCTAGAAATGTGGATAAATAATGCATATATTGCTATATAGTGAGGCTTTTAGTACTATTTATTCAGCCTACTTCAATTCTTTCGGCGATTTTAACCAGCTTTTGGTTCAATAACGCCTTCATCATACATAATAACCTCAGTAAGTCTAAATAAAAGCAGGAAGTGTAAAATTACCAGATAAAATTTAAGGATTCTCTACTCCGATTTCCGTCAAGTTAAAACACCAACTAAAATGCAGTTTCGCAGGTTTTTATAAATAAACAAATCGTTATATGCAGCACTACAAATGCTCTTACTATGGAGAGTCATAACTGATTAGAAACTCATTCTCAAAATTTTGCCAAACTTAAATTAAATGAAGCTTATCTTCATTTATCGCTACGTTCAGCAAACTAGAACATCCAACTTAACCCAGATTTAACACGCGAATAGCGGTAAGAAATATAAGATCAATAAATATCAGCAACACAATTTCCAATACCACCGGAACATGCTTTCGCAACCATCTCTCCTCCATTTCACTGACAACTAATTTAGATACTTCAGATGCGAATTTTATCTTGAAAGCATGATTATAAAGAAAATGAATAACTAGATGCGTTGTAGAGTTATTAGTTATTTTGAAGCAGGAGAAAAATGAGCAATGCCCTCGGGGACTCGAACCTGGACCTCTAGAATACACCCCGACTATGCTACCATTACAGCACGAAGGCATGTTGGAAGGAGGGAGAAATAAATTACCTTATATACTCCCCCTTTTAAAGGGCGACTGCGGATGAAGGGACCCAACCGGCAGATCCTGGGGGTGACGAATTATCGCCCGCCACCTTTTAGTTCGGGCGCCACTGTTAAGGAATTAATTTTTGATTTAAATCCAGAAGATGCGAAAAATGTGCAATGCTGTCGCTGCGACTCGAACTTGGAGCTCTCCAATACGCGCCGAGTGTGCTACAATTACACCACGAAGGCATGCTGGCACGAAGCAGAAAGTACCTTAAAACTTTATAAACTAAGTAACACTTTTAATATTGTCACTTCCATCCTATGCATACATGAATAGTGCATAAGATATCATGAATATATCCATAGGATGTGCACACAGGATGAAAGAGGCTTAAACGTAGCCCGTTTTCTATTCTTCTGAAAATTATTATACAGAAAGCTACATGAAATAATTTTAAATGCTAATATAAAAGGGAATATTGAAAAACAAAGTTATACTCAGAATTATAAATAAGTTATACTCAGAATTATAAAGGAACACAAAATTTCCTTTTCCGCAGTTACAAGAAAATTTTTACTTTGAATGTTCAAAAGTAAAAGGTTAAGGAAGGTAAGAAAATAAATGAAAAAGCAATAATAATAATAAAAAGAAAGTGAGTGAAAAAGAAGGCGAACCCATTAGCACTGTTTAAAATCCCTCGCTTGGCTGCTCCTTCTATACGCCTCACTGGGCAATACTTCACTTAAGAAATAAATAAAATAAAATAAACGCCCTAAACACATTTCTCCTAGTAAGTAGCGCCGTCTGTTGGACAGTAAAATATATAACCATCATATACAAAACGCTAACAACGATAATTATGTAATAAATTACTTACAAAAAGAGGCAAATTCAGAATAAAAGTGAAATTTTCTTCAGGGAGTTAATGGGAAAGAACATTTTAGCAAGTAAGTATGAAATGTATTTAGCCAGCAAGTTGTGTAAGTAAAAAAAAGAGCGAAAATCTTTTTTTTTAGAAAGCAAATCCACTTAACAGGTGTGAAATCTTTCTCTTTATCTGTACATCATAATCCAAACGAAGAATTAAAATTTAGCAAAAAAGAAGGAAATATTATTTTACCACTCTATTTATGTAACAAAACAAGTACCATACATATTGATTTTCATCTTTACTGCAGCTTGAAAGATACAATATCAGTTTACTTCGGAGGCAGAGTTAAGACAGAAGATTATTTCTACTCCCTCCGAACCCAAAAATGATGCTGGAAACGCTTCTTTGGACTCACAGACCCCTGTTTGAAATATTTTCTATAATGCCGTTACCATTTATGCAGGGTGTCTTTCATAACCACTCAAACTCAGCACAAGCAGATTGCTCGCTTAGAATACATAAAAAGAGTTTAAGAACTGTATCAGTATCACGCATAGGTTTCGAGAAAAATACGAAAGAAAAGTGTGACGTTATACCCGGTGCAAGAAAACAAATATTATTATTGAAAACATGAACATCGGTATTTGCATATGCTCACATAAGAAGATGCTCAAAATGCCCACCTCGTATATCGAGGCATGCGCATGCATACGTGATTCCAAAGTTTTCCTCCTTGCACCGGATATGACGTCAATGTATTCTTTCGCACTGCATTTATCTCGAAAATTATGGGTCGTACAGGTACAATTCTTTTGGCACTTTGTATGTATTTCACGTGACGAATCTGTTTCGGAAGAATTTGTGCGGTCTTTATGGGACACCCTGTATATGCTATATGTACTATATCTATAAAGTTGACAGAGTGAAACAACTGAAGGAAACTATGCATGCTATAACCGGCAGTATCATACTTCGAAGTATATAAAAAATGATGTAAAAAGTGCAATAGTAGTTCACAATACCGGAGAATTTTGTGTCTCTGGTAACTACAAATGCAGGTAAACAGTAAAATCACCATCATAATATGAAGCAAATGAGAAGATCTGATGAATGAAACCTCTCTTTGCATATATATATATATATATAAATATCGTTTGGAGTCTCAATGGTTTTGTCAGACGAAACGTGTTTGCATGATCATGGTTGATCGACTTTACTTAACGCTTCAAACGCTTTTCCCTTGATAAGTTCTGTTTGAAGCTTTAAGCAGAGGACATTAATAATTGTATTTTTTGTACACATTTTTCACTTTATCTACAGTATGGATAGGTTTATATAACCAAATTATTTCAATTTGCTTTGTCACTCATTACGTCGTGTTTCCGGAATATTGATAGGCTATTACAAATGTTTTTACGACTTTTACTAGGTTTCAAACTTGTTTTCTCTTTATATATATATATAAACTTAAAGCATCTAAAGTTATTATTATATTGGAATCAAAGCAAAGCAATTCCTCAACAATATTAATAATTGCAACGTGTACAAGAGGTTTAACCCAATATCTAAACAAATCAAAATTAAAATAATTCGTAGTAGAACAAACTCGAAAAATAATACTTAAAAGAAAATATACAAAATTATAAAAATATAAAAATTAATCTCCTTTTAATGAAACTTCAGTTCAGAACTCATCAGGGGAAAATGAATTAAAGATTCATAAAAGTCGATTAATATGTTTCGAAAACATGTTTCGTTCTTCTGGTTCATTTGAGATTAAAAATCGAAGAAAAGATCCAATTAGATTTTCATTTAAGATATTAAAATACATATAAAACCGAAAAATCGAATCTCAAATGTACCAGAATTTTCCCTACATTATGCCAAATTGACTACTAAAAAAAACTCCATAAAACTTCACATTATGCAAATTGACTGCTCAAAAAAACTAATTGGTCTAAAACCATTATATGTAAATTCGAAGCTCAAAAGCGTATATACACATAATAATGGAAAACTTCTAAAAAGATGAAAATACATTGATGATATAAACTGACTTATTGACTATCGTCTCAACAGAAAGGGAACGCATGACATACAATTGGTCTTTACCAGTCACAGATAAGCATACCAAATTAGCAACCAAATTGGCAAACTTAAGTTACGAGATTTTTTTATGAAATCAAGAGACATTTTCTCCCCCAAAAAATATATTTTAAGCATGAAAAATATACAAAAAGAAAATTATTTTTTTCCTTAATAACATACTACAAATGCTAACTAATTAATACCTGAAAATACAATTTATAAGTTCCAAATACACTCATCATATAATACTCAAGTTTTCTAATTGTAAATTGTAAAACTGCGATCGCAGTTTACCTGTTTCAACATTAACATTTTTATCTTTAGAAACTTGTAGCGTCATTGAGTTTTTTTTTTTTTTTTGAAAGCAGGAGATGTGAAAAATGAGAAATGCCCTCGCTGGGTTTCGAACAACGGACCTCTCGAATACGCGCCAAGCGTGCTAACCACTACACCACGAAGGCATGCTAAGAAGGCAGGAGAAGTACGTTATAAACAAAGCTAAGTAAAACTGAAACTTTATTTGAAAAAGATCAGTAAAAGATGCAGTTGCTACAGTAGAAATATATGCGATTTTAGCACGCAAAAGTATTTCACTGTTAACTGGGAATTTACATAATACGTGATTATACACTCGGTTCAAGTAGCTACATAAAAATGAAATTTATTTTTATCTTCATTAACAAACTTTCATTTTTGAAACACTGCCCCTCTTTTACTATATTTCGTAAAATATACAATAACACAAGGGGGGGGGAACCTGCCTGAAAGCTTTCAGATTTTATATTACATCCAAACGAGCATTTTTCATTTACAGATGCCTACACGTTTCAAAAGCATTTGGGTTAATTGTAATTTCAAGAGCATTTGGGCGCCCCATTGTGCTAAAAATATTTAAAAACAGCATATCTTTAGTATTTCCCATAGTCTTCCCCGCTGGAGATAAAAATGTTTTATTCCCTACAGTGTTGCCATTGATGTCTTTGAAACTGTTGAGTTTTTTAATCAAAAATTCGTTAAAGTTTTACAGAATATGAAATAGACGACAAAACAAATTCCAAATTCGAGCTTTCAGGTGCCCATGTTCGGATGGAGGATTATGTTATTCTAAATTTGATAATTCTAGGTATCGATATTGCGAGAAACATACATATATTCATGTAGATTCTTCATTATTTAGTTTCTTTAAATATAATACAGGGTGATAATATTCGGTGGTAACAATTTGAAGTGATTCGGACATTTAAAGCGATTCGACTCAAAATGCCGTTTTGAGACTATTAATTCTTCTGGATTAACGTCCATTTGGGCTAAAAATATTTGTTTTACAAACTTTCATAAATTCATTCATTTCTTTAACAGTACACTAACTATTGACTACAAAATAAGAATTCACGGAATTATTTGGTGCCCAGCAGTGTAAAGAATATCGACTGATGACAAAATGGAACACACGAAAAAAATAAAAACAAAAAGCTTCATTATCGTTCGAAGACAAAAGCAAAAATAATAGCTCTTCACGAGATAAACTTACAGTAATTGACAAACATTTCCCTTTTCGTGCAATATTTTTGTTTCGAGAGGCTTCTTTTTTTCAACTCTATGCTTATTTTTTATCGTATTCTTCTGAGAACTGCCAATTAAGTTGCTCACTGTTGAGAAATCTGTTTTATTTTTCTCACACTCATTTTTAACAGTAGAAGTAATTGCAACATCTTCATTTAATTTATGTATTTATTTTATATCTTTTAATACAGTCATTTACCTTCACTCTAGAATCGTTTACTTCTTCCTTAAAAAACTGTGTGAAACTGATTCCATGGGCGATGATGCTGGATAAATATTTCTCTTGAAACAACCAGCCTGTACATATATATATATACGTTTCAAAATTGTTCTTATTGTTATTACGCAGCTGCTGGGATTTAAATTTTGCTTTCATTTTAGAACACTTTGCAAGATAGTAATAAGCATATAAAAATTTCATCTGTTTAAAATTAGGCACAACAGTAATTTTCTTTTGGCGCAGATTATGAAAAACATTTTTTCGATTTCGAAGGGAATCAGATAGAGGTGCCTCTTCTTCACGAGCAAAAAAATTGTGAAATTTTGAGAAGCAGAAATCAATATTATATTATACCAGTATAATATTATATTCCACATTATATAATATATAAAAATATTTAAGCGTGCTGTAATATAGCTATGTAACAAGATTGTAATATGTAATTTTGTTTAAGAGTCTTGCACGTATTTTCTTCTACTTTTAATACCTAGAAATAAATCCCATGGGTTATCAGAAATAGCTCCGCCCTTCTTAAATCGGATAAACGTGTTTGTTTCTACTAGACCACAATTCTTGCTGCAATTTTCTCTGTTTAATTTCTATGTTAATCACAACACGATTTAGAAACAAATCATTCTTCATACATGAGCGCGCATATTTACTCACCCGTGAATAGCTTGAGAGTTTCGCATACAAACTGATAATTTAAATAGATAGATTTTTTAGAAAAAAAAATTTCTTAGCCATGGATAGATATGTTTGTACCTGTATAAAAAAGAAATTTTGACGTAATTCAGCCATGTTAGAAAAGACGTAAGTGAGCCGTTCATAAAATGGCGATTTGTATAATCTAATATTACAAAAATAATTATTTATCAATAGCTGTTTGATATGAGAGTAACAAGCTGGTAACATGTTACTGTTTTTGGTTTTCTTTTTCTTTTTCCTTTAAGTACAACTGGCAAACATTCAGGTTTTGATCGCGATAATTTCTCAATAGGCAACTTGTTTAAAATCACTTCTGCTGCGTTTTAACATGCTAATAGCAGTCAGTGGCTTTTAAAAAGGTTTCCACGAAACTTAAGGCAGTGAATTTCGAAAATATTATTGGATGAAATTACTTACTTAACATATACATGCATATAAATGATTCTAATACCAATTGATCAAAAGACATAGATATGTTTTAAAGACACAGATAGCAAGATTCCAAAGAATTCACTCAGTTCCAATTAGCTTCACAAATATAGCTATTTACATGCGATAATTACTTAATACATATGCATACATAAAAATTACACAAGTACAAATACACGGAAGACAATTTAACAGCTAATTGCAGCTAATGCAAATGGATATCTGAAGTTTTCTATTACTTTATTCCTCTAAGAATCCCAGGGCTTTACGAAATAGAATTTTTAAAACAAGACTTTTTTTCCTGAGCAGGCTGAATAAAAGAAATAAATCCATTTAATAAATTACTCAGTAATAAGTTTCCTAGTAAATTTTTAAACAGGGTATTTTGGAAGTTGTTGTATTTTATATCAAATAATATCTGATAGCAAAAAACTTGCTGTTGAAGTCCTGCTGTTACGATAATGCCGTGGTCACAGCTGGATTAAGAACCAAAAGTTCACGTATGACTTTTTAAATCTGCGGTCACTGCTTCCAAACATTTGCTTCAGGCGATGGTGCAACAGCTGATTGCCATATTCAAGGATCTGTGGACAAAAGCATTCTTCGGAATTGCTTTGTATCAGCTTTCATCTGACATGGCAAACAGAAAATTCTGGAAGAACAGACTTGATATTCCGGAAGCCCTTAGACTGATTCACTGGCTATTCAACGCAACTTGGCCAGTGTCTTGTCTACATCTAAAATGAATCAGTGATGATGAAGTAACATAGGAAATTGTTTCCACGGCATTATATGTGGATTGATACGTATTATATATCTGATGGCGATGATACAAGAATCTCAGTATGAGCTAATCACTGGAGAACTGCATGTCTTTCTCCAGCAAGAACATAAGGAAACCCAAAGGGAAAGTTCCTCTGGAAATGAGAAGGAGAGGGTTAAAGGATCAAACCCTGCTGCTACCAAAAGACTTTCCGAAGATTAAGCCAATGGCGGGCTCTTAGCCGACTCCGGCTTGGCCACTATTAAGGCCAGAAGTGGTGGTTACTTTATTATGGAGGCACATAATATGTGGGCCACCTCTACCTCCTATGAAGGGACGAACAGTTACAACCATGCCTACTCCGGGATTCGAAGCCGGGCCCTTTGGTATCGCAGTCGGCTCCCCTAGCCACTATACCGTCTGGGCGGCAGACTTTCTGAAGAAGTTGGAGGAGATTGAGGGCATAGCCAAAGAAAGGCATCCGAATCAACCTGAGGACAAAATGCTCCCTAAAAGCCTTAAAAAGCATTCATATCACCGCGAGGTTTTCTGAAGGAACTGGTTAGACGCACAGACATTGGTGGCAAGTAGCTGGGAAACTTTTGGAATTTGGTATTACGAATTTTAAAAATATAAATTTTCTGCGTTTAACTGGTTAAATTTTAGTTTCTTAAAATAATTTATCCGTAGTCTCAACCTCGTGAGACAGATTAATTCCACTGAAATACCACGATTTGCATAGCAGTCCGGTCTCATTCGACTGCAAAAGGAAAACGGACTAATTGAAGGGATGACTTCTCACCTCGTCAAACCATTTTTGTTTCCCTTTAGACTGAACGGAGTTTTAGAAGAAGACATCTACTAAAAAATATCTCCTTTAAAAATAATAATAATAGAAGTAAAAGGTTGCAAGTAGTTTTTTTTTCAGAGAAAAATTTGGATTTTTTATTTCTTGTTTCTCGAGAAATTTTCAGAAAAAGTACTTTGTAAATGTTGTAAACATTAATTTTATTAATTTCTTTGCCGAATAAAAAAGTAATACTAAAAATAAACTCTCATAATATGATATGACTCTATTTTGAAACAATGGATATTAAGGATGTCATTTGGCAAACAATTGCTGAGAAATAATTAAGGAAACAGCTGCAGCTATTGAGAAAATTAATGTAACGTATTTAGACACTTTGCCATTGGTATTTCCGCAGTGAACAGCTTTGTGAATTTTGCAGTTTAAACTGCAGTTTTTTCCCTGCTACGAGAGGCATATTAAATTTTATATTTTTGAGCTTTTCCACTTTTACAAGCGATTCAGTAATGTATATGTAGAATAATTTGCTTCTACCACAAATCTGAAAAAATACCGGGTTCGGTGGCTCTTGATAAAGAGAATCGATCAACCAGTGGAGTGTTTTCTGAAACACTTTAATACAGGAAGCTAAGGTAAAAGTCAATGCAATAAATAGTGATTACTAACACTGAACAATGTCAAAGAGCTAAAGACGACATAAAAGTTATGTAAAATTAAGTACAGAGAAGCAAAGTTTGACTGCGACGTAATTTATCAAAGTTGGAGCACGGCAAGTAAATTAGTTACAGTGCAGCGCTTCAGTTCCCACTGATGGCCATGTGTTACATAATTAAAGTTGAAATCAAAGGAAAATGACAACGCAAAGATAACGACCAGTTGGGATTTCAGTTTTCGGTTTGAAATATGCGAATGCGAAACGTATATGTTAAGTATGTCGGTTTACTCAAGAATAAATAGAATGCTTGCATCAGAGCCCGGTTTAGTAAATCATAGCTAAAATAAATTTTTTGATATAGGAATAATAATGTTATTGAAAAAAAACTGAATATGTAACAAAAGAGCAGATATATATTATATTAAGTAACGAAGGTTTGCAGCATATTGCATTAGTAAAACATTGTATGACGAATGGGTTATTTTTTAATTAAAATTTATATTTGTAAACCAATCAAATCATAAAATCGAATCAAACATCATTATTTTACACCATTACATTACATTTTATAACGTACGTTTTACATTATACTGAATATTTACATTATACATAGAATAGAATATTATTAGAATTATTAGAATAATATAGAATTTACATTATACATTATACATAAATTTTCTTCATTAAACATTTTTTTTATCATTGATAAGCACTAGGGAACGATTACATAAAACTTCGAGAAACGACTTTTTCTCGTATTACAAAGAAGTCCAGCAAAAAATAACTTAACTCGAAATTCAGCCTTCTAGTGTGGATTTTGTAATAGAGTTGCTCTACAGTGTATTTTTGCAAAAATTCTGAGGAAAATGGCATTAAAATTATTTAAATATGAAAAGAGAAATCTAACCATTATGATAAAAATTTAAAATAATAAGAAAAATTCCAAAATTCACGAAAAATTTTTTATATATACGAGATTTTAAAAAAATCTAAAATTCTCTAAAATAATTGCAGAAATTTGAGTTGTGATAAACCATTGCCCTATGTATGATTGGTTTATTTGATTAAGGCAAAGCACTCAACTCTCTGCCTAAGGGCAGGGATGCCTTCGTGGAAGAATTTCTTGGGGAAACTAGCTTGTATGCACGTTACACATGGGGAAAGCCAAAAAAACGCTCATGCAGCCAGCCCGATTCTAGCCTCGGACCGAACTACCAGTTTTCAGCGACTTTTGCAGCTCGGCAGCTTGTGGGCGTCCTATGCGTGATTGTAGATCTTATTTCGGAAGAAAAACATTTGATGGTCTCAACAGCTGACAATATACTTCATGTAATGTGGCATTTGAAGCAAATAATTTATTATCGTAGTTTTTTTTTAATTCACTGCCGAATATCTATCAGCCTCCATGAAAGCCTGATTCATAGCAACTAATAATCGTAAGCCAAATTTTAACGTAGTTCTAGATCGATTTCTCATTAATGCAATAAAGTTTCACAGAACCTATAAAGATTGCCATTCTTATTCTCTTATTTCCCAGCGTCAAAATTATTTCCTATGAATCAAAGCCTATATTCACAATGAGAGTGCCGCCCAACCGGTGTAGTGGTTAGCACCGCTGACTGCCGTGCCAAAAGGCCCGGGTTCGAATCCCGGAGAAGGATTTGTAAAATGTATAGTGTCAGTGCGGCATGGCGGCACTCTAAATATGCGGCGAGCCGAAAGTTCTCTCATGGGGCTTGGTGAAAGGGAAGAGGGGTGGGAGACTCTCGGACCCGTCCCCCCGGGGTGCCCTCTATCAAAATTGGGGGCGGAACTGAAGCAAATCGTACTGTCACCTGTTAGGTGCTCAAGGCTGTGGCCAACGACAGGCGTAATCTAGCGCTCCTTGACACGAGATTTCTTGTGGGCTTGGGCTGACTCTATCAGATAAGTGAGCATGAGCAACAACAACAACAACACAATGATAGTATTAATAGTTATATACCACATTAAATATTACAGGTTTCATTCAGTAATTTCACTCGAGGAAAGCCTAAGGTAATCAATAATATTCAACTGCTTTAAATGGTTACAGATTTTGTTTTGGAGACACGTGTTCATTACATACGTTACGATATTATTTTACGCTCGCAACCAGCTTTTAAAATTATGCCAAGAAATCTTGCTAAAGTTTCAGAGAATCTTTCATTTTAGATGAATTATTGAGCAATTTAAGCGATTTCTTTACCTGCAAAAAATTAAAGACCAATTGATATTTTCAAAAACTAATTTGCCATTCATAATATGAAATTATCGGATGATAATATGAAATAATTTTTCATTTCTATCCTGATATTGTGGTAACACCACTTAACATTATATAAAGTTTTAATTTCCTATCAATATGCGAGGAGCAGAAAAATAGTTCGGATTTAAAAGCCCAAAGAAACCAATTTAACCTATTAATAAGCAAATTTAAAACAGCTGGTAACGTTCCATTATGTTAAATTTAACCAGTTGTTATGATTTAGATTTTTAGTATCAGTTCTCCTTTCCGTTTCCTCGCCAGAATGCAAATTAGACTGAGTACTTAGCTGAGGTTATTAGATAGTAAGAACGCGTTTTTCTGCGTATGTGCGAGTACGTTTTGTTTCTCCGAAGTCTGACAGACTGAATTTTTCGGCTTTGCGTTACTTGCTGCCGATATAGATTTACGCCGGGTAGGTTTATGAACCAGCTTCACGTTAAATTGAAATGTGTAGTCTCTGACTACTAGCAAATTTAAATTTAAATTATATTTGACTGCTAGTTTGTCTCTCCATAAGCGCGGGATGAGTGTGTGAGCATCAAGTGTGTCTTCAATTCTATTTTAGTTTTAATAAAGGATTTTTAAGTCTCAGTTGTTACTTAGCCATAAGTCGTTGAGTTTATGACAACTAAAAAGACCAAACTTTATAAGCTTATTAAGCAAACTTAGAAGAAGTTATTTAATAATGTAATAATACGTAACTAAATAACGCTTTCATATCCAGTCAAGAGGTCTTTTGCTATCAGCAAAATTTCAACCTTTGGAGACAGTTACCGCGCAGAAGATCTCGATCTCTGTTGTTGATTTATCACATCAGAAAATCCGCCTCCTGTTACCTTCCTACCAGAAAATTCTTTCATCCATGACCGTGATGCATGACCTCAAAAACACTTTCCTTCTCGAACTGAATTAAAAAAAAGAAAATTCTTAGCCACCGTCCGAAGCGAACGACAGCTGTTAGGCACATCCTACGTTCCAGAACATCAATTTCGAAGAAACACAAAAGTTGGTTTTGCCATCAAAACCTGTTTGTTCTCTGTCGGTCGCTGATCTGAGGTGGGGGAACAGAAACCACATCGTTTTCGAGAAACATACGTAAATAGCTTATCACATTCCTCACGTGGGTTTTTCTCAAAGCAGTGCGAAGCATGACAAAGCTTTAAAAACAAGACTTACGGTGAACATGAAAGAAAAGTATTATAGTTTTAATGACCATTAGCAGGGGTCGAAGGATAATGAAAAGGTCTACTTATTCTTCGCAAGAATCATAAGTTAAACTACTAAAAGAGTTTTACTATGCAAAAAGTTATACACACGTGTAAGTGAATTTAAAAGACTTAGGATAAGGACACCCCCAATCTCCCCTCCCAAAAAAGAGAGAGAGATAAAAAAAAATTATCACCAGAGGCATGTAAGAAATAAACTACACAGAGGAAACTTTTTATGCATAAAAATATACCTCAGTTGTAACCGAATATAGACCTAACTCGGAAACTATTGGTAATACGTTACCAGAAACAAAAGCTAACACAATAACAATATAGCATGCATATATATTGTGAAATACAATTCATAAATAATTGGCTGAAACACCATCATCTTATCCTCTTATCTTATACTGATATACAGCAAACTTCATTTGATAATATGTGCAGTTTTCCATAGTTTTAGAACTTTAAAAAAAGACAGAATTAACACTTAAACACTTGGATATACAGAGGCTGTTCGCACATTTTTCAGACGATTTTGCTAAGCGGTAATAAAAAATCGTTTGCTGCAAAAGAAGTAATTGCAATTGTACTATGTTTTTAAAAGTCAAAATTATCGTCTGTGGCTTGAAAGTTTTGTTTTTATTCAAAATTATCGTCTGTGGCTTGAAAGTTTTGTTTTTATTCAAAATTATCGTCTGTGGCTTGAAAGTTTTATTCAAAATTATCGTCTGTGGCTTGAAAGTTTTGTTTTTATTCAAAATGGCAAATTTAACAAAGCAGTGGTTCGAATATTCAAAATAAATTTAACAAAGCAGTGGTTCGAAGGCTACATTTACGCTCTTTCCGAAGAGAAATATGCATACTCCGTTATCCAAAAACTATATGACAGTCATCGTTTTGTGATATCTAAAGCGTCGATAGATAATATCATCAACAAGAAAGGGAAAAAAAAACGTCAAATTGGAGCCTCAAGTGCCACAAAAATTCCAAACAATTATCCAAGGAAAAAACGGGCATAATGGACTATTGCAAAATTACGTTGTTTAATGTTAAGAGAAAATCCCCCTAGTCAAAGGACAATTGCAAAATCATTAAAATGCTCGGTGTCCACTGTAAACAAAACGATAAACGTTGATTTAAATCTTAAGAAAGCGAAAAAACGCAATGAGGATCGTCTTCTTCCAAAGCATATCGCTCCACGCAGGACACGCTGCAGAATTCTATATGAGAAACACTTATCCAAAGAAAAATGGAAAACAATTGTCACAATAGATGAAGCATCGGTGCATTTAAATGATTTTAATAAAAAAAGAGCCATTCGTCATCACAAAAGGGGAGAAAAAAATTTAAGTACAAGGTTCAAAGAATCGAAAGAAAGTTTTTCTAAGGGATTCATGATTGTTGCTGGTTTTTCTTATAATGGCAAGTTAAAAATAAAGAGAATTGCAAAAAAATGTCAAGATTAACTCCAAATTTTATCAGGAACATATTTTATCACCAATTTTTCTGAATGAAATACCATCGCTTTACCCACAGTGACATCCATCTGTGAGACTCCATCAGGACGAAGCTAGCAGTCACACATCAAAATTCACTGTAAATTTTCTAAAAGAAATGGAACAAAAAACTGGTATTAAGGCCATACTCTTCACTGATATCCCTACTAAATTTCCCGATGAGAGAGATAAAAAAATTCACCTATGGGTTTTTGTGCTTTCGGACTTTTAAAAACAGCATTATTCAAACGTTGTCCCAAAACCCTAACAGGACTCTGAAAAGCTGTTCGGGAGGAATGGGATAGAATACCTCTTCTGACACTTCAAAAGACATTGTTATCCTGGAAATTGCGGTATCGAAAGATAGTTCAGAATAAGGGATGTCAAATAGAACATTTAAAACACAAGAATTTTATGTAATTTAGTTTTGTGAATACAATATACATCGTCTAAAAAATGTGCGAACAGCCTCTGTATCAAGTAACATACATCTTAAATTAATTAATTAAGTTATGATATGCAAACACAAAAACCTTATCTCACACTTTTTATGATAATCCAAAAGAGGCAAAAAAAAAAGCCAAAATGAGGTGTTTTTTGCATAATAAATCGCATTTTTTCAGTGTGCATTTATGGTTTACCAATTTATGGTTCATATTTAAAAGTTTTGTTGTTGTTAAATACCGCTTTCATACATTTCATTAAATGTTACCAAAGTACGATAAAAGCGATAATTAAGAGGCATATTACGTATTTCTGCGCAAACAGCAAACATTAGCGAAGTAATGTACGCGATTTTTCTCACAGCTGTACGATCTACATCAATATTTTTTCCTTGAAACTGAAGATTATACTTCACACACACACACACACATACAAAAAAAAAAACATATGTATCGCATAATAGCGGATCAAATCGCAACATCGAGTTTGCCTTTCATGTACACTCATGGGGTCCATAAATTAAGATAACTCAGAATCACACGGAAATTGAATTCTAAAGTAAAAATTTCACCTCTAGAATAATCCCACACAACTTCAAGAATAAAATGAAAATTACAGGAAGCCATTAGATGACGTCGATAGTATGTTTACAATGACGAGAATGTAAGAGAAGTGTTTATTAGGAATGATAGCAAAGAAACAAAATTATTCAAGAGCGTTCTGTAAGCCGCTCAGTGGGAAGCATCCGAGGAACTTGGAATAGCCCAGAGTGTTACCTCTAGGCTTTGGCAACGATTCCAAAGTGATGAAAATGTCAATATACGTTACAGTACAGGTCGCTCCCGAGTTACAGCGTCGAATGATGGCCAGTAGCTGCCAAAAGAAGCATCAGCAGCCCTGTCTCGTCAGATATCTTCAGCCACGGGTACGACAGTTTCAAGGCAAACCGTTATACAGACGTTTGGGACAGATTGGTCTATATACTCACAGGCCTGTCAGATGCGTTCCGTTCACGGCAACTCACTGTCCTCAGCGGTTAGCCTGGTTTAGCAAGTTATTGCTGAGTCTTGTACAGACGTTTGGGACAGATTGGTGTGTATGCTCACAGGTGCTCTGTTCACCATATCCGTCATCCAGGCAACCCAGGTCTAGAATTCAGGCGATTTCTAATCAAGCACCGAAAAACATTTAGTCAAATAAAGAACATCATCGACCACCTCCACAGACAAGGACTCAATATGTGCCACCCTTAATCTTATAATCCTCTCATTCAGCAATAATTTCAGAGTGCCATTGTTATCTCCACCAAATTGCCTTCAATCTTCATTCATATCTGTGCCTTACCTCCATATCATGATATTGTATCTATTTATTATTACAAATTTTATTGTAACTCACCTACCTATAAATATTACCATCACCAACTTTAACAATATGCAACTCTGTATATCGAAATGTATAACATCTGTATGCTTGCATATCACCTTTAATTCTCAATAAATACGGAAAGGTAGTACAGCGGGGCAATACCATTTTTGCTCATAGCGATGATATGGTGCCCCTTGTACTTGTTCCTGTCCTGTCCTGTATGCTCACAGGCTTGTCAGATGCATTCCGCTCACGGCAACTCACTGTCCTCAGCGGTTAGCCTGGTCTAGCAAGTTATCGCTGAGTCTGTACAGACGTTTGGGACAGATTGGTCTATATTTTCACAGGCCTGTCAGATGCGTTCCGCTCACGGTAACTCACTATCCTCAGCGTTTAGCCCGGTTATGGCTGAGTATTATACAAATCGCTCCCACTGAATAAAGATAAAGAAACCTTTTTATTTAGTTTTTAATTGAACAGCACAATGGCAACCCATCTTGAATGAGCTTCCACTACTTTACTGGCATTTAAATTAACATAACAGAACATTGTAATTTCAGTGTAAATAACATAGATTAAGACTACAGATAAAATAGCCTACCTAGACTGACTCAGATAATTACAGGCGGGTGTTTCAAAGCATTGGCTAGCAAAACGCTACAGCCGGAATATAAATTTAAGCAGAGCTAATGAGAATAACGGAGGAGGGTAACTGCAAGACGCGACTGCAAGAAAGTTTTAATCCAAAGATTCAAAATTCTTAGCTTAAATACACACAAAACTAATTTGCATTCTGGTGAAGAATACCGAAGGAAGAAGTTATAGCAAATTATAATAATTGATCAATTAAAATATAATACCTTACAAGTTTAATTATCTTTCCTCCAATGAGTTTATTTATTTAATTATTTACTGTCTGAATCCTGTAGTTATGATTACTTTTCATCCGTTTTCTAAACCATCGATATCAGGTGGCAAGGCGGACCTAGAGCCATTGGCGCCTCAAAATTTCCCGATTTTCGATAGTTGTATCAGCCCCTAACTTGCGCCCTAGTTACGTATCAATTCGCTTACTACTTCAACGCCTGGATGCTTGCAACTACCGATTACATTATATCAAGAGAAAAATTCGGTTGTTGAGCAATTTCTTCTCATCATGTTCAGTGACACGCTTTGTTTTCTATCAAATTAATCGATAATTACTGGATTCGCGGATGGAAAGAACACGAATATAGAAACATTTTTTTTTTAGTCCAAAGGGGCAATTTGTCCAGAACGACTATTAATTTCGTTTTGGCATTTTGCGTCGATTCACTAAAACGTTGTTTCACTTTTCATATTACTGCCACCAAATATTATCGCTCTGTATTATATTTAAAGAAATTAAATGAAGAAGTATATGCATAAATGTATGAATGTTTCTCGCATTATGATAAAATAACAGTACCTAGACATCAAACTAGACAACCATCAAGTTTTGAATGACGTAATCCTACTGCAAATATGGGCCTCTAGTAGCCCAATTATGAAATTCGGGATTTGCTTACCGATTTCATATTTTGTTAATATTTGCAATCAGTGACGTCCGGAAGACGTCATTGTATGTCGACGGGTGAAATGAAGCGTTTTTGGATTACACTGCTTTTTATAAAATAGAGAAAAAAATTTCACCATTTTCAGCGTTAATTTTTAGTCCAAAAGGGCTTTGTCCCTGAAGTACTATTGTTTTCATTTTGAAATTTTGCATCGGAAACATTAAATGTCGGTTCACTTTTCAAACTGTTGCCACCAAACATTGCAGCCCTGTATTATTTAAAGAAATCAAATAATGAAGAATGGGCATAAATGTATGTATGTTTTTCTCATCGTGATAACACGACGGTACCTAGAGACATCGAATTTTGAATGACGTAATCCTGCTGCGAATATGGGCATCTGGAAGCCCAAATTTGAAATTTGGAATCTGTTTCGTTATCGATTTTATATTTTGTAAAACTTTAACGAATTTTTGATTAACAAACAAGGCTTTCAAAGTGAGCAATGGAAACGTTGTACAGAAAAAAAAAAAAACACTTTTATCTCCAGCGCGTGAGACTGTGTATATGAAATTCTAAAGATATGCTCTTGCGATATTGTTCTTCAACTGAATTTTATGGTTTAAGGGCGAAAAACATGATATTTAATAAATAAAGGTAACACACAAAATGTTAAAAAAAGCCCCTTTGGACGTAAGTTAAAATATGAAACCTTTCAATTTTTTCCCCCCTAATGTGATAGTGATTTTTGGTGTAAGATTTAATCTCTTTTATTAGAGCCAGTTTCTGCTCTTGATTTTACAAATAATCTGAGTGTATGAAAATACAGCAACGAAGTTCTCTCAGATTCTGCATAACGTTGTTTGGCAAGCCATTTTCAATCGAATGATTTCCGAACATAAACGCTACAAGAATCGTAAAAATATTCAAAAACTCTGGACACCCTTCCCTGGCCAACCATGTTTCCATACCTTTCCTCAGTAGAGCATATCTGGAACATTATAGGCCACGCAATGTCTACATCAAATCTGCTCGTTTATGAAAAATAAATAAATAAGCTAAATACTGCGCTACGTACTATATAATAAGATGCCATCGACATGTGTTATGGTGTATTGCCTTTTTATATTTTCGCTGATGACGGCTTTATAAAGGATACGATATTTTTGAAAAATATAAGAAATTAACACGCTTTTGAAACAACTAATTTTGACTTCTAGCTGTTGGAATTATATTGTCTTTTCTTCGTTTTACAAGTGAAAGAGTTTCTGTACGCATGCAAATTGATATTACTTTTTATTTACTGGATAAGCTTCATTTAGCACAATCTATATGTTTCTGAATTATGAAATAAATAAACAAATTACATAATTCAGATCGTTTGAAATTGTTATGGGTTTAGTTAATAATGTTAGCACGAGTTTTCATTACAAAGCGATTAATGGGATATTAATTTAAGCAAATTTGTTCATGAAATTTATATAATGTTTTTGAACAAAAAAACAATAATTTCGATAATGTGATTACAAAAAATCCGAAAATTATAAAAAACAGTAATCGAAGAAAATGTTCCGTTAACTGCGAGAAAAATGCTTAGTAAATGACTTAAATATTAAACAGTTTAAAAAAATTAATTTATTTGTTACTCAATAATCTTCCAAACATCAAAATACTAAACATCGTCATCAATTATTTATATCGAAGCCTGTTTCCTATGGAGCAGCTCGCCAGTGGCCAGGCTCGAGTGAGTAAGACTACTAAATACTGGTAGTTTGGCCAGGTAAGAATTTATGGCAACAGGAGAGTTGTATGGGCATTTTCATGCCTCTGTGTAATATGAGAAAGTCCTCTCTGGTGATATTTTCCTATTTTCGACAAATAACCCTCGTTTGCTTTGACAAAGCTGATAAAAACAAACAAACAAACAAACTATTATTATCCTGCAGACAACATCTCAAAGGCTACAAACGTAGAGATTTCAAACTTTATAGGTAAGCAATATATGATGCACATGAATATAGAATAATACATTGATGATCGAAAATTTTAGAATAGGTGTTATGAAATTAAGAACATCGAAGCTTCTAGTAATTTTAAACCACAGTTATTTTTAATGAATACCGCTCACATTCTGATGATCAGTACACAGATTGTTCTCATTCTAAAACGTGCTAAACATTACATACGGGAATTAACAATAAAATTTCGTTAATGAAACAAACATTACATTAAAAGAGCAGTTTAAAACTTTTCTCTTCCTATATTCCTTTTCCTTCCACGTACACTGCGGGAGGGGGGGGGGGGG
>KK119492.1:428008-448227 GCA_000611955.2 Stegodyphus mimosarum
TCAAACTGTGTTTTCCATGTCTCGAAAGCGCGACTTAGGATATGTATTAGATTTATATATAGCATTGTTCAAATATAGGTATTTTGACACAAAATCGATTTTTTTCTGAAATGACATGCCATTTTTTTTTCCATATTTCGATTCCACGACTCCAGTTATGCCAAACTTCCAAGTTTTGTAAAAATCGCACGAGTAGTTTTTAAAAAATTAGCTTTTAAAAATTTTACCTCCTCAATGGTAATTCAATTTGGTATGTATTTATTAATATCTCTTTTGTTACGAAATTTATTTGATTCCTTCCTATACATTTCGAAATTTAGGTTCATTCCAAATAAAATTCCCTCATTTTTTATGATTTATTTTTAAAATTTGTATTTTTAAATCATTTTTACAAATTTTTCGAAAAACAATTTTGAATTATAACCTATAAAATATTTACTATCATCTTAAAGTAGATGTATTTCTAAGCATACCTGCAAAAAGGTAGAGCTTTTTATTCAAAATTTCCGAAGATATACCTGAATTTATATATTGGCGCGTTTTGAAATTTGGCATATTTGTTGAAAGCGATAATAGCGAAAATGTGGTTTACGCACTTTGTTAAAATTATTTGAAAGTAGCGACTTTTTTTTTTGGCGCTTATCCACAATGTAAAATGTTAGGCATGATGTGACTTTTTTTCCGATCCTGCACGATGGAAGGGAAAGGAAAATAGGTTGCCATATATTAAGAAGTTTATCAAGTGAATTATTCTTGGCTCAAGCTGAAAATATTGCGCCAAGTTAAATGTTTGAATTTCTCCGTAAATTTCGCACCAAATTTTAAAAATGTATTATATTCAGGCATAATTTGAGTAGTAGAATCGAAATATGGAAAAAAATTGGTACATTATTTCAGAAAAAATCCAATTTTGTGTCAAAATACCTATATTAGAACTAAGCTATATATAAATCTAATATACATCCTAAGTTCTGCTTTCGAGACATGGAAAACGCAATTTGAATTTTGTCAATCGGCCCAGTAGAACGGGAGATATAGAACTGTAACCCCCCTTTTTTGGCGCAGTGTACATCCATGTACACATTTTGGTAAGTATTGATTCACAATTGATTACAGAACAGATGAGAACTTTATAGCTCCAATCTAGTTTTTATTCCTCATATATTGATATTGAACCTGACCTAAAGACAATTTTGTTTTACAATATATCTCCCCTTATGACCTCTAACACATCCGCTTACTTTCCTCTTTGTAATTAACATAGATGGATTAACATAATCATGGAGGTAGGAATAAATTTTCTACCTCCATGATTATTAACGTCATTCTCTCCTTCTTGACCGCATATGCGACGACACCAACCTACCATACTTTTACTTCATGACCTTTCTTTAATATACCTTTAGCAGCACTGAATACAATGGGGTAAATCCATTATGTAAACAAATTGACTGCCATCTTTATTGACAGCCATCTATCCGTAATGACCACTTTCGCAGAAGACCAAAATCGTCCGAGATCGAAAGAAGCATCTTTTATTCAATTATTTCTTTATCCCGTAACGGTGCTTTTCTCGTTCTTCAGCTAATGATTTCACTTCTTATTATTCAATTCAATTTTATTCCGAAGATGTGGAGGTTATTGTAATTTTTTACAAAAGAACTTTGTAATATATACGTCTCGGTCCGAAATTGGCCGTTTTAAAAGAAGGTTCACTGTATATTCTTCTCGTGGAATACGTGCATCTCTTTTAACATAAATTAAAAGAATGTTCTTCAACAGCCGTGTCAAGATGCACTACTGTATTACGTACACCCTTGAAGTATGTCGTGAAATTTCCTAATTCATACATACATTTTAAGAATTTGCTTCTCTTTTCAAAGTCGCTCTTGTAAGATTATTCGAGTGGCGAACTCTGTAAACATGCTAAGCACACAGATTTCTTTCTTTAACAAATTTGTATACTTTTTACAATGAAAATAATGAAATGTGAACAGAGGAAAAGTCTGACAAACATCTGAGATTTTGCGTATGCGTTTGCTAACTAAGAAATTATATTTTGACAAACTATATGAACACACTAAATACAAGCTTCAAATTAATGGATAAGTGGTAAAATGTTGTGGTTGTTACCAATCTTATTTGTTTGACAAAAGTGAGTATAAGCCCACGACATTCACCTTGGCAAGGAGCCAAATGCGCCTGTTATTGGCAAGGGCGCTTCAGCAGCATATAGGTGACAGCCCGACTTTAGCTCAGTTCCGTCCCCACTTTTGACAGAGAGCACCCCGGAGGGACGTGTCCAAGGGTCTTCCACCGTTTTTTCCCTAGCACCAACTTCTCGAGAGGACTTTCGGCTCGCCGCCTTTTTATATTACCCCCATGCCACACAGACACTTTACATTTACAAACATCCATGCTTTTTCAGTGATTTGAACTTGGACCCTTCATACAGCAGTCAACGTCGCTGACCACTGCCACTGTTGACCGGAGTCGTAATATAATAGTAGGCAACTAAAGATTCATATTATTTACTTTACATAATTGAGGGCATACGGTCAAGCATGTTTGTAACAGAAATATAAATGACGCAGAATATGCTGTGAAAGTATAAAGCGCAAAAAATTGTATATTCCTTGATTGGCATGATACCGAACGATAAGTATTCTCAAATGCAATGCAATTAAATTAAAAAAAAAATCTGACGTGTGCACCACATGACTTCCTTGTACGGAATATTAAATTATATGCATTTTGCATTTCATTTAAACTTACTGGATTGAATTAAATTTACTTCGTCGATAGCGCATAAACCACAATAGTATAAATGCACTCTTTAATTCACTGTATTTGTTTATCACAGCGACAGTCTGCAGCTAGGTTCACTTAACAGCGTTACACCTCACTCATTTTATAGTTCAGAATGACAAAAATTACGTATATCATCTGAAGAATTATCTAGTCGTTGCCACATGTTCTATTCAAATATTATGATAAATCTAAAACGATGTATAAAAGAAATTAAACAAACAAACAAACAAAAAAGAAAGAAAGAGTTTTTCACAGACGATTCAGTATTTCTCATTCAATTAATTCAGATCTCAATTCGCGACAAGGCAAAAATACATAAAAACTCAAAATATCTATATTAAAAATTACGAAGTAAATCTTAAACACTTATTTCCTCGAATAAATTCCAGAATGGATTAAGCATGATTTAATTCGCAATAACAAAAAAGGCGTTATCTTTATTGTTGCGAAGCTTAGTTTCTCTAGATTGACAACAAATCCACTATTCTCCTAATTTTCAAATGTAAACAAATATGGCTACCATGGGAAAAATGATTACACTCAGCCGCACTTAAACGACCTTTAAATTGTTGATAATTCTACAAATCTTGCATGCAGGTTAACTAAAGGCATAAAAACCTTAACCGGAAGATAAGAACAACATAGTTCAATCGTTTTTAAAACAAAAAATGCACAGTTTACCAACGTACTAGAATAAAGAAACTGAGCTCACTGAGCCCAGTAACAGAGTGGATACATATATACATATATTTATATACTTTTGGTGCGGCCGTTTGCAACCAAGGAGGTGCACATCTACATGTTATAGCAGTCCTATATACAAGATTTCAACATTCTGAGGCTACTCGTTTTTGAATTATGTAAGATACATACACGCGTACGTACGTATGCACAGACGCCACGAAAAAATCTCTTCAGAATCCATTTTAAATCAGTTTCATAATTTTTTGGGGGGAAAAGAGTCCTTTATTCTGTCATCATCGTTAACATCGTTAAACTGCATTCGATGGCGGTCAAAATGGACATTTTCGTTGAAATATGATACCCGAATTTTTTTGCGATTGCAATGGTTCCTTTTAACTTCGTATAAGGAAGTAAAAAATGACATTAGAGAAAATCGTATGCTGTTTTACACAACATTTAATTAAAACTTCATATCAGAGCACATGGCAACGAGAGTTTCGAAATTATCACTCTCTTCATCGCAAAGAATTTCAACAACTATCGCAGTGAACTGCAGTTTGTGTTCATCGCATGCTAATTTATCGGAGGAAGTGTTGCAGCTGTCACGCGACCGTTGATATGAAAAGCATGACGTGATTTTATTCAGTAAGATTTATCAGTCACTTACAAGGCAGGTGTCTGAGTGCTTTGCTGTAATCAAATGAGCCTAATTAACCACTTATTCCTTCATTTTCCGTTAGCTGTTTGGCTCTTAAATAATACGTAAAAAAACGCGCTCCTTCAGCTATATAAAACAATATTTTATCAGCATTAATAATGATCTTAGATGTGGTTATTTTATAAACAAGTTATGCTAGTTTTACAGCTTTTTGTCTGAGTACTTATGTCTAGTTTTCCTATGTTAAAGTAAAATTTTCGTATGTATATGTTCACATGGCATATTTTGTACAGGTTTGTATTTCTCTCTGAATCAGATTACACACTTGGAGGTTTAAAATACTTTATGTCGAAGATTACAAATGTAACGAGCAGAGTTTAAATGAAATGAAGATGGAAAATGAAAATACAGTGAGATAAAGTACGAGTAATTAAAATTGAATTTATTTGAATGATGAGCTGAAGTAAACAATCGAATTTTTTAAATATTATTGTTTGCACTTTTTAATTTCTATTAATAAAAAGCTATTTAATAAGAGACTTTTCAAGCACATTTGACTTTAAATTACAGTTGTTTGAATAAAAATCCGGCAAAATTCAGTCCAAGTAAAGCATCAAATATAGGGAAATTCTCGGCGCATTTCAAAAGAGTACGAGGCAGATATCTCAACTTCAGGGAGAAAAAGGTGAAGTTTAATGCAAAAAGAAAAGTCTTTCTACGAAACATTTATAATAGTCAAAGTTTTGTTAACTCAAAAGGGGCGAAGACCCAAGGAGCTATGAGTCTCAAAACGGCAATTTGCGTCGTTTCACTTTCTGCGTTGATTCCCTTTTCAAACTGTTGCCACCAAATATTATCGCCATGTTATTATATTTAAAGAAATTAAATAATGAAGAATCTGAGTATAAGAGAATCCTATAAGCCTATAAGCGTTTTCAAAACGTACTATTTAAAGAAACTAAATAATGAAGAATCTGCATGAATGTATGAATGTTTCTCTACTGTGAAAAACGAACGGTGCCTAGAGCCATCCAATTTTGAATAACGTAGTCCTTCAACCGAACATGGGCAGTTCGAAGCCCGAATTTTGCATTTCGAATTTGTTGTATTATCTAGTTCAAATTTTGCAAACTTTAACGAATTTTTGATTAACAAACTCAACGATTTCAAAGCGAACAATGGCAACACTGTACGGAAAAAAAACATTTTTATCTCCAACGCGCGAGACTGTGTATCGGAAATTCTAAAGATATGCTGTTTTTAAATATTTTGCGATATTGCTGTTGAATTGAATTTTACGTGATTTAAGTGCGAAAAGCATGATATTTAATAAATAAAGATAACATATAAAACGTTAAAAAAGCGCCCTTTGGGGAATAATATCTCTTTTTACACCTTTTTCAATTATTTTTTACCATTTCATTTCTTATTTGAATATATAAAAGGCCAAATTCAGTCCTAGTAAGCGTCAAATTTAAAGTAGTTCTCGGAGCATTTTAAAAGAACTGACGTAAATCTCTCTCTACTTCAAGGAAAAAAGTGTAGTTTAATACAAAGAGAAAATTCCTTTCAGAGCATTTCACTAAACATAACGGCAGTTAAGGTATCATTCATTAATTTAATGTTTGTTTCGCACATTTTGCAATGCTTTTTATTTTTCGATTTTTTTACCATTTCATTTATTATTTTAATACATAAGAATCAATGCTGGCTACAGTATATTCTTCACAAAACAGTAGATTGCTCATGGATATTTTAAAAGATGAATATATTAATGCCGCCTACTTAAGTTAAGCTGCTCTTTGAGGTTAAATTTTTAATAATTTGCATACACTTAATTTAATCAACGAATGAGTTATGAATTTGTAGAATTATTATTTAAAGCTAACTTGTTATTATGATTATTACTTACTACTTAACTAGTTATTATTATTATTATTATTATTATTATTATTATTATTATTACTTAACTAGTTATTATGATTTAGATCTTTGCTATAACTTCTTCTTTCCGTTCCCTCACTCAAATGCAAATTTGAGTTAAACAATATTTAAGCGGAGGTTTTTGGATTGTAAGACAGAGCGTGTTTCGGCCGCTCGAGGACACGTTACTTTAATTCTGTCAGCTCTCGTAAGTTTGTAATTATTCGGCTTTGCGTTACTTGCTGCCGACATTTAAATTAATACGCCATTTATACTTTTATGAGTCAGCTTAGATTTAAATATAATTGTGTAGACTTTACAAGTCCCCGTTTTAAATTTGAATTTGACTGTTACTTAAGTTTCATTGGCAAATGTGTTGGTAGATTTTGTTAAGTATAAGACGTGCACTTATGCTCATATACTGTTTAATAAAAAATATGTTTTGAACCTTTTCAAGTCATCTGTAGTTACTTCAGACACAGATGTAATTCGTTGTACGTCTGTTAAGAGTTTGAACCTAGTTTAGGCT
The DNA here is from genome assembly GCA_000611955.2 of Stegodyphus mimosarum. Classification (NCBI taxonomy): domain Eukaryota; kingdom Metazoa; phylum Arthropoda; class Arachnida; order Araneae; family Eresidae; genus Stegodyphus; species Stegodyphus mimosarum. The sequence goes on from KK119492.1 coordinate 434,614, forward strand.
CCCAAAGCAAGTTAAACTCTATAAACTTAAACGGAAATGTACCAGCAACTTTCTACTTTCTACAAACTTTCTACAAAAAACGAAAGTTAGAAAAAGATACAAAAAACTATCTCATTTTGTTAAATTTACACGTGAGACTTTCATGGATATTTGAGTTGGGGGAATGAGAAGATGAATACTAAGTATTGTTACATCACTAGACTTTTTAAAGCAATAAGAAGTGAAAAATGAGCAAATACCCTCGCCGGGATTCGAACCTGGACCTCTCGCTCACGCGCCGAGTGCGCTACCGTTACACCCCGAATGCATGCAGGAAGGAGGGCGAAAATACCTTGTACACTCCGCCTTTTAAAGGGCTACTGGGAATTAGGGGACCCAATTGCCAAATCCTGGTGGTGACGAATTATCGGCCACCCCCTTTTAGTTCAGGTGTCACTGTAAAGTCATTAGGTCTTTGTGGGAGCAGGAAGACGTGAAAAATGAGCAAAACCCTCACCGGGACTCTAACTTGGCCTCTCGAATATACGCCAAGTGTTCTACCGTTACACCACGAAGGTACGCTGCAAGGTGGGAGAAAATACCTTATAGCTTAATGAAGCATTGTATGTTGCTGTGTTGCTTAATGAAGGATGGCCGTTAAGAATGTATAAAGGGTGTAAGAGGAAAAGAAATTGAAATAATTATATACGGCTCGGCAAAAGTTTCCAGAAGAAAATAAAAACGCAACTTTGGGATACTATGCAAAGAGAGGAAGGTTGCAGTAATGGATGTTTTGGTATGTGTGATTACGGCAAAGCTTCGAGGGATATATGGCTAAGGGGAGCGATGCCTTCGTGGAGGATTTTCTAAGGGAACTGGCTCGTATACACGTTTACACATGGTGAAAACCATGAAAACATCCATGCAGCCAGCCCGGAATTCGAACCTCGCACCGAACTACCAGTGTTCAGCGAATTTACCGTTCAGCCGCTGGTGGGTTTGTAATAAAGGAAGGCATTAAATAAAGCAAATAACTTTGTAAAATTATATCTGCCTGTAACTGTTAATATTTCACTCTAATAAACATGTAATGAATTTCAAGAAATACAACAAAGCAACCTAAAGTGCTCTTTGTTTATAAAGCATTTAAAAATTAATGAGGATAAAAATTACATTCAACTAATATTTTTTTCAAAATTGTAAAGTAATCAAGAAAGATTTATTTAAATTTTTTTTTAAATATAATGTGAATATATTTCTCCCCTTGCAAGTTCACAGCTGCTTTAGCCACTAATAACGTTCAAGATACGATAAAACGTTTACGATAAAGAAACTGTTTGTACATCGGAAGCAATTACGTTAAGAAGCAAAACGATTTCCTTTGCATGACATTCCATGCCTGAGTGAAGCCTCGACAACGTTCTACTTTAAAAACGTTTTGTTCAAGCTAGTTAAGGTACGAGATTAAGCCAGTAAATTTTCATAAGTTTCAGTAATTTTAAACGGAAGTGAGGAATAAAAATGCTGTAAGATGACAATCGACATTGTCAAAACAATTTCCTGCATTATTATACTGTTATTATACTGCAGAGAAATTTATACTTTAAATAGTTATTTGACGAGTAAAATTAGTCACAAAAACAACATCAGAAATCAATAGCAATTTGGCAAATAAGTCACAACAGATGAAACCAAACTAACATACCAAGAGGAGGAAATCTAATGCAGAAAAATAATGAAAAATTATTTTCTCTTTTTAAAGAATATTTGAGAGAGATATCTCTTTTTTAAACGATATCGATTAAAATGATATCTAAATATCATTTAAAATTGCACATTGGAAGTAAAGCAGAAAACTCCTAAATTCGAAGAGAATATATTTTTAGTAATGCACAAAACTGTTTGATACGATTCAACAGATTGATTACCTGAGTTTTTAATATCAAAATACACAGCAAAGCGCGTATAAAAATCTGTACACTTTAATGTATGTTTACATTTTAATGTATACCTTCATCTAATGTATACCTTCACATTCTTCATCTGTCTAAGCAAACAACAAATAACAGAACATATTTCAGTTTGCCTAAATCTAATTCACTTATTTATAAACTTGAGTGCATGATATCTTCCTTTTACTTTTGTCAAATGCTAGGCATGTGATATGACTTTGCCCATATAGATACCATACTGACGGCGATTGTAATGTAGTGAGGTAGTAGTTGTCGAACATTCCTATATTCGAAACGTTTACGGATAATGCTTGCACGGCAGTTTTGTTTCAAAATTTAAGAGATTATTATAGAGTAATCTTCAAAGAAACACCTATGGGTGCATGTAAAATCATTCCAGAGCTGCTGCTATTTCCAGAAAAATGTGTAGAAAGCCATACAAACATGTTAGAACGCTATGCAAAACAACACCTTCTGCATAACTTGAATAGTCTATAAACGTAATCCCGGAGAATTGCCTTGATTAAAGAAAACAGGGAAATCAGAGAATGAGAAATTTGTGGATGGCTGTGGTATGATACAGTTCTGTTTCTAACCAAAGACATCCAAGATCCTTTATTTGCTCAGACAACTTCCTTCAAAGTGCTACATCGCACTGAATGGTCGAAAAATGCTTTCACCGTGTTTCCGTTACACCACGAACTACGCTGTTACAGATAACAGTTCATACATTTATTCTAAAGATATTTCGCTTTGAAGTAGAAGTAAGTTCGCTTAGCTTGCGGTAATATTTCTCCAATTTGAGCAATTTTTTACTACTCAATCTTTAAAAATTTACAGATATGCTCTTTTAACATTTTTCTGGTATATTGTACAGTCAAACTGATCTCTGTAGCACAAGTATGCAATAAATATAATAATAATAAAGTGATGTGTGAAAAAACGCGATTCGAAAGCTGTGAATGCTACATTCACACTTTTGACAGCGGTAAGCGAAGTTCAAATATCTACAGCGTACCACACGGAGATGAGAAAATAGTGTGAGCGGTCCCCGCAAGTCAACGCTTCCAAGCTTTAACAATGTGTCACACAAGATGTTTCTAGCACTGGAAGAAGCCACAATAATTCGTCCGAGTTGACAGTGCAAGAGACATAACTTCACGACTAGTGTCAAAAGATTTTAGCTTTCTGCACCGTGTCTGTCGTCAAAGCCTCTCGATTGCAGGAGGGCTGACGAACCAATGATTTTGTTTTTTCTCTGATATCTTTCCAGATATAATGAATCAGAGGATGGAAAATACAATAAAAAAATGAAGGAGGCGTGGCAAAATCAGTCTGAAGATTTTTTTTATGGGGGGTAACAAGCCAGACTGCTCCTGAACTCTCGTTTAGAGAGATCTACACTGCTCATGAATTCTCAGTTAGAGACCTAGAAGGCTCCTGAACTGTCGACTAGAGAGACCTAGAACGCTTTTGAGCTCTCGACTGGAGAGACCCCCGCTAGCAGACTTCTCAGGTCACGAGGACTTTAGTTTACTTCAATACTGTTCTTTGCTATTTATAAAATACATATATTTGTAAGGAGCTTCTTGTACTTTGAAATCTGAAATTGTTTCGAGTTCAAAAATGCAGTACGTACCAATCGTTATAAGGAGTCAGATGCGCTACCTGCCCCACTCTACACAGTGGTAATCCACCAGCATCCCCATATCCTAAGAATTCTTCATGTTCTTAGGATTGCCTCTAAGTGATAACTTAATCTGAATGTTTTTTTCGACTCCTAACTGTTGCTAGAATTCTTTCAAAGACTCGCTAGAATGAAAACAGCAATATACTGTTTCTATAAGAATAGGAGATCGTTTCTTTTAGGATTCCTCCTAAGCGATAACTTAATCTGAATATTCTTTTCGACTCCTAACTGTTGCCAGATTTCTTTCAAACTCTCGCTAGAACGAAAACAGCAGTGCACTCTTTCTATAAGAACACGAGATCGTGTTCTTTTAGGATTGCTCCTTAGCGAAAACTTAATCTGAATATTCTTTTCGACTCCTAACTGTTGCCAGATTTCTTTCAAACTCTCGCTAGAATGAAAACAGCAATGCATTCTTTCTATAAGAAGACGAAATCGTGTTCTTTTACATCGTGCTATACGTCTGTCTCGCGCTGCGATAAATAAAAAACAAGTGCGCGATTTGCCCTTGTTAAAATGTTTAAATTCTTCAAGATTTGATGCAGTGCTCTTGCTCTCTCTATCCAGTCTTTTTTAAATTATTTTATTTCCTTTCTGATATGTCATAATACAGTTATACCTTGATGATTTCACTTCTAGTTTCTGATCTGCTGACGCTTAATTCATTATGTCTTAATAATTTTTAATTGCCTTAATTCACTTATGTCATAATTCAGTCTTCACTATGTTTTAATAATATTTTGATTGTTTTAAATTCACTTATATCCTAATTCAATCTTCATTAAGTCTTAATAATTTTTTTAATTTCCTTGATTCACTTATGTTGTAAGGTTTATTATACGTTTTCTAACAGTTATTTTAAGTTTTGTATCTTTCCTATCTTATTCTAATTTCAGCTTACAATTTCCTACCAGAATGTGAATTCAGAAACGCAGAGAATGCAAATGAGAATGAGTACTATTTAAGTCGTGACTTAACCGACTTCAAGAGAGAGAGTCTGATTTCCTGACTAGCGCGCGTTTGCCTTCTGGCCACATCTCTCTTAGCTGTTACTACGCTAGGCCATATCTAGGCCCTTGCTAGGCTTCGCCGATTCAATTAATACTTAGGGGCCAACTAGTTAGATTCTGATAGCTTCGGCTATATTATTTAAGAGCTTTAGTTAAGCTAGTTTTAGTTCAAATTATTAGTATTAAAGTTCAAGCCCGAGTGGTGGCTTTATTGTAAAATTCCAAGCCGGAACTGATTGTAAATATATTGAATAATAAAGGGTTTTAAACCCTTCTCAAGTCTTAAGTGTTCACACACTTAAGCGATTATTCGCTTGTCAAGTGTTCGTGGGGTTCTGAGTAAGAACTTAAGATTTAAAGAGTTGAACCCTGCAATGTCATAATTCAATTTTCGCTATATCTTAATGCTTTTTTAATTGCCTTAATTCCCTTATGTTATTATTCCGTCCATTGCCTACTTATATGCAAAATTTCATTTGTGTAAACTGATGTTTTCGGAAAACGGATATTTTATTTGTGTGTGTTTGTAGAGACGGCACTTCAAAATTTCATTTAATTGTGCAAACTGATGTTTTCTGAAAATAGATGTTTCATTTGTGTGTATTTGTAGAGACGGCATTTCAAGATAACAGATTTTCTAGTATATTGTATATTGGGGGAAGGGGAAGGGAGCTGAATACAAGGTTGAATAGTTAATTTTTTTTTCTCTTTTCCACTTAACAGAAGGAAATGTGCTTTCAAATAAAACAGGAAAAGTTTAGCTTACTTATTTCCTGAACCACAAAATTTCTTGAGGAAAAAAAATTGAATAGATAGGAAAGAACCTTGAACTGTAAAGGCTATCGTAAAACGGAATATTTCTCCCGTTTTCGCATTAAATTATTTCAAAATTTTATTTAATGCATAAATGTTTCCTGAAGTTGTCAATTTATGAAAATAATTGCAATCATAATACTAGATTTTTGCAACGAATCAAAACGAAATGCGGGACAGGAGGAAGAAGCACTTGCGCAGCAAATTTAATGACATATATGTTCGACAAGACTTGTGACGACATTACCTTGACCAGGGCTGGAAGCTCTTGACCTAAAGAGACAAATTCCCTTCTACCTGAGAAACATCTTAAGACAACTGATTTTCAGTCAGATAGTATTGAATGACGTCACTTAGAATGCACACCATCCTAGGATCACATTTTACTTGATACTGAATCGAAAAGAGAGGAATTCTCGCACTTGTCTTTTTAGCTCAAAGGAGTGTTAGCACAGTGGTCTCGAAATGACATTTTACGTCGTTTCTACAATAAACGGCTAGTTACTTTTTAAATTGTTGCCACTAAATATTATCACCTTGTATTATATTTAAAGAAAGGATATGTTTCTCGTATTGTGAAGAAGGGATATCACCTAGAGCCATCAAATATATAGTCCTCCACCTAAACATGCGGTAACTAGAAGCCGGAGTCTGGAATTTCAAATTTGTTTCATTATCTATTTCATATTTTGTAAAATTTTTATGAATTTATGAATAACAAACTCAACGAATTCAAAGCGAGCTATGGCAACACTGTACGAAAAAAAAACACTTTTATTTCCAATATAAAATCTGAAAGCTTTCAGATTTTCTTTTATTTATTTATTTTTTAGTCCAAAGGGGCTTTGTCCCCGAAAGACTATTGTTTTCGTTTTGCGATTTTGCGTCGGAAACAATAAAAGTTTGAATCACTTTTCAAACTGTTGCCACCAAATCTTGCAACTCTGTATTATATTTAAAGAAATTAAATAATGAAGAATCTGCATAAATGCATATATATTTCTCCAAATGTGATAAAACAACGGTACCTAGAGCCATCCAGTTTTGAATAACGTACGTTTCCACCCGAATATGTGCATCTAGAAGCCCAAATTTGGAATTTGTTTTAATATCTATTTATTTGTTTTAAATCTATTTCATATTTTGTAAAACTTTAACGAATTTTTGATGAACAAACTCAAACGATTTAAAAGCGAGCAATGGCAACACTCTACAGAGGGAAAAAAAAACCTTTTTAACGAAATAGCGCGGAGCTGTGTATCAAAAATTCTAAAGATATATTCATTTAAAAATTATTTTGCGATATTGCTATTGAACTGAATTTTATGATTTAAGTGCGAAGAATGTGATATTTAATAAATAAAGGTAACTCACAAAACGTTAAAAAACGCCGCTTTGGACGTAATTTGAAATCTAAAACCTTTCAGATTTTACATTTTTTTCTTCTCGTTTATTTCTTTCTAACGGTGTAGAAATTTGATATATATTTTATGCTGTAGGTAACAGCATATTCGTTAATGATGCAATGACAATGATGGCTAAATAATTTTAAGTTTCCCTTTCTTTAACAGCCATTACAAAATCCAGCAGCGCTACATCTGCATGGTATTTTGTTTCTGATTATTCTCATGTGTTTTCATAAAAGATAAAATATTCTTTGGGATATATCACCAAAACAACAAATTTCTTTTTGCTTTCCGAAAAAAAAAAAAAAAAAAAAAGGGAAAACTTTCAGATTTTAAATTACGTCCAAAGGAGCGTTTTTTTCTTAACATTTTGTGTGTTACCTTACTTTTATTTATTAAATATTATGTTCTTCGCATTTAAACCAAAAAATTCAGTTGAAGAACAACATCGCAAGAGCATATCTTTAGAATTTCATATATACAGTCTCACGCGCTGGAGATAAAAGTATTTTTTCCTATACAACGTTCCCATTGCTCGCTTTGAAATCCCTGAGTTTGTTAATCAAAAACTGGTTAAAGTTTTACAAAATATGAAATCGATAGATTCCAGATTTCAAATTTGGCCTTGCAGATGCCCATATTCGCAGCAGGATTACGCCATTCAAAATTCGATAGCTCTAGGTAACGTTGTTTTATCATAATGAGAGAAACATACATACATTTATGCACATTTTTCATTATTTAATTTCTTTAAATATAATAGAGGGCTGCAATATTTGATGGAAACAATTTGAAAAGTGAACTGGCATTTAATGTTTCCGACTCAAAATCGCAAAACGAAACAATAGTCCTTCAGGAACAAAGCCCCTTTGGACTAAAAATTAAAGCTGAAAATGGTCAATTTTTCTTCTTTATTTTATAAAAAGCAGTGTAAACGTCTTCTGGACGTCATTGATTTCGTGTGCCATTGTAGACTTTGAAGTTTCCGAGACGTCAAGAACTGTCTTGTAGACTTTGAAGACAAGTCTTGTAGACAAGAACTGCCATTGTAGACTTTGAAGTCTCCGAGATGTCAAGAACTGCGTGGCGTATTATTGTTATATAGCACACATGGCAAAACTGCGGCTCTCCGACACCTTAACTGCGGCTCGTGAGCTACTTGCGATCCTTTGCCATCTGAAATGTGACTTGTTTTGAATAAATATAGTTTAATTTTTTAATACAAATAGAATTTGAAATAGAAATCATACAGTACCACGTTTCTTTGTAAATCGCTAATTTAATTTCTGATACTATGCATGTAAAAACTTGATAGATTTCAAACTGTTCACTGCTGACTTATCGTCAGAGCAACAGAAACGTCAAATTACAAATAGTTCCATTTTTGGAAATGACTATTCCGGTTATATTATTTTTTGAACAGGTAATGGTAATCGGAATACACTAATACGAAGTTAATCTAAAACGCTAGTCTCCTTAATATTTTTTTTAAGTTAATTTTACTTCAGGCAATATCCGCTTACATTTCTCTGTGATCTCTTTGTTCACAACAGGTGTGATCCACCTGGAATATTTGCTATTCGTTGTAAGGTGGTACTTTTATTTAGTCCTTGAATGGCGTAACTGTTGAAGAAATCTGTTTTACCTTGCGATCCATACAGAGCCCTTTTAATCTGTGGAAGAACTTCACAAGGATTTTATTTTTAGCGGATTGAACCTTCAGCCTCTGACTTGGTTAGGAGACTCGTCTCAATTTTCTGCAGAATTCCTTCCAAATTTATTTCTTATCCCAAAGCAAGTCAGGCACTTTTATGCAATTGCTTCATAGATTAAGCAACCATTCATAATAATATCTTAATGAACACTTTTTTGCACATGAAACTCTATCTACCGTAATAATTCCTTAGTAATCCTAGGCAGAGATCATAATTTATTTCACCAATGGTTGTGTATACTGAAATACATGGAATCGTGAGAAGAATCACTGGTTTGACAACGATTTAAAATTTAATCAAAATGTTTAATTCCCATTTTTATCAAATATTGTTATTTCAGAGAGAGATCTTTCACTTTAATCATCAAGTCTTCATATCAACATCGTTACAACAAGCAATGAACGATCAACAAAACACGAGCTTCTCTTTTCTCCGAACTTTCTGTCAAAATCGGCATATTGACATTGGTGAAATCTCTTTAACTTGTGATATTTTCTCATGTTTTTCGATTTCTTGTTTGATGACCTTCTTTCTTTCTACCTCGCACTAGGCTGAGGCATTTTGCTGCAGTAAGTTAGAGTCGCCGGTAGATATGGCCTCTTGCTTCCAAGAACATCTAAAATTTTTCATCCCTTATTACTGCCGCTCTGCAACTGCACCGGCTCTGATACCAGCATTACGCTTCTTTTAATCTATTGATATTTTTTGTCTCCTTAAATTTCGATCATCCGCATGTCTGAGACGTCCTTTATGAAAGCTGAGTAGCCAAACGAAAAATTGTACAATGATCCACTGATGGATCACTACAAATTACAGGCAATAATGTGAAATTTTGCTCTTGTAAACGTTTACTTTTAAAGTCTGATCTTTAATTTTCTAAAGTATCCTCTGCAGACTCCATTTGAGATTTATTTTCGGTACGCAGGCTAGGTAACCCAATGGAAAGTTCTATTATGTAACCATTAAGCAGGCTTTAATTGATTTTACACTTCCTTTTGAGTGATTTTCTTTGAAGCTCAAGACGAGGCGTTAAGTCATTTGACAGCCTTTATGGATCCAGCAGTTAGTATATGGTGGATCCGTACACCTATTTGGTAACAGCTTCTAAACGAAACTAATGTGTAGATGTCTGCCGTGTTACAAAAGGCCTCCACATCGAGCATCTGTGCATGTCCTTAGAAATATGAAGAGTAACGCGTTCATATTATATCTGCATTTGCAAAATAAATTCATTATAGTAGTGATAAGTATGTAGATATTTCTTTCTGTAACATTCGTTTTGATTTGCCATGTGTTTGAAACTGCTCAATATCAAACAGCTAGGTTGAAGACTTCGGCTGGTGGTGGAGTATGTGGTGGTGGTGTGGTGCTGATGTATGTGCTCGACGAAGCATTTGTATAGCCCGGCATGAACTACTAGATTTATTAGCAATAAATTATGTATGTCCAGAATTATCGTAGCGATTCAAGAGGTTGTTTGAGAACTTTCAATGATGCGCATGAACTTCGTTATCTATGTTCAAAATTATCAGGACAATTCGAGAGAAAGTTTCAAGAATTTTCAATGATGTGCTATGTCGAAAATTATTGGGATGATTCGAGAGATAGTTTCGAGAATTTTCAATGATGCGCAGGGTACTGATCACAAAAAAATTCCGGCAGATTCCTTTGGATGCCCCTCTGAAATATTGTATCAGTCAGAGCCGTCATGAGAGATACTGATTATTCAAAGATCCCTGATATTGCAACCATATTCTTTTTCTTTTTTTCTTTTTTTCTTTTCTTTTCTTTCTTTTTTTTCTTTTTTCTTTCTTTCTTTCATTTTCTTTTTTTTTTTTTTTTTTGTAAATTTTTCTATACTGGACATCAATAAAAGTAGTTATTCCAAAGTTTTTAAAAAAGTATTTAACGATTTCTTAGGTTAGGATCCAAAGATTCGAATGATCTCAGTATGTTGGTCCTTATGTTTACTCTGTAGAGAAACAAAATTGATTTTTAAGCAAAAGCCTAAATAAGTTTATAACTTATTTCTAAATAATTATTCTTTCTCGAATAACAGTTTCTCTGTAGTGCGCGTTGATGTGTATCATTTATCCTTTCTAAAAGACTGCTCATGAGCTGAAAAAAAAGCATTCAATTTTCCTTTAAATAATGATTTGTAGTTTACTCAAATAACATTTTTTATTTTATGTAATTGTAGACCAATGAATATGCTTCCGATTCATTTTACTTCTACTAAAATAAAACAGCAATAATTATAAACAGAGAGGTATAAAGGAAATCAGAAGAAAATATTTGGTTTCTCTACCTGAACAAAATTCTCAGTTGTCCAATAAGAGTTACAAATTTTTATTTTCTTGGGAATTAACTTTTCTGAACACAAAACAGTAGATATAAGATGTATTTATTCATATTTATATGTAATCATGTTAATCACATATTCATTAATTTACTTCAAAAGTTTCTTTATATTCAAAACCTGTCTCATTATTTTTGAAATGATATAAATTTAGACTTGCGGCTCTAACCTAAACCTATCATGCGGCTCCTATCATCTTGAAGTTTGACTATCCCTGGTGACATAGCAGTGTAAATTCGAAAATAAAACGTTCTGCTTCTAAGCTTGCACATGAGTGTCCAAATTAAATGGTATTCTTCGGACGCGTATTTTATTTGTATGTCAAGGGGTTCATCATTCACAGGAAAGGAAATATATAATGCAAGAATTTACTTTTAGATTCGTTAACCCATCTTATTATACGAGATTATCTTTTTTTACATTCAAACTTTGTCTCATTTATTTCTTATATATATTTCTGATGAGCTTTCACCTTTATTTAGTGACACTGGTTGATCCTAATGGATGGTTTGTTTTCGTTTATGTGATTATGCCAAAGCCACGAAAGCTATCTGCATAAGGGGAGGGATGCCTTCGTGAAGGACTTTCTAAGGAAAAGTGGATCCTTCACACGTTACACAGGGGGAAAACGCGAAAACGTGCATGCAGCCAGCCCGATTGCAGGATTCGAACCTCGGACCAAACTACCAGTGTTCAGCGACTTTACGCTCGACCGCTGGTGGGCCTTGATTCTTATGGAAGAGCAACTGTTACGTAATAATGCAAAAATGATGTAAATATTTCGCTTTTTTTATTCAGAAACACACAGTCTTCCATCTCTCAGCGAATTTAAATATTGTTATGGTAGACCTCTTTGCGGAAAAAAAAAGTAATCTTCAGGAAGTAAATGGGAATCAGCTTAGAACAACTTTCTTTCTGCGATCTAAAGGTAAAGATGTGAAACTTTCATTGTAATTTAAACTTAGGGATATGAATACTTGCGTTTCATTTAAGGTACATGTGCGTGCTGATAACGTCATCAGATGTAAAAAGCAGAACGTTTATATTCGGGCCCCAACTTAAAAAATGTCATCGAATGAAACTAAATAAAATTCAGAGTTCAATTCTTAATCATCTTGTATTAGATTTGAATTATGAGGAATTTACACTATTTCCAGTCGGTGAGGTTTAACATGCAATAAGATTCGATAAACACAGCTTTAAAATTTTACATTTAGAAGTACAAATCTTAAATCAGGGGGAAAAAATGAGTAAACTTTCGATCGCTAATGCTTGCAATTTAATTATTCATTTCATTGCGTTTCTCTTAAAATCCTCCAGGAATTTTCTTCAGCCGGTGAATTAGATTATATTAAGGTCTCCGTTTTTGATGGAATTTGTCAGCTCCAAAGAAAATTCTTTCATCGCCTGTTTTCCAAAAATTTTGAAAGCCTGAATTTATTTATGCATTTCATTTAATTTTTTTGGGGGGGAGGGGGTCTTTTCAATTTATAAGGTATTTTCTCCCTCCTTCCAGCATGCGTTTGTGGTGTAAAGGTAGAAAACTCGGCGCGTATTCGAAAGGTCTAGTTCGAGCCCAGGCGAAGGCATTGCGCATTTTTCACATCTCTGGCTTCCTCCCCCCCCAAAAAAAAACTAATGAGTCTGCAAATTTTTACTCCGTCCTTTCAGTTTTAATCAATTGACAGTGCCACAAAAATTGCCTTTCTGTTAATTTTTTTTTTTCCTTTCGTGCGAAATCTTTACGGAATGACGCAAAATTATTTTGTTCCTTAAAGAAGAGAAATTGAGAAACCTTTTTTTTTTTGAAAGGCTTAAAGTTTTCTACAAATAACAACTGATTATAACTACTATTAAAATAGTTCAGATTATGTGAAAGGAATTTGAAGGAAAAGTAAGCTCGCAAATGAAAAATCAAACCAAAATTTAAAACTTGACTTTTTCACAATTGCATTTGGAAGAAAGGTATCATGTATCATTTTTATATTTTCACAATGAACACACAATACTCAAAATTAAAATAAAATATACGAAGAAAATTTTTTAAGTTACGCAGTTTTAGTGAAAGTACTTGTTGGCACCCGCCGTTGATTCCCCTGGCGCATGCGCATAATAAGCAAGCTCTCTGCTGCGTAATATTTTTTCCAGAAGGAGTTAGCCAAAGTCTCTGGTGAGTATCGGATGCACGCGAGAAGCGCTAAGTACTATGTAATTCATGTATCTTACTTATGTTTCTACGTCTTCAAAGCTTAAATAAATGTTTGTCCTGTAGATGGAAGTCGTCATTTTTATTCTACATTGATTATGGGCCCAGGCATTGCATAACTGCGCAATACAACCGTCTGTGTAAAATTCTTTCGGCAAGCTAAGCTGAGTCGACTGAAATCGAAAATGACGACCACAAATACAGTTTCAATTGAAAAGCTGAAAAAGGACAATTTTGACACGTGGAAATTGCAAGTGGAAGCAATACTGATTAAAAATGATCATTGGGACTATGTAACTGGGAAAATTACGAAACCAGAAACTGGTGATGAAGGTTATGCTAAATGGAAATCTACTGACCAAAAAGCAAGAGCGGATATAATCCTATCAATTTCACCCAGTGAACTTACACAAGTAAAAAACTGTGTAACATCCCATGAACTATGGAGTAAATTGCACTCTATTTACGAATCGAAAGGGCCAGC
>KK119492.1:448689-487095 GCA_000611955.2 Stegodyphus mimosarum
AAGTCAATTTAACAACAACCCAGGAAAAGAACATTGGCATGCTGCGAAAAGAATACTTCGATACCTAAAGGGGACCCAAGATCAAGGACTAATTTATACAAAAACAGGAAAACCACTCATCGCCTTTGTGGATGCAGATTGGGCATCAGATGTCAATGATCGAAAATCTCACACAGGTTTTGTATGTATACTAAGTGGTTCTGCCATAACCTGGGAATCACGAAAACAACATAGTGTAGCTCTATCTTCAACGGAGGCGGAATATATGGCTCTGTCTGAAGCCGCCAAAGAAACCGTCTATCTGCGCCGTTTCCTGAAAGAGCTGGGTTACAGCATAGAAAGTCCAACAACAATATACTGCGACAATCAAGGAGCTCAGAAAATTACAAAGAACTCAGTGTTTCACTCACGTACAAAGCACATAGACATTCGCCATCATTTTGTGCGTGAAGTATATGAACGCGGCGAACTGGATGTGCAGTACATACCTACCAGTGAAATGGGAGCTGATATGTTAACCAAACCCCTGACACCTGTTAAACATCAGAACTGCTGTACAATTATAGGACTGAATAGTGTCTAATATGTATTTTGTTTTACTTTCAGGAACAGGAGAATCAACGTCGAAAGGGGGTATGTTGGCACCCGCCGTTGATTCCCCTGGCGCATGCGCATAATAAGCAAGCTCTCTGCTGCGTAATATTTTTTCCAGAAGGAGTTAGCCAAAGTCTCTGGTGAGTATCGGATGCACGCGAGAAGCGCTAAGTACTATGTAATTCATGTATCTTACTTATGTTTCTACGTCTTCAAAGCTTAAATAAATGTTTGTCCTGTAGATGGAAGTCGTCATTTTTATTCTACAGTACTAAAATGTAAAATATAATTTTTAGTATCGTAAGACTACTTCAACACGTCTCCGTGTGCCTAAGTGTATAACAATAGGGCTACTAACAACGAAAAATTTTAAATCAAAATTGTCAAAGAAAAATTTAAATTGAATGTTATCATTCTTAAATATTTCATTCTTATATTAATATTTACATAATTTTTCGAAAATCAATCCCATTCTTTTCGTTTTAGTCACATATATGACCAAGAATATCGAAAGAAAAAAGGTAGTTTAAATAAAACCATGTAAAAATTAAAATATAAAAGTGTTATCTAGCCAATGAAGGATATGCTTTCTTAAAAATTCCTTAAAGGGATAAGTTTATTGCGACGAAAATTCATTCAAGTTTATCTGCCCATTCATATCTGGGGGGTTTAACTTTCACAAGATCCGGTTCTTGAAGCAAAACATGCAAGAATACGATACTACAGGATAGAGATTCTTTTTTTTTTATTTCGTGAAATTTATTCATTTGTAATGAATTCTCTTTTAATATTCTTGTCGCATCAAACGGAAGTTTCTGTATGCAAGTATTAGGGAAGTATCTCGAAAAGGAAGCACTTAAAATCGTGAAAAAATTTTAAACAAAATAAAAAGTTCGTAAATATAATGTAAGTAAAGTTGATTAAAATGTAGAACAGTATTAAAAGAAAACGAAAACAGAAGTTCTGATAATATGTACAAGATTACTTTGACTAACAACTTCTAAAACTGAAGTATAAAGTAATCAGATTTAAGTAAAAGCTGTGTTGAAGTACCGATGATTTTGTGCATAATTTAACAGCTGCATTAAGATATTTGGAGATTGATTTAAGATTAGATAGTATTCACTTTATAAATTATAAATTATAATTTATAAAGTGATTACTTTTAGTTCAGTTCATTTATATCCAGGACGGTTATGGGCAGAGAAAAAAACTACGTATAAATTATCGTTTTACTACTTACATCAGTAAAATTACAGTAAATTAATGCCTATTACATGTATATATATGTAATAGGCATTTGGGACTCAAGAACGAACCAGCAAAATATTTACGGCAATTTTTTTTCGGTATGCTTAAATTTCCTGTAATTTATATATATATATACATGTGATGTACCAAATGTAGTCGTAGCTCAAAGTATCAGACAATAAGGTTAAAGAAAAAACAGGATCCATTTATTAATTTCCATGAAAATCAGCAAAAAAAAATTTAAAAAAAAAAACTTAAAAATCAGATCCCCGGAGTAAATAAAAAAGAACAGCTAATAACTTTTTGTATTGAAGTTTACTCCATCGTTACATTAATAAAAAAGATCCCCCGATATTCCTTTGCGAGTCCTTTTATAATCTCTGGAAAGGCAGAGCCCCAAGCAATGCGCCCAAGCAGCACAGAGAGTGAAGCTAAAATCACGCTTTATCCAAGTGGCAGTCTATTAAGAGAAAAGTTTTGATTTACGTTAGAAAGGTTTCAGTTCTCAGAGTTTAGTTTCCCAGTTCACTACGTCATCAGCGTTACGTAAAATTTGTGGCATGGATTAACTCAGAAATGGCGCAGTCCAGAAATGTTATTTCTAGAATAGAGAAACGAAAGAAATTAAAAATAAGGAATTAAGAAGCTATTAATAAAGCAAATCATAAAGCTGATTTACATACTTTTTTTATCTTACATATTCTGCCCCCTTTTCTTTCTTAGTTGCTTCTATTAAAAATGTAATGAGTCATCATCAAAATTGTGGGGTGCAGATTGACCCCATTGTGATGTGCCATGCCATAGGTAAATCAAAAAGTAATAAAGAGATATTTGGATTATCAAGTGATTTTAGTAATTCTTCAAAAGTTGTCCGTATCTTCTACTACGTAAATGATACGCTATTTTTACGTAATTGTTATTTTCAGTAATGATCTAACTTCAATCTACTAGCGACTGAAAAATAAGATCTTTCCTAGTCAAGCACTCATCAAATTACTGCAAAGAACTAAATCATATCATCATATATATATACTAGCCGCTGCGCGGCCAGCCTTCGTCTGGCTTTTAAGTGTACCAGAAAAATGCCTAAAGAGAACACCAAACATTAAATTTGAAAACTGCACAGAATTTTACTCTGCAGAACAATTTTATCGAAAAAGAAACAAACGACAACGGAAAAAAAATTCAGTTAAAAATGCATTACATATAAAAAGCATACAACGAAATAAGCAATATCCCTTAATACAAATATTAATTATCCTAATAAATACATTAACCAACTTCCCTTTGCAAAATCTTAAGAACTCAGATGGTATAAACAGATTAAGAACTTAAACAGATTAAAAAATATCATGCAAAACTTTTTTATAATTAAAATTATATATAATTAAAACATAATATTACAATGAAATAAGCAATATCCCTTGATACAAATGTTAATTATCCTAATAAAGTAATTAAACAATTTACCGTTGCAAAAAGAAACAACTTTTTAATTTCTTAAACTTTTCAGTCTCTTAAAAACAGTAACATAAGAAATACGATGAAAAATTGTTGCCAAACCGAAATTTTTAAAAGAATGAAACTATTCAAAATGATGCAATTTCATCAAAAATCTATCAACAACAATAAGAAAGGAAAATTGTTGCCAAAACTACATTTTAAAATATCTGAGATGTGAGAAGTGTATTCGGAAGCTTCATTTAAAAAATTTTAAAAAAATACAAAATATTATTATTTTTCCAAAATTCTTTTTTTAAAAGGAGTCGAAAGGATTAAAGTTCAACGTGTCCAAAA
This sequence comes from Stegodyphus mimosarum, assembly GCA_000611955.2. Taxonomy (NCBI): domain Eukaryota; kingdom Metazoa; phylum Arthropoda; class Arachnida; order Araneae; family Eresidae; genus Stegodyphus; species Stegodyphus mimosarum. Next base: position 452,332 of record KK119492.1, read on the forward strand.
ATCAAAGGAAAATAAACAGCACATTTTTTAAAATAAGTTTTTTTAAAAAAAATTCCGCTGAAAAGGTGTTAAGCTCACCTTCCTAAATAAATTCGTATTTAATCGATTTATTGAAATACGAAATTTATTTTTTAAGTTCGTAAAATAGCTAAGTGTCTACGCTTCACGACGATGTAAAAATGAAATGTATTAAATATCTTACTTATTTATAATTCATGAAGAGGTAAAAACAATCGTATATTCATAAAAACATTTTCATGGGCATTTCCCATAAGATATTTAGCAGACTATTTTCAGTTCTAGAATTCAAACAAATTACATGTCAATTTTCTCAGAACAATATAAATTTTAATTGAGGTTTTTATAAGACTTCTTAGACCACTACAGATTTCACCATAACATCCTCCAGATTTTTACGCTGCAGTTTACATTTTGTTTTCAAATTCCATTAAATTCAAATCAAATGTCATACTGTATGTTAACCGAATTTTGGAAGATGGAACTGCACTGTGCGTATATTTTTCCGATTTATATTGCCTGTGTATCAATCGAATTCATGTAGTGTTATTTTAGTTAGTTTTCTTTTCTTTTCCTTTTTTTTTAGCCCAAAGGGGCGGGCAAAAAAAAAAAAATCCCAGAAGGGGTATTAGTCTCAAAACGTCATTTTGTGGGGTTGCACTATAAACGACGAATCATTTTTTAAACAGTTGCCACCAAATATTATCGCCCTGTATTATATTTAAAGAAATTAAATGATGAAGAATCTGCATGAGTGTATGTATGCTTTCCGCAATGTGGAGAAACGACGGTACCAAAGCCATCAAATGTTGAATAACAAAATCCTCCACTCGAACGTGGGGAAAAAAAAAATATCTCCAACGACTGTCTATCGGAAATTCTAAAGATTTGCTGTTTTCAAATACCAATTTCAAAAATCTAACACAATGATATTGCTGTTAAATTGAATTTTATGTGGTTTAAGTTCCAAGAACATGATATTTAATAAACAAAGGTGACATACGAAACGAAAGGGGGAAAAACCGACTTTCAGCGCAATATAAAATCTGAAAGCTTTATTTTCGCTCAAACGGTGTTAGTCCAGAAGGGCTATGAATTTCCTTTTGGCATTTTGCTTCGAAAACTTCAAAAGCCTGAATCACTTTTCAAATTGTTGCTACTAAATCTTATCGTCTTGTATTATATTTAAAGAAATTAAATAATGAAGAATCTGCATGAATGTTTCTCCCATTGTAATAAAACAACGGTACTGAGAGACATCAAATTTTGAATAACTTAACTCTCCACCGAATATGGGCGTCTGGAAGCCCTAATTTGGAATTTGTTTTATTATGAATTTCATATTTTGTAAAAGTTTTTTATTAAGAAACTCAACAATTTCAAAGCGAGCAATGACAACACTGTACGATGGGGAAAAAATTTTTATCTTCAGCGCGTGAGACTGTTTATCGGAAATTCTAATGATATGCTATTTTTTTTAAGTATTTTGTGATATTGCTGTTGAATTGAATTTTATGTGGTTCAAGTGCGTAGAACGTGATATTTAATGTTGTTGTTTATGCTCATTTGTCTGAGCAATATGCAGCCAAAGTCCAAGAAATTCCTCGTGGCAAGGAGCGCAAGATTGCGCCTTTCGTTGGCAACAACAGCCTTGAGCACCTTACAGGTGACAGTGCGATTTGGCTCAGTTCCGCCACCAATTTTGATGGAGAGCACCCCGGTGGGGGACGTGTCCAAGGGTCTTCCATCCCTCTCCTTTTCCAATAAACTCCACGAGAGGACTTTCGGCTTGCCGCATATTTAAAGTGCCGCCATGCCGCAACAACACTATACATTTACAAACATCCATGACTTCTGCCGGATTCGAACCCAGGCCCTTCGACACGGCAGCCAGAGACGCTAACCACTATACCGATTGGGCGGCATGATGTTTAATAAATAAATGTAACAGACAATACCTTAAAAAAGGCCTTTTCGGCGGCGAAATATAAAATCTGAAAGCTTTCAGATTTTTTTTCTTTATCTGCAGATGGCATAAGAAAATTTTATGTTTTCCGGATTTAATTAATTTCCGAATAAATTTATGTTAATTGCTTCTTCATTTAATATCAGTTTGGCTTATAAAAGCTTTCACAGCCTCAATCAAATTTCGTATGTTGGGAGAAATCGTACTCACAGAGAAAACCAGATCTGCGTCGAGAAGCATTTTTGCATATGAATAACATGAAGGCAATACACGTGCCGATATTCTGATGTTAATTCGAATCCAGAACATGACGACAAGGCAACAAAAAATCGCTTCAACTCTAAAGGACATTTTCAAGGGCGGCCAAAACGATAAAAGCGTTTGTTTTTGCTTACGTTCAAATTCTATTTCGAGTACAATTATATGAGACAATCAATTAATATTAAACTGTGACTTCATCAATGCACAGTTTTTAAAGCTCTTTCTTTCTCTCTTCTGGCAATTCACAAAAGCTGCTACATTTGCTACTGATATTTGGCCTCGCGTTCGACCTGCACGCGTCTGCAATTTATTACGATACATATCCATACAGTTTTCCGAAAAAAGGAAAGCTAGGGAGAAGCTATTCTCAGGAGAAAAATATTACAATAATGAAGTAGCTATAAATAAACCTATATTCTTATTAATAACAAATTAATATATATAAATTAATTACACAGCTTATTGTATAATTTTACATAAAAGCAATTGTATACACAATTTTGCAATAAAAAAACAATGCTTGCAAACTTTTCACTCCCCGTGAAATATTGGGTTTAAAGTTCGGTCCTCCGATGGACAGCGACCCATATTTTAAAAACCACTGTTGTAAGGTATTAAAAAGAGATTTAAAAGCGAACGTGTGAAATTTATGTTTAAATTGCTCTAACACAATTTAATTTACATCTTTCCCGTTTGCCTCATTCGTCACGAAGTTCTCTCATTCCATAATTTACATAGATTCAAGTGGCAAACAGATTTACTAATAAGTTAAAAGAATTGCTCTTAGCTCACCTGTCTACAACTTTAAGTTCCTCATCTCTTTACAATTTTAAGAAAGATCAACCTGCATAATTATCAATCTGTATACTCTCATTATTACATAATTTCTCGTAGATTAAATTCTACCATAGGATATGCTAGCGAATCAATGTTAATCTTTCCATACTTTTAATGTTCTTAAAAGTTTACTTTCTTCTCTCTAATCTTTCTCAAGCCATGATGATATCTTTTTTAATTAATTTCCTTAACGACTTTCACGTACTATTTTTTCTCAATTCTACTCGTTATTTTTATTTTTATGATGAGAAGGGTATTATAAACCCTAGGCACTCCGAAATATTTAATCCTTGGTAGCTGTTTGTGAGAGTTTTGGCCTGTCTGTCGATGCTGCTTTGGCAAGTTTCGTCTTCGTTATTGACGGCTCCGATATTGATCTTGAACGAAATAGTGCAGTGCAAGAACAGATATGGGTTGACAAGTTGCACGCTTGAATTTCTGTCGCGGTCTAAGTGAAGCCTGTGCTTAAGCCAAATCCAAGTGATTGGTAAATTTGTGTTAAACATTTTTAGTTTAATCTTCACAAGTCATGAAGTAGAATATTTTTTTTATCTTATTATTATTATTATCTTATTTCTGTGTCTGTTTGTTTTTACTTCCTTGTACAAAGTAAAGGAAATTCTGTAATCGCAAAAAATTTCGGGGATCATATTTCAACGAAAATATCCATTTCAACCATCTCAAAACCATTTCAACGATGGTTTTGCTTGACATCTGTTAGTATGGACACCATAAAGAACTATTTTTGCCAAAAAGGATTGTAAATTGGATTTAAAACTGATTCAGAAGAGATTATTTCTTGACGTCTGTACGTACGTACGTATGTATGTATCTTGCATACATACATATGTACGTACGTGCAGATGAAGAACATTTTTGTCTCCAAAAAAACTCAAGAATGAGTGGCCTTTTGTAACTCAAGAACGAGTAGCCGCAGAACTTTAAAATCTTGTATATGGAGCTGCTATAACAAGTAACTGTGCACCTCTCTTTTTCGTTGCATCGGGTATACCAATCGTATATAAATATACACACAAACACACACATATATGTAGTATATATTCCCACTCTGTTACCTAATTCGATGAGCTTAGTTATTTTATTTTTACATTCTTATATGTTGGTGAATTGTGCATTTTTTTAATGTATATAAATGCATATATATATATATTCCTGCTCTGTTAACCTAAATTAGCTTAGTTATTTTGTTCTTCTATGTTCGTAAATTGTGCATATTTTGCTTTAAAAGTGATAGAATTATGTGGTTTTATGTTCCGGTTAAGGTTTTTATGCGTTTAGTTAATTTCCATGCAATAGTTGTAGAATTATAAACAATTTAAAAGTTTAAGTGGCGAGTTAAGCCTAACGAGCCGCCATTTGTTTACATTTGAGACACAGTAGAATAATGAATTAAGTCAGTTTCTGCACCTCCAATGTCTTTTTGCTGAGTGGAACCGAACGTAAACTTCCAGCGATGTGCACCAAAAAAAATGCCTTCTTGCCCGCTGGCTAAATTGGTTGTTTTTGAGTAGAAACTCTAATTTTAACTGTAAAAAATGTTTTTTTAACTGCTTTAACTGCATTTGGTGTTTTATGTTTTTCACTATTTTACAATATTTAATGAAGATGTTTTGACATTTTACGTATTTTTGCTTTGCCGCGAAATGACAATTGAATTAATTGAATGAGAAAATATCTGTAATGAAATTCGAGGAAATAAGTTTAAATAAAATGCATCAAAAAATGTGTACAGTTTAATAGTCCATAAAAGAAAGTCATGTGATGTCCACATCAAATGTGTTATAGTTAGAACTTCTGTTAGTGATCATTCATCACATAGAATCTACGTAGGACCTTAATTCGATTGTAAGTGAGCTAGCTTAGTTGAAAACAAGTTAGATGTTACAATAATGTATTACATAAAACGAAGAATTTTTTAGCCGTATATTTTTTATCCTTTTACAATATGACTAAATAGCTAAGATCTTTCATTTTATTCCTGTCTTCAATTATCCAAAGCAGAACCGGTCACTATTTCTTTTAATAATCAGGATTTTGCTAAAATATGTAAAAGTAAAGTAAAAAAAGTTTTAATGCAGCTTCTTCATGCATTGCGTTTATACATATTCCTGTGAACAAACGTAACATTTCTGCTTTGTGAGTTAGAATTTACTTCTGTTACTTTTCCTACGAAGCTTTGAACAGTTGATATGTAACTGAAATTCACTGGAATATTTTAGCAAACATGCAGCGTCACTTTTATAACACACGAATACCGATTTAAGCGAAAAGTGCGTAGTTTTAAATTCTCATTTACATTCCAGCACTTGCATAATTTAAGCAAATCGTCTGCGTTTAGAACAAAGAAACTAAAGGTTAAAGTTAACAGAGTGGAAACATTGTCAACAATATACGTCACGCATTTGTAATCATTTTGTTGTTTTAACCCTTTCATTTCGTAGCCGTAACAAAGAAGTTCGTTTTGATTGCACGTGGCAGAAATAGTATCATGTGCGTGCAGAATTTCAATTATTAAATTGTGAATTAAATATGGTAGTTTAAAGAGGCTTTAAATTAAACTGCACAGCAAAATAAAATACATTTAATTTGTATTTTAGACCTGAATGCAATTATACTTAGTCCCACTTGGAAGTTACGTATATTTAGGAGCTTCTCTTGTTTAAAATGTGATATAATCTAAATATAATCTATTCATTGCCATTCACAAAGCAATTAGTTAAAGAACTGCAAGGACTTTTCTCAACCTTAAACAAATATAATACTACTACTATAAGAATTAATTTATCTTGAGTAATATATATGTAATAACAGATCACCAAAGAAAATTTTGTATTTATTGGTGGCGGTACTTCTGAAAGAATTAAAGTACTTATTACTGAAGTTGATTAGGGATCTTTAAAAAAGAATTATCTATGTAAATACAAAAAAGACCATTCAAGAATCATTTCCAGCAATTCAAATTATTATATACAACTCGCTTTCATCTAGATTGAAGTGTAAAAGAAATAAATTTTCTCTGCCACATATGCATAATTTTCGAACAAGACCAAAGAAATAAATTATATAAGACTTCATTAAAAATAATATTTCTCGAAGAGGTCTCCCAAGTTCAAGAAAAATGTTTCTGAATTTGTGAATTGTTCCTAACGTAAGTGCTATAATATCATTTCTGAATGCTGATATTTAAGGATTATAATTATCATTAGGAATCAGTGTCTAAAGTTGAGATGCAGAACTCGTCGGTGCAAATAAAATAGGAACATTTCGAGCTACTTGTCCATTTGTTTATTGTTCTTGTATTCATTATTTCAAACTATACGAAAACATATTTTTATTTTTGTTTGTGTGTAATAACGTTAATATATAAACAGCGCTTCAGCAAATGAAAGAATACAAAAGATTAACAATTGCATGGTTAATAAACGACAAAACCTTATCGGCCGACTGTGGAACTCTTAGGAGTGTGAAAAGAACACGACGGAACACAAAGTCTTCTAATTCAGCAAGAAATAATCATTTTGTTTCATATCATAATTTTGTGTATTAAAATTTTGTTTCAATCTCAAAGAAAATATCCAGTCCTATTCCATTCAAATAATGAAGATCGAATCACAGCAAAATAAACGCAATGCATAAATTGGTTGTTTGCTACCTTAGATGAAATGATTTAAAAATCCCAAATTATTATCCAATGAAATATAATCAAATTAACTTTTAAAGGTACTGAATAAAAACGTAATACATGACTAAACGTCTGATATACGTAAACAAATACGCTACAAAATTATGTAGAATTGTTATTATAAAAAAGCTAGAATATAATACGTCCTATTTAATTAAAATTGTACCGAAAATTTTTTCTTAGGCGATAAAAATTGCTTCTTTTTTTTTTCTCTTTTTTTTTCCTCTTTTTTTTTGGGGGGGGGGGTAGGGGGGGTATTTACTTCAGATAACGGCTAATATCATAAATAGGTTATGCTGAATGGTTATAATGCCATAAATAGGTAATGCGGAATGGTTCTTATTGCTTTCACCTGTCTTACTAAATACAAAATGATATTAGAAATTTCCATGTAGAAGCTAATTGAGAGGATGAAACCGGAAAAAAAGGAACCGAAAATCGTCAACAACAGTTCCTGATAAGGACTCAATTTCGAAAAGAGAATGAAACGGTACCAAGCCCTATTGTTTCTCTAATATCTAGACCGTTTTAGCTTGATTACTAATAGGAAACCCTACGAATACTACAAGCAATCGATTAAGAGATATTCAGTTTCATTAATTAGATGCTGTATTCTTACAGTTGTAGAATAGAAAAAAAATAATTTACGAATTATCAAGAAGAGAAAATACATTTATGATACTGTAGAATATTTAGCAATAGCTAAGTTGATAAATTTTTAACCCAAAGGACGTTAGCCCAGAAGGGCTATTAATTTCGTTTTGTCATTTTGTGTTGGTTCATTATAAAAGTCTGAATCACTTTTCAAATTGTTGCCCCCAATCCGAAATATTAGAGCCCTGGATTGTATTTAAAGAAATTAAATAATGAAAAATCTGTATGAATGTATGTATATTTTTGGCAGTGTGGAGAAACAACAGTACCTAAAGACATCAAATTTTTAAAAATATAGTCCTCCACTCGAATATGGGCATCTGGAAGCCCAAATTTAGGATTTGTTTCATTACCTATTTCATATCTTGTAAAACTTAATCGAATATTTGATAAACAAACTCTAAGATTTAAAAGTGTTCCGCCAACAATAGTTTCTTCTATAACTTATTAAAAAAAGACACTGTGAATGATGTCCGGGATTTACAGCGTTTACCTGCTAAACATAACAAATAATAAACAAAATAAATTTTTTGAAATAGATCTGTGTACTTTTTATGTTAGCAAATGATAAAATAAACTGTTATGTACATAAGTTTGACAATGAAATAAACAAGACAATTTTTCTTAACTTTTTTCGATATTCGAAAGCTATGCGATAGTCTGCGCAAAGCTACCCAAGTATTTCTTTCATATTTACAATGCAGTCCTTGATTCAAGGGTCAGTTGTAATTGGCAGAAATTTATTCCGCGTTGTGAATTTATTACGCATCAGTTGCGAAGAGAGAAATATTACGCATCATGTCCTTCATTAATGCAGAAAGCAATCATATAAGTCGCCAAAAAACATTATTTTTGCATGACTGGAAATGAATTCTTTCATAAACCAAAAATCAATCACTTTGCCTGCATTTTATAAAAGCCACGTTTTTCGAAGGCGGAAAATTTTCAAGCATTTCTAAGCACTACTTGTTAGTCAAATTTTTCCACTGCCACACATAATAAATCAAAGTATGTTTTTCTCTACAAAGCAGAGACAGAAAACATTTAACAGTATTTTCCCGCAATGAACAATCTGGTTTGAAATTTTCCTGCATACATAACGTCCATTGTAGGAATGACCTTGGGTACCAACAGGTAAGGAAGGATTGTCTATACACACATGGCCTTAGCTTATGCCTCAAAAGGATGTTTATTCTCCATCTGCAAACTTCATTTGTCCAGTGAAGGACTTCATAAGGAAGTATAGGCAATAAAGATGTTTTCTTCTCTTACACTTATCCCAGGGTAATATGCACTAGCTTTCAAACTTTTAATAAATGTCAAATTTAAATCACAATTTGGGTGAAACGGAGAAAAACGTATTTTACTTTCTTAATCTTCAGTGCAAGAACATTTTAATAGCAGTAATTTATCATCAGTAATCTATATATGCATAAAGAAGAAAGTCTATTTGTTTTTCCTCTAATAACTCTGTCACTACTATAGCTATCGTCACCAAACTTTCTACAATTCTTTTCTGGGTTCGACGTCCACTTTTTTCCAAAAAAACAATTAGTTTAAACACGAGAAATTAATTAAAAACTCAGAAAAACGATAATTGTCGCCCTCATTTTCGCGAGAGGCAACAGTCTGGCAAGCTGGAGATGAAAATCTGCTTCATTTCGGAAGTTGTTGCCACTGCTTGCTTTCAAATCCTAGAGTTTGTTAATAAAAAATTTCTAAGTTTTACGATGAAATAAAAATAACATTGCCAAACATTAAGTACATTATTGTCGATTCCAAAAATTCTACAAAATCTATGCACATAAAGAAGAATGACTGTTTATGTGTTCGTTTGCGTTAGTGGGTTCTGATCACTTATGATAAATTATTTTGCCACATTTAATCGACTGAAAGTGAATATAGGTGAAATATTAGATGGAATTTGAGCTTTTACGACCATTTGATTAGAAAGACGAAAACCATTAAAAATGCGTGCTATTGTTGCTGATATAATCAGAGAGAATTAGTTTATTTTTCTATCGAAATTTTTTTGTGGGTTCCATACTGCGCCAGATTGAAAAATGCACGACTATGAATCGTATTTTTTGCATCGTTATCAGAGAAGAATTGCAGCGGTATCGTTCTCTCTGTTGTTAAATACATTACTCTCTATCTAACTGAACAGGCATCGAGTACTTCCGCTTGTCTATATATATAAAGAAGAAACTGTGTATGTTTGTCCTCTAATGACTCAGTCACTACTATAGCTATCGTCACCAAATTTTCTACAATTCTTTTCTGGATCCTGGAAAAGGACGTCCAAAAAAACGTAGCTATAACCAGAGTTATTAATTATAAACTCGGAAAAACGATAATTTACGCCCTCATTTTTCCGAGTGGCAACAGTCTCAAAAACTGGAGATGAAAATCTGCTTTATTTCGGAAGTTGTTGCCACTGCTCGTTTTTAAATCCTAGAGTTTGTTAATAAAAAATTTCTAAGTTTTACAACGAAATAAAAATAGCATTGCCGAATATTAAATACATTATTCCCGATTCCAAAAATTCGTGGGAAGCCAATTCGATGCGTACGACTTTAATCAATCGAGATATTGATTAAAACTCGGAAAACATTAATGCACTCATTTTTCCGAGTGGCAACACTTTCGCATTGGAGATAAAAATGCTTTATTTCCATGACAGTTGCTACTGCTCGCTTTCAAATCGTAGTGTTTGTTAATAAAAAATTTGTAAGTTTTTCAAAATCTATATATATAAGGAAGAATGTCTGCGCGTTTGTTTGTTTGTTCGCGTTATTGATTTCTGATTAATTATGATTATTGTTTTGCCATATTTAATCGACTAAAAATGCCTATAAGTGAAATATTAGATGGAACTTGAGCTGTTAGGACCATTTAAGAAAGAAGAAAATCATTAAAAACTGCGTGCCATTGTTGCTGATATAATGAGAGAGTTTATTTTTCTATCGAAATTTTTTATATGGGTTCCATATCGCATCAGACTGAAAATTGTATGGCTATGGATCGTAATTTTTGCACCGTTATTAGAGAAGGATTACAGCTGTATCGTTCTGTCTGTTATTAGATGCATTACTCTCAAATGCCGTCGGGCACTTCCGCTAGTCTATATATATAAAGAAGAATGCCTGTGTGTTCTTGTGTTTGTTCGCGATTAACTCAGTCACTACTATAGCTATCGTTACCAAACTTTCTACAGTTCTTTTCTGGGTCTTAGGAAAGTTCGACGTCCACTTGTTTCCAAAAAGAAGTAGCTAAAATCAGCGATATTAAATAAAAACTCTAAAAACGCTCATTTTTGCCCTCATTTTTCCCAGTGGCAACAGTCTCGCATGCTGGAGATAAAAATCTGCTTTATTTCGAGAAGTGTTGCCACTGCTCACTTTCAAATCGTAGTTTCTTAATAAAAAATTTCTAAATTTTACAACGAAATAAAAATAGCATTGCCAAACATTAAATATATTATTCCCTGTTCCAAAACTTCGTGGGAAGCCATTTTGACTCTTTCCATCTTCGTACGACTTTAATCAGCCGAGATGTTAATTAAAAACTCTGAAAACATTAATTTTCGCCCTCATTGTTTTGAGTGGCAATAGCCTAGCGCATTGAAGATAAAAATGCTTTATTTAAAAAACTGTTGCTACTGCTCGCTTTCAAATCGCAGAGTTTGTTAATCAAAAATTTGTAAGTTTTGCAAGATCTATATATGTGTGTTTGTTCACGTTATTCATTTCTTATCAATTATGATAAATGTTTTGCCACATTCAATCGACTAAAATTGAATATAGGTGAAGTATTGGATGGAACTTGAGATTTTACGATTAGAAAGACGAAAATCATTAAAAACTCCGTGTTATTGTTGCTGATATAGTGAGAGAGAATTAGTTTAGTTTCCCATCGAAATTTTTATGTGGTTTCCATATCGCATGAGACAGAAAAATGTATGACTATGAATCGTATTTTTTGCTTGTTATTAGAGAAGGATTACAGCGGTATCGTTCTGTCTGTTGTTAGATACATTACTCTCAATCTAACTTAACTGGCATCGGGTACTTCCGCTAGTATATACCATCAGTAGTGAATTGCTATTGATGGCGTGTTAAGCATTGCTATCAATCTAATCATTGGTTTAACTTTCTATGGTATACAATTTACGATGAAACAGACTGCGCTTATATGGTTTTGTGCGTGGGATAAAACAGATATCACACGAAAAATCCTAAATCACTTTCGTGACATTTATTAACGTACTCCTAAGGCAAAAAGAATCCTTAAAACCGCTGAACATCAGGAATTCATCTTGCCTTATTTCTTTTAAAAAATTCAATGAATATCAGTATTGCTGATTTTATAAAGAAGAGTCGGATGAATAAATGCCAGCGTAATAAGATTACTTTAGAAACATAAATTTAGAAGACATTTAACCTTTCCACTTGAAGTTGATAAATAACGTTTTGCTTGTTTATTAGGTTATGTTAAAGCGTTCAATGACTACTGGTCCAACAGGGAGAGTGTCTCAGCAAAAGACATTTTAAAGAAAACTGGCCGGTATGCATGATGCATATTGCGAAAATGACAAAGGCGTCGTTCGACGGGTATAAATGTGATTTGATGAAAAATGTATTTCTTGAGCATTACTATAGTCAAAGACATTCTGATGAGGATTTCATTATGCTTCTGCGGGGGGTGCCCAAAATTAATAATAATAATGATAATGAGGATGATGATAACAATAATAATAGCAAATCCGGACTGATTAAATAACTTTTCTAGTTCTTGGTTTGCAATTAACGAAAATTCTTTGGTGTGACATTTGCATTACACTTTAACGTCTCCCCCCCAAAAAAAAAATGTTTAAAAATCTGTTATACATACATGTAGGATGAGGTTAGGCTTAATAACGAAAAAAGATAGTGGCGTTAAGTAGCTTTTTTAATAATGAAATAATGAGCATGAGGATGATATGTACAGTGAATAGAATGAACGAAAGTAAGATGAAAAATGAGGTGAAAGTTTCAGTTCATTATCAAAGTAGAGTAGCATTCCTCATCAAAGAAACGATGAAGTCCTCGAACACCGTCATCAATGCTTCTTCGTAACGACCAAACCTCATCTAGCTGAATCCTCTTAATTTCCTCACGCAGCTTGAAGAATCATCTAACTGCTGCTGCCGTTGCCAGATGTGGGATGATGGGAGAAGTTGTAGAGACGAATTACCACATACATAATTGTCTTAAAATATTAACTGCAATCGTATATTTTCATATAATACAACGAAGTCGAAATCCACTTATCCAGCTGTTTTGCTGACGTCAATGCTTTTGAATTTTCCAACGTTCTAGAATCAAGAGCTGTTCCAGAAAGCAAATTTATTCTATTTGAAAGCAGAGATAGAAATTAATCTCATTACCTCCCCCACAAAAAAAGATGCAACAGTTTCCTTCCCTGTATGCAAAGGAGCATTAATTTGTAGGAAAACATGCAAAGAATTTATAACGCTTGAAATTTTTCATTTTCGAAAGACATAGCAAGAATTATTATTTTTAATCAGAAGATGGTAGTAATGTAGCAAATGCAATTAGATGGCGCTTTTTTCTGTAAAATTAAATCAGTAAATTGCCTTATGCCACCGTCAATACTAGTTCCACAGATTATCACATTTTCAGTTAATTACAGCTTCTTCATCTTATAGTTTAACATCTGAAAGATGTAATAAATCGGTATCACTGATGTGTAAAGCATACGGACAACAAATATATATATGTACTGATTTTTATTGCGTGGTCGTGATGGCTGAGTAGACAGGCGAACAGATGACGCAGACACGAATGAATTTTGAAGAAGTCCAAATCTTTATATCACGCATATATAACCAACTTAGTAGATATTTATACAATTATAATGAAATATAGTAAATCCTATGTACACTGATTTAAAAGTAAGACGTAAGCATCTGAAAAGCGAAGGGGCAGGGAGTAAATTCGCAGTGGCGAAGCTAGGAGAATTTTGTGCCGAGAGTATTTATACCAAGTACATGCAGAAAGTACTCTGAGCTATGATTGATTAATCTTAAGTTTGTTATATAATCATGGTTGGATCACGAATTTGTGAGAACAGATGAATTTAGGGGAAGAGCATCAAATCTCGAATGTAAATTTTCAGGTCGCCAATTAATTTTTAAAGCAGCTACCGTATTTTGTTATATCTTACACGCACACACATATACACATATATATACGAAAGCTGTCTAAACATTTCTAAGCTATTAGCCATATAACCCATTCGTAAACAGTGGTACTGGTAAGCAAGGCGTTTAAACAAAATCCTAAACAAATTGCAACAATCGGATCTCTCTTAAAGTAAATATGTTTACACATTTTTCATATGAGGCATAACTTTTAGTGATAGAAATGACAGGCGTATTTATTAGTTTTAAAAACAATGTATGGTAATGACCCAGAGAAGTTCCAGCGAATCAGCTTACAAAAATGATTGAAATCTTGTTAACAATGTTCTCTCTTTAATCCTAGTTAACAAGAAGCACTTAAAGTTGAAATGCAAAATTTCCTCGTGTTAAGAACAAGGTCAGCACTTCAAAATGCAAGCAGGTCTTCAAGTATATTTCCTTATAAAATTTAAAGACTTTGCATATTTTTCTCGTTAACGCATCCTTTTATCTTAATAAAAAAAACCAAGATGACAATAAACATTTATGATGGACGGAGCAGCTCAATGCAGATTTTGAATTCCTTGTTTCCTTGTTAAGAATCATTGCGATTGAAAAATGGCGTTCACTTTTCCCGCTTGCCATTGAAAACTACATCAGCCATGTAAGCGGAAAAAGTGGATGGCTGTTGCATCAACATGGCGTGACGCTCGTCACGTGATTCATCTACATCCACGTGAAGAAGCACACTTTCGATTGTGACCCACATTTTCAGTCTCAGGTGATTATGCTCTTTCAAATTGGGAGAAGTGAAAGTTTTACAGCTGATCAACAAAGCTGGGGATGACGATGGTGACCTAAATGGAGATATAGCGTATTACAGCGAAATGTAGTATTGGTGGCGGCAAGGCTGGTCAACAATTTAATCAGTTAACACTTTCTGTGATTTAAGAGACTAATTTCGAGAAAACCAACGTAAATCCACTTGTTATACCAATGAAAATATAATGCTTTTAATGCATTAGACTTACTGCACGGAACCTATTTTAATCATTAAAAACGTAGGTGCTTTTTGGAACCTTTTTATTAAAGGTTCCAAAAAGCACCTACATTTTTAATTAAACAGTAGCCAAAATTCAACTTCATATAAGCATAGTTTAAGAAGAAATATTTTTTCAGTTATGAAAAGAGATGTTTTTATAAGGCTGAATTTTGTCTCATATTTTATGTTCAAACTCGCTTGCGTCTCTGATGCTTATCTTGCTACTTGGAACAACAGCACTGCAATCCATAAAACTAATGTTAATTCCCTGTACAACAGAAAAGGTCTGAGAAACACAAATATAAATTTAATGCTTAAATATTGGACTCATTCCAATTAACCCATTGCAACTTTCAATCCTTTGCAATTAGCAGACTATTTTGAGTCATTATATATTTATAATTGTAGTAAACAGACAGCTTTAGGTTCCGTTTCCTGGAAATAGAACAATTCTTTATTATGTGACCATATTAAGTTTTGACCGCCCGGTGACGAATTGGCTACCGCCTCGCTCAGCTGCACCACAGGTCCGGGGTTCGATCCCCGGGCTGAGCAAAGTTGAGTCAACCTTTCATCCCTTAAGTGGGTCTATAAAATAAGTACCAAGTTCGCTTGGGGGCTAAACACCGGGGGTTCTGCGACAAGCTGACCAGTTGTCCAGGGCATATGCTGACGCATTCCGGGGCCCAAAAGTTAAGAAAACAGAAAAAGGGCACTGCAGGCCGTGGCCCACTAGAGCTGTTGCACCACTGAGTTTAGTTTTTTTTAGTATATCGAGTTTTAATTATTTGGTTATATAAAGCAATACAGCATTGGTTTTGAACTGACGATCTGCGGGGTGCATGCAGGCACCGAAGCATATTTATACAGCCTGCGAGCACATTTCAGTTATTAGCAAAAACGGTATTGAGGAGATTTCCAGATTTTAGTTATTTGGAATCCAAGTTGACATTATTTTCATCACCATTAAAAACAAACTTGAGTAATGCACCAGGAAAATGTAAAAATAGAGCTAGTTAATTTACAATGTGATTTAAATATCATTCAACGATTTAAAGATACAAATTTTATGAACTTTTATTCGTACTCGTCAAAATATACTCTGGGTTACGAATTTTTGCTTTAAGAATAATCGTTTTACATGTGATTTTACAATAAATTTACATGTGAGCAGCTTTTCGTTATGGTCGAAAATTAAGATTGATTGATTATTGCGAATCTGCAAACCTAATGAATATCAGAATCGAACCGCCATTAGTTGTCAGATTGCAGAGAGGAAATAAAGAAGTTTATAATTATTTATATGTTACCTTTCATACTTTCATTTATGCTTGAAATAAATATTTAACAAATAAGACTAGGTTGTTAATGTGCATTCTCAAATTTTATCCCACTTGGAAAGTTTTCATAATTTTTTCCATTTTAATTTAAATTAAAGCAAGTTATTTAATAATTTATTAAAAATATTAGAATTATCTGAGATAAATGACAGTCTGAAATATGAATATTTAGCCGTCAATATGTTTGATATAATCAAGAAAAATATCTTGTAGGTACCAAAAATACTATTTCAGACATAAATATAAATTTGAATTGTTTACTTTATGTTTTATATGTATTTTTATAATCATTTCGTAAAAGAAATTAAAAATTTAATTAAAACTTTTCTTTACTTGGTTAATAAAAAATTTTCATTTTGTTAAAAAAATGGCCGTCAGCTGTTTTTAGATCATTCTTTGGGCTCGCATAGAATTTGCGTTTGATACCACTGATATAAAGAATTAAGCAAGGTGCAGTTAACTTTTGGCAGCATGAAAAATTTAGGAATATGACTGTCTTCAAAATGAAACTTATTAAAATAATAGCTAGTTTATTTTCTTGGTTTACGTTTGAACTATATACACTGTAGTAGACCGCAAGCAAGAAAACTAATAAAACATTTCTGGATTCTTACAATTCTGCCATTCTTTTCGTCACTGTCGATAGTTCTTTCGTTTTGCATAACCACTATCTACTTGGAATATTTGTTCTTAATGAACTGTACTTATACCAAAAAGTCGATATTTTCATACTATTGTATTAAAATTTTATTTATCATAAGCATTTTAAAACAAATCTCATGCAAAAATTGACTTTAGAAACCAAAGTTATCTTATAAAACAGTTCTAAGCTTTTGCGATTTAAAGAATAGCCAGACTATTTGTTTACATTTTGCCTTTCAACAAATTCTTCACATTAAATCCTTTGAATTACACACAGCATACCTCTTTATATGTTCATTAATTTTAAGAAAATAATGAGCTTGCAAAATTTGAAGGTAATTTCATTTTTTTTAATTAAAATTTCACCAAATGTATGATTTTCTGCTTTTTTGCATGATTTCTCTAAATTGACTGATTAGAATTTCAAAAAAATTTTATTAATTGCGTAAACTGCATACTCTTATGAAATGGCCATTCATTGCCCTTTTGACTTAAGAACTTTTAGGATTAGAACTAAATTTGGAATTATATGAAAATTTCAACTGCTCACTTTACTTTATCTCAATTAAAATTACGATGAATATGTAAGTAACACTTTTAATTATATAATTACGCATGATTACAAACTTATAAATATATATTTATATTTCTTTGTTAATACTAAAATAATGTGCATTTATAGAATTTGATGGTAATTATTTGATGATAATGATATAATTAATTTTTAACAGTTGCACAGCTGAAAACAAATATCATACTTTAATCAAAGTAACCGCAGAATTTTTTGCTTCTGATGAAGAGAGATTCGTTTTGCCCTCGAAATCGATTGAGATTTTACAAAATTTACGCCGAATTTGCCTGTTCTATTTTCCCCGTCGGCATGATTGTCTTGCGTGTTAACCGCATCTATAACTGGAACTGTGAAATTAACTTAAACACGTATTCGAAGCAGAGCCAATTGACGTAATTTAATCTGCGTTTTTTATGTCTTGAAAGTACGACTCAGGATGTATATTAGATTTATACATAGCATTGTTCTAATATAGGTATTTGGACAAAAAATCGGACCTTTTTCTGAAATTATATAATTATTTTTTTTTTCATATTTCGATTCTACGCCTCAAATTATTCCTAGATATTAAATTTTGTAAAATTTGATGAGAAACTTACCGAGAAATTTTAAATTTTTCTTAGAGCACGTTTTCTGTTTGCGCCAAGAATAATTCATTTGGCGAAATTCTTAATTTATGGTAATTATTTTTCTTTTCACGAGCGGAATAAAAAGTACATCGTTCATTCTTTTACATAATTTTAACAAAGTGCGTAAATCATATGTGGCGTTATTATCCCTTACGACAAATATGCCAAATTTCAGAACGCGCCAATATTAATTCACATATATCTTCAGAAATTTTCAACAAAAAAAAATATATATATAATTTTTTGTACGCGTGCCTAAAAATACATCTACTTTAAGCTGTTGGAAAAATATTTCTTGGGTTATAATTCAAAATTTCTTCGAAAAATTTATCAAAATGACTAAAAAATACAAATTTTAAAAACAAATCAGAAAATAGCTGTGAATTTTATTTAGATTGAACCTAAATTTCGAACTGTGCAAGAACGAATCCAGTAAGTTTAATTAAATAAAAGAGCTATTATTAAACATATACCATATTCAACTAACACTGAGAAGCTAAACTTTTGAGAGCAAATTTTTAAAAAACTTCTCTTGCGATTTTTACAAAACTTGGCACATTGGTACAATTAGAGTCCTAGAAACGAAATATGGAAAAAAAAGAGGTATGCCATTTCAGAAAAATTCCGATTTTGTGTCAAAATACCTATGTTGGATAAATGCTATATGCAAATCTAATACATGTCTTAATCGTGCTTTCAAGACATGAAGAACGCAAGCTGAATTTCGTCAATCGGCCCAGTAGAACGCGAGATACAGAACTGTCCAGTTTTTTTTTTCTCCCAAGGTGTACTTTTATTGACGATTGACATATTCAGCCAATCAGGATCAAATAATCCAAAAATATTCATAAAAAAGTATTTAGAAGTCATGTTAATTACAGTAGAAACTCAGAGTCGCGTTGGTAAAAGAAAACTATACAGTTAGTTTTCTCCTTGCTATACAAATTGTTATATATCAGTTTAAATGAAATTTTCTTAAACAGCTTGTATATTATTTTTCTAGCTTGAACTAAACCTTCAATTGATGTGTTTTTTAAAAGCAAGTGAGGCATTACATTAAGCTGCTTATTTGTTTATTTGTCTGTATTAGTATCGCGAACGCTGATGCAGTAGTGCATTAAAAAGAAAACTATTGGTTGAAGAAATACACTACTGGTTTACATTCGCCTTTTCTCCCAATGATCCCTAACTAATATGTCCATCAGTCCAGTCCCAAACCCAAAAACCTATAATTAAGAAGCGATACAAAATATTGTATATTATTTAATGAATGAACTTAAGATATTTTGAGAGTAATCTCCTTTACAGAATTTATAAATTTTGTCAGGCTTTGACATTTAACAAAAATAAGATTTGTAAATAAAATTATGTATAAAATAAAAACCGTAAATATATCATAAATGCATAAAATGATAAATGAAAAGTTAAAATAACTTTACAACAAATTAATACATAATATTACTAGAAGTGATGCAATATATTATTTTTAAGAAGCTCATTGGTATTTGACAAAAATTAACGAGTTTTTGATATACTATAAGTATTAAGTTCTTAGATTCTGACTGTTTCTTTTTTCCTGAAAAAACTGTTTCTGATGGATAAAGCTAATTATTATACGAGACAAATTCCTGCATGAGCTTTGTATTATGTAATATTTCTATTGCTTTAATTAATATTACAGAGCTTCAGCTGAGAACGGTACCTTAAATTTGAAAATTATTTCCTATAACTTAAAATATTTTACGTACAAATGTAACTTATTCAACATATTTCTAATACTTGTTGTTGTTGTGTCCATGACTACATGGAAGAATGATTGCCAGAGCCTACTCCGAAGAGAGGTTGGACTTCTATTTTCCACCCCCAATTTTGAGGGAGAGCTACCCGGGGGGGGGAACCAGGGGTCTCCCACCCTTCTCCTCTCCCACCAATCCACACGAGAGGACTTTCCGCTCGCCGCATATTTAAAGTGCCGCCATGCCGCACCGACACTATACATTTACAAACATCCATGTCTCCTGCAGGATTCAAACCCGGGCCCTTCGGTACCGTAGTAAGCTCCCCTAACCACTATACCATCTGGGCGACTTTTCCAATACTTAAAATATCTTTTTAGAATACTGCGAATAATGTGTTAAATTACTTCCTTTCACAAAATATTGATTAGTAGAAAAAAATGAATATTTAGCTTACTTTTCGTTTTACTAGTTTTTGATCCTAAGAGTTTACTGAGTCCTACTTTAAATGTTATATATAATAAAGTTTAATGTTAATGGAATTTTAATTAACATTCTTGATTGATGATATTCGGATATAATTAGGTTCTTGTTGGTTTCACTACAGCCACTGCAAATAAATATAGTAAGATGGAGTACGATTCTCTCTTATCCGTTTTCTTTATCAACTAACTGTATGCGAAAAAAGATATCTTTCACTAACATACATTTGCAAATGCGGGCTTCATAATGACATTTGGTTGAAACAGATAATGGGAAAGCACTGTTGTTCCTTATCAAAAACATGCTTAATTATAGGATGAAAACCAATAAATTATGCAACACTTACCAAGCATCAAGAAGGGAGCAGCTAAATTAAGTCCGATGAATTCTAATCCACAATAGACGGTCAAT
Organism: Stegodyphus mimosarum; assembly: GCA_000611955.2. Taxonomy (NCBI): domain Eukaryota; kingdom Metazoa; phylum Arthropoda; class Arachnida; order Araneae; family Eresidae; genus Stegodyphus; species Stegodyphus mimosarum. The sequence continues at coordinate 472,809 of KK119492.1, forward strand.
CCAAAAGCTGCAGCAACGGCTACTGCTGAAGAAAAGCATCCAAGTACACCTAACCACGGTTTACTTTTCACCCAGTCCAGCATCATGCACGTTGATACAGAAAATGCAAGCATAATGACTACCGTCACACTGAACAGAGGCAATACCGAAATTGTATTCTTTTCTAATTCTTCAGACAAAGTGAGAGATGTATAATAGGCCACATTAAGATGTTCAAATTCAGCATCCTCCATCATTTGCAAAAAAGCTGATTCCCAAATATTCGCTCTTTCTTTTTTACCTGGGCCTGTTTCCAAGAAATACAATAAATTAACCGCTCTCGCAGATTCTATCATGTTGAACTCATCTGTTTTTACGCCGCCTAAGAAAGCGGCGCTGAAGAACACTTTGAATGTAACCTCGTTGATCATGAGAGGGTAATCGATGGAATATTTGCCATTAGCCATATCATCTAATCGGTCCTCAAATTCCAGAATGTGATTCTCGAAACATCTCTTGTTCTTCTTGGCACACATGTTTTTGTACTTCCATAATTTGTGGTTGTGCCACACTGTGATGTTATTCACCATTTTGTCGATGAGTTTCAAATCCGCGAAGACTTCCTTATCGAAGATACTCTTTCCATTTTTCGCCTCGATCATAATCCTCGCGAAAGGACTGATACGAGTCATCCTGCCCACATCGAAATCCTTGGATAGGTTCATTGGAAAGAGAGTTTCGATGACATAGCGTTCGTGCTTAGCTGGGCCGTCTGTTGGACTGAACAGGTACTCAGGATCTGCTTCGTACTTGATCCTCTGCATGCCGGTGGCAAGAAGGGCCGAGATAAGGATAGGAACTATAACAAAATAGCCGGGCTTCTTGCCGACCATCCATCCCAAACTTCGAAACATGTATGATACTAGACGATCCACGCAGTCACACTTCATCGTGTGCTTGTGGGGCTTGTTAGGGTCGGGAGCTGAAAGAAAGTAATGAACGAAAATTAAGCATATGCATTTTAAAATTATAATATATATTTTGTTCGCTGAGCAGTATAAAAACACTTACAAATAAACAATGTTATCTTTTTGTATCGAGAAACTATTTTCATTTTGAGGCGTTTTAAAATAAGTAAAGTTTCGGTATTTTGTGATTTCATGATGGTGTCAAATATTTCTATAATTCAGCACAGCTGTTCGTACACACACAGTCTTCTCCTTCGGAGTAAAACAGAATGAATTCTCTGCGTAATGTAGTCATTGCCAATCTTAATGCGTTACTAGTCGTCTTTTACGATTAAAGCAATGAGCACGAACGACGGTGAATAATTACAAACATTTTCTGCACGCAACTGTGTTTTCAGTCGCGATCAATTTTTTCCCCATTTTGTGGCATTTTGACAGGATATAAGATCTGGCAATTAATTTGCATTCAGAACACACATTTTAAACATTTTCTGCTAAGAGAGAATTTCAATGATATCATTACCAGAGGCGGATTTATGGGGTCGAGGAAGTCGCGATCACGAGGAGGCAACAGGCAACAAAGGCTTCGTTCTAAGATGTCCTCGAAAGTTTTTTAAAAAAAGAATCAACATACCTTAAAGATGAGAAGCCTCCAGAAGCTCAGATTAATCCCTACCCCATATACATACTTCACAATTCCACTATACGGTGAAACAAAATTTTCCCAGAAGACAACTTATTTTTTTTTAACTGAAAGAGTATGAAAGAAAAGCTTTACATTTTAAATTTCGAATTATTTTCATTAATACAGATTGTACTGCAGACTCGCAAAATCTAAAATTAACCCTAAAGTGTAATGAAAATTCTACAATGATTACTTTAGAATAAAAATTAATTGGAATACACATCGAAAATTTAATTTTTTATAATGATATAAAAGAACTGAATTTTAATATTCTCTTAAGTGCCATTTCTTTCTGTATTAAAACTGTAATTCTACCCATATATAGTAAAAGTCCAATAATTCGGCATCCAATGGTTGAATAATCCGTTATGCGTTTACCCAACTTGCTTGCCGTCCGTGGCAAGGGTCAGTTAGGAATACCGTTTGGAAATATTCAGCAGATTTTCACTCTTCACCATTTCTGTCATTCTTTATATATGGCGTAACAGTTATTAAAAAAGTTTTAAAAAGTAGGGCTCTCTAAGGATCCTTGGACCTTCCACTATGGCTAAGTGTAGAGACATTAGGTTATTTAGTAGCAGGAGACATGAAAAATATGCAATTCCTTCGCCGGGAATCGAACCACGGACCTCTGAAATACCGGCTCAGTGTGCTGACCATTACACCACGAAGGCACGTTAAGAATGTGGGAGATATACTTTATAAGCGTATGGACGTTTAGTAGGAATCCTTGGGCTTAATCCAATATTGAACTTCCACTCCTTATCACTGTAGCTAAGCGTATGGCCGTTTCCCCCACGGCTAAGAGTATGGCCGTTTAGTAGGGATCCTTGGGCTTTCCAGTACGGACATTCCTTTACTTACCACTATGGCTGAGCATATGGTCGTTTCCACTATGGCTAAGCGTATGGCCGTTTAGTAGGGATCCTTGGGTTTTCCAGCATGGACCTTCCACTCCTTACCACTATGGCTAAGTGTATGGTCGTTTCCACTATGGCTAAGCATATCGCCGTTTAGTAAGCATCCTTGGCTTTCCAATATGGACCTTTCACTTCTTTCCACTACGGCTAAGAGTATGGTCGTTTCCGTTATGGCTAAGCGTATGGCCATTTAGTAGAGATCCTTGGGCTTTCCAGTATGGACCTTCCACTCCTTACCACTATGGCTAAGCGTATGGACGTTTATCTCTTCTTAAATTCTTCTTAAACAATAATTCTCTTACAATTTACCATCGACACGAATTGCATGTATAGTTCATATAAATGTAAGCTTTGCTATTCCAACTAATCTGAAGAGCAGGACTTTGTGAGGACGATATTTGTTTAACGAAAATTGTTAAACAAATATCGATATAAAAAAATAAATAAATATACTGATTGCCTTCTCATCAAGTACTCTGAAATGCTGAACACAGTGCGAAGAATTCCTTTGAACAATCCTCTGCTCAGAGTTTTTGATGACGAAATTATTTAGAGAACTGGATAATCATTGCAGCATGAAAGAAATAATAAACATTGACTTAGGGATACACGTAAACATTCGAACATTATTTTTTATAAAGGCTTCTTGCAATAATTACGCAGTGAAGTCTTAAATTATATGCTAGTTAAGAATACTAAAATTGTTTCCCGAGATATTTTCTATCATTAAACACATCTGTAGATCTATAATTTTGTCTAAAATTTTTCATTTGTATATGTTAAATAACGCACACAGAATCGTTTTCATATGATTATAAAGTCCGATAATCTGACATATTTAATTTCTAAAGTCCCGAGTATGTTGGAATATCAAACTTCCATCGTAAATGAGCAGCATACTGCAAGTCGGTTAATATTATCAAAATATTATTGAATGAATTTTTTAAATAGAATTAACGTCGCCAAATGAAAGATAAATTCACCAACTACAGCTAAAAAAGAGCAAAGAGATCGCCAAATGTTAGAGCTTTGTCGCCAAACAAGGCATTAAGCTGCCAAGTATCTTGATTTTGATTTCAGGCAACAATAAAATTTTGAAACTACGTCTCGGAAAAGACAATAAAGAAATGTTTTAAGCATGCCAACCTTTTAATAAACGGTAAAATAGGAGAAGATAAAGAACACACTTCTCGTACTAACATGAATTGTGAAGAATCGATTAAAGAAACGGTGAGAAATCCCAACCTGGAGATTCAATGACTGAAACAGATGTCTGCCTGACGATTTTTGAAGCAAATCCAAACACATATAACAAACTTTCTAAAGAAGATGACGAGCTGTAAACGCTAGGGTGAGGTATACTTTATGAATATTAAGGACATAGCATTGGTCAAATAATTTCCAGAAACGTTATTAGATTAAGAGCGTGCATTAGTCAAATAATTTCCAGAAGCGTTATGAACACTTAAAAAATGAGTTCCTGCGTTAAAACTCCAGAACATCAACTAATAATGACTTTTTCTAATTAAAATGTTGTGAAAATAAGTATTTATATGTTCTCAGTTATATTTATGGGAAATTTGAGTTTCAAACAATACTTTTCTCATCCTTTAGTACTATCAAAATAGTCATGGTCAAACATTATCGCATAATGTGTTTGCCGACTTTAGTTAGTTAATGCATGGAAGAGTTTTTCTTTAAAATCAATATCATTTTAATGAATGTAATCACATATTAGTGCATAATATGAAATTTTTGTAGCTATATTTCTTCAGAGATTCACCATTTAATTTTCAGTAATAATTAAATTTAAAAAGAATAGAAATTAATTTAATTTTTTAATTAAAATTTTCAATTCTTAAACTGGGCAATATTGCAGAGAAACGGATATAAATACTATTTAAACTAATGCTGTTTTATAAACGAAAATATTTTAGTATTTGCGTGCTTGAAGAATTTGACTTCTTAAAAGGTCTCCCGCTGTGCTTTAAGAAGAGTTCTTTATTACGTCCAAGGACGCGAAGATGTAAATAACAGGGAATTCCCCTTTATGTAATCTTCCAAGGCAGGCAGTAATTTATTCGAGTCTCACAAAGGTCTCTTTAAGCGAATGCATCACACATATGTAAAAATAAATATTTATAACTAAGAAAAAAATCGGCCGTGATATTTCTGGCGAATTTTTAGGTTTTTATTTTGAAAGACACATAAGAAAAATGTTAGCCTTACATCTCTTTACGCGTGCTTCGCTTTCTTAAAATAGAATATGAATCTGTATTTATGAATGAAAAAATAATACTGATTGTACCGGGTGGCCATAATTAAATTGACAGTGCTCACAGTGTTCTGTAGAGCGATCTATTTGCGAGAATGACGCCACATTTTGTAGGAAGATTAAACAAGACAGGGGACGAAGGATTCCGCGAAAAACAAATTAGTTCCAAAAGTCACCGCTAGGGGAATATTTGGCGCTGTGTAATAGAAAATAGAGTGTTAACAAATGAAAATCAATACGGAAATTACCTTTTACTTTGCATTCAAATGAGGTTCAATGTGGCTGCCGTTGTTCTGGACCACATATTGCATTCTGTGCACGGTATGCACAACAGCAGAAAGTAACATGTCTGCAGGAATCTCCCGTACAGTCCGTGATATGTTATCCCTCAACGCAGCCAGGTCCTGGACCACTCCTTGATAGACCTTGAATTTAAGACCTTGAATCCCCATAGCCAGAAGTCACATGGGGTAAGATCAGGCGGCCGTGCAGTTGGAAAGTAGCGGCTAATGTCTCTTTCTGTTGTGAATTTCTGTCGCAGCATCTGTTGCACCCGTACAGCAACGTGTGGAGGGGCTCCATCTTGCATGAAAATCATTTCCCCCAGGCATTGTCTTTGCTGAAGTGCCGGAATGACAAAGCTGTTCAACATGTGGCGATATTTCTCTCCGGTAACAGAACAGGTTTCCGGTCCTGTCGGGGTAATGTTCTCATAGAAGAATGGACCTACGATAAATTCCGCTGTGAACCCACACCAAACAGTTACCTTTGGTGAATGTAAGGGAATTGTGACTGCATGTGGTGATTTGTCATCCCAAATTTTACGCTTTTCTAAAAGTGTTGCCATATTGCACTTGAACTAAATCAGAAAATGTGCATAATAAAAGGTAATTTTATTCCGTATTAATTTGCATTTAACACTCTATTTTCTATTCTACAGCGCCAAATATTCCCCTAGCGGTGACTTTTGGAACTAATTTGTTTTTTCGTGGAATCCTTCGTCCCTCGTCTTGTTTAATCTCCTACAAAATGTGGCGTCATTCTCGCAAATAGATCGCACTACAGAACACTGTGAACACTGTCAGTTTAATTATGGCCACCCGGTATACTGATATTGTACCACGTAAATTAGCAAAATGTTTTACAAAATTCCTTCTGTCTTGGATTTTATGTAAAGCAGCTTATCCACATTATCTCGGATAAACGGGATTCTTTTGCACTTGCTAATTTTATATCTTTGGTAGTTGATAGGCCTGAAATCTTGAAAGAAGTTTGTGTTTCAAATAATTTTATTCAAAAAATCACCTTTCAAAACTGAATCCTTATTAGTTTTTATTATTTCGTGTAAGGGTCTATTATTGATTAGGGTCTATTATTTATGATATTTAGGAGTTTAGAGTCATATATTTGAAAGAAATTTAATGAAATCGATTATGAGTCCAAAACAGAAGTTTTTAATCAAAAAAATATTTCATTTTGACTTCGAAAACTTCCCTAGTTTTAAAAATGAAGAAACGTTGCGACAGAATTAACCTTACAACGACTTTTGGGATTACATGGACGTACTTTTGGGATTACGTGGAGAGTATTTCGTCTACAATCGGAAAATCCGGGGTTCGAAGCTCGACGAAGGCATCGCTGATTCTTCATGTTTTCTGTTCCAAAAAGCCCTAATAGCTCTAAATAATTACTAAAATATCTAGAGCAGTGCTCCGCAACCTTTTCTCACCTGCGACACACAAAAAATCTTTCTGGAATTTTGTGGCACACCAAAAGCTAATGTATATATGTATTGATTTATACACAAAATTTACAATAAATTTTTGTTTTAAAAAAACAGTTTTAGAGCTATTATTTTTAATTAAAATGGTCTGAAACCAATATATTTCGTTTAAATTTATGTTTAAAAAATATTTATTTATAAAATATATAAAAAAAAATATATTTTTGAGTTCCGAGTTATCAAGGAAGTTCCGAGTTATCAAGGAAGTGCCGAAAAAATTCAAGTGCTGACACACTTACAATCACACACACAACCACACAACAGTGAAATATATAAAAACATTTAAAATAGACATTATTAAGGAAAAAAATTGTCATTGTGTATTAAATACATGATAAAAATTGCAAAATGTCAAATACATGTATTTGATTGCGGCACACCTATATCCTACTCATGGCACACCGGTTGCGGAGCACTGATCTAGAGGATGCAAAATGTAAGTTAGGCATGTCACCGCCATCTTAGCAGTCACGCGAGAGAAGACTGGCTCATGTACAAATTAGAACTTATTCCTCACCCGCTTAGGGAAAAATTTCATTGTTGTAGTGTTAAGAGTTATATCATTATTAATGATGGTAGGGTGAAGAGCAGTTTCCCAATGATAAACGGCTGTAGACGTAAGCTTCGGCGGAAGCTTCATGACTAAAGAATAGATTTCTAGCTTCAGAGAATAAATATTTAATTGAACATTCTCACAAATGTTTACAGAAACTAGGCAATTAATTATGCTCAAAATCAATGTGATATACTCTGGCATATTGTATTCTTTTATGCCGCGCTGACCAATAAAATTTTATTGGTTTAAGTTGTAGAGACATTAGGTTTTTTTAAAAGCAGGAAAGATGAAAAATAAGCAATGTCCTCACCGGGACTCGAACCTGGACCTCTCGAATATGCGCCAAGTGTGCTGACCATTACACCACGAAGGCATGCTAAGAAGGCCGAAGAAATACCCTACATACACCCTCTTTCAAAGAGAGATTGGGGTTTAGGAAACCAATCGCCAAATCCCGGTGGTGGAGAATCATCATCCACTACCTTTTTTAGTTCGGACGCCACTGTAGAGTCTATTAGGTAATTTTGAAAAGCACAGAAACATGAAAAATGAGCAATGCCCGCACCGGAACTCGAACCACGGACCTCTCCAAGCGTGTTGACCTCTACACCACGAAGGTATGACAAGAAGGCGAAAGAAATACCTTATGCAGCAATAAAATGCAACTTATTCTTTGAAGCCCCCTCAGATATAACCAACTTAATACATTCAAATAACTGGCATTCATGCAGTCGTACGTAATAAAATATATTTAACTTGATATTATATTAAAATTTTACAGCTAAATTTTATTTTGAAAAATATTTTTCTGTGATAATGACAGCATTAAATTTGGCTGATTTTTTTTAATTGTTGATGAAAGGTTAAAATGAACTTGAACGAAAATCGAGACAGTATTAGCATTTGTAACTTGAGGTTCCAACTAAAAAATATAAACCTTGAACTTCAATAAGGATTTAAGTCTGGCAAGGATAATAGCTATTATCTGATGCATTGTTTCTGATTTTCCCATACGAGTCTATGAGACAAACCCTGAAGGAAGTCGTTGAAGTGAAGATAAATTTACGCATTTCAAATTCGACATATCTACGCATGCGAAGCGAAGGTTGTAAAACGAGGCGTACAGACTTATTTAAGCAGAAAGAATTACAAAAGACCCCAGCCTAATTTTTTTTTTCAGTGGGTTGCCCAGACAGGAAAGTGGTTAGTGATTCTGACTGCCGTACCGAAGAGCCCGTCTCGAATCCCAGAGAAGACATGGATGTAAATTGTCAGTCCCTTCACAGGAGGCAAACACAGCCGATTTTTAGGTGCCTCCATAATAAAATGACCACTCCTTCCAGCCTTAGTAGTGACCAGAGCGTAAAATGGCGTGTGCCTGCCATTAGTCCAAAGGAGCAATTTGCCCATAAGGTCTATTAATTTCGTTTTGGCATTTTGCGTTGGCTCACTGTAAATGTCGGTTCACTTTTCAGATTGTTGCTACCAAATATTAGAGCCCTGCATTATATTTAAAAAAATTAAGTAATAAAGAATCTGCATAAACGTATGTATGTTTTTCGCATTGTGATAAAACAAAGGTAGCTAGAGACATCAAATTTTGATTAACGTACGCTTCCACTTGAATATGGGCATCTGAAAGGCCAAATTTGGAATTTATTTTATTATCTATGTCCTATTTTGTAAAACTTTAACGAATTTTTGATTATGAAACTCAACGATTTCAAAGCGAGCAGTGGCAACAAACACTGTACCAAAAAAAAAAAAAAATAAGAAACAATTTGTTTACACTATTTTTTTATTTGATGACAGGCAGTTTCCTTTTATTTATTTTATTGATTTGCTTATTATTTTTACTAATTTATTAATTATTTTTATTCATTTAGTTACTTGAAGTTTGGTTGTCTAAACTATTCCATCGATATCATCGATATGCACTCATCTGCTTTAATTTTACATATCAGTTTGAAATTATTTATGGGATCAATTTATATTTTAGATTGTGTACAATGTTTACTTTGCTGTTCTCTTTTAGTAACAAAATTACTGGGAATTAATTTGGTTACTTTATAAGGTATTTTCTCCGTCCTTTCGGCATGCCTTTGTGGTGTAAGAGTTAGCACACTTGGTGCGCATTCGAGAGGTCCAGGGTTCGAGTCCCGAGAAGAGCATTGCTTATTTTACACCTTTCCTACTTCAAAAACAATCTAATGTCTCTTTAATATGTATAGTTCATTTATATTCGGTATATATAAACTCATTTATTTTTAAAAAGCCGACTTTTTTCTGTCATGAAATTAATTATACCGACTTTAATTAATTGCATCTGATAGCGTAATAATTTAATTTTTATGCCATGATGAATGCATGATATAGTTATAATATCTATACTTTGTTAATGGCACGTTCAAATAAGTTTCGGAGAGAGTTTATACTTCTCTTTTTCTTCTCCAAAAGAGAATTTCATTAATTTTTTTTTATTAATAAACGCTGTCAATATCTCGAAATTAATATTTTTTAAATATAAATAACATAATATTAATCGTAATGAAGACAAAAGATCCTAAGTACAACACTTTTAAATGCTCCTGTATCAAAACAAATAATAATAAAAATAAACAACATTTTTTTTTTCCTTTGAAGGAGAAGGATCTTCATTTAATCGCCATTGAAAGTGACAGATCTTTATTCAAAACCTACGCCAAAGTAAAGTTGCCTTTTTGTCTAATTTTAAAGCTTGATTAAATCTGGAAGCTAAATTAAAATTCTTCTGCTTTACAACACACTTAGAACTGGCTGTGTGCAAGAGCATGTGAAAAATAAATTAAAGATTTTTTCCTCGATGCATTGGCAGTACTTTACTTTTAAAATCTTTCTTTAACGAAAATTAGTTACTACAAAAGGTAGATAATGAATAACAAACTGGTTAAATTTGAAAAATAAATTAGAGATCTTGCTTTGAGGACTGGCAACATTCTCAGAATCCGCTACGCGCTAAGACGCGTGGAAAATCTTTGTTTTGCACACTGCAAAACTTTTCAAGAGTTGTTTTTAGATTCTTTCTGCTCTTCTTACTGGTCAATTTTGCTACGGTAGGATTTTATATATTACATGAAAACAATAAACCTTCTTTGAGATGTAAAAAATGTTAGAAGCGACTTCTTATATTATCAGAAGTATGTCTTTTACACTCTTGCAATTAAAAACAAATTTTTCCTTTTTATTCATAAAGTCTTAAAGAAAACACTTTCTTCAAAATAAAATTATGATGTGTTGATTCAAATTCTACCCTGAATTTCTTGAAAGAATGGCAAAATAGACAGTCATTAAAATCGAGTGTCTTTTGTTTACATTATTTCCTTGGTGTTTCTTTATTGTTGCTCTTTTGCAGCTATAAAATGAATGCTTTCTGTTATGCAGATAGCAGAAGAAAGTTCAGACCTAAGAGGAAAGACATTTAGAAAAATACTATTGCTAACAATACGAAATTCTTTTTTATTTTGCATATCAAGATCTAAATTGGTAGTTCAGAAACAAGACATTACACAGATTAAAAAATAATTATTTATAAATTTAATTACAATGTAGAAAGTTTGTGCCAAAATTTTGAATAAATTGTTTGAAAAAATAACGTTAAGCTATAACTGATGACTTTTATCTTTTTATTTTAGCTTATGAGCCCAATAGGCGTTAGCCCAGTAGGGTTATTCATTTTGTTTTGGCATTTTGCGTCGATTCACTTTCTGCGCTGATTCACTTTTCAAACTGTTGCCACCAAATATTACAGTCCTGTGTTATATTTAAAGAAATTAAATAATGAAGAATCTGTATAAATGTATGTATGTTTCTTGCATTATGATAAAGCAACGATACCAGGAGCCATGAAATTTTGAATAACGTAATCCTCCACCAAATATGGGCATCTGGAAGCCCTAATTTGGAATTTGGTCATTGTTTTATTATCTATTTCATATTTTGTCAGACAAAAAAATTTTTGATTAACAAACTCAACGATTTCAAAGCGAGGAATGGCAACACTGTGTGGGGAAAAAAAAATTTTTTTCCCTCCAGCACGTGAGACTATACTGTCTCACGTTAAAAAAACGCCCCTTTGGGCGTAATGTAAGAACTGAAAGCTTTCGGATTTTTATTTTTTATTTTTGTTTTTATTTTATTTTCACGAGTACTTTCCAGAAACCTGAGTCATAAAAAAAATATGACGTTTAATAGCTATGAAATTTAGCTTCGAAACGTGTTATTTCTCTACATCAAATTGCAGATAACGTATCCGTTAGTTTATTGACATCCCTTCAACTAGAGCGCCGATTCCGATTCAGTCCTACAGAGATCGATTAATGAATTCCCTATTCCGAAACTTGTTTTGGGTCTTTGCGTAACCTCAAAAGACCTCGCTACTGGCTATAAAATTCTTTGTTTCGTGCGTGACAGGAATTACTCGAAAATGTGCACTTTTTTGCTAGCATATCAGTGTTTTTTGGATAATTGCAAAGTAACGTAGTCTGTATAATGATCCTTTCGTCAGTAAACCTTTACCGTAATTAAAACTTCAGCGCTTACTTTAATGCCAGTCTCCCCATATTTCGGCACAGAGCTGAAGTTTTTACAGTGATAAAAGAAAGTTTGCTGTGTGAACTTTTTTCAGTGCTGAAAGAAAGCAGATACAGTGTTGAAAGAAAAAAAAATTCAAAAACAAAAATCTGAAAGGTTTCAGATTTTAAATTACGTCCAAAGGGGCGTTTTTTTAACATTTTGTGTGTTATCTTTATTTATTAAATATCATGTTCTTTGTACTTAAACCACATAATTCAGTTCAACAGTAATATCGCAAAATAATTTTTAAATGAGCCTATCTTTAGAATTTCCGATACACAGTCTCACGCGCGTGAGATAAAAATGTTTTTTTCTGTACAACGTTGCCATCGCTCACTTTGAAATCCTTGAGTTTGTTAAACAAATATTTCTTAAAGTTTTACAAAATATGAAATCGATAATAAAACAAATTCCAAATTTCAAATTTAGGCTTCCAGATGCCCATATTCGGGTGGAAAAGTTCAATATTCAAAATTTGATGGATTTAGGTACAGTTGTTTTATCACAATGCGAGAAACATACGTACATTTATGCAGATTCTTCATTATTTAATTTTTTTAAATGTAATACAGGGTGATAATATTTGGTGGCAACAATTTGAAAAGTAAAATAACTCTTTTAGTGAGTCAACGCAAAATGCCAAAACGAAATGAATAGTTCTTTCTGGGCAAATTGTCCTTTTGGACTATAAAAGGGGGAAAAATTCCTCCAAAAAATATAAAATCTGAATTAATATTAAGCCCAAAGGGCGTTTTCAAATTTTTTGTGTGTTCTTCGCACCTAAACTATACAAAATTCAATTCAACAGCAATATGATAAAACATTATCAAGCGCTAGAGATAAAAGTGTTTTTTCTGTACAGTGTTGCCATTGCTCGCTTTGAAATCGTTCAGTTTGTTAATCAAAAATTTGTTAAAAGTTTTACAAAATATGAAGTACATAATAAAACAAATTCGAAATTCAGAATTCCGTCTTCCAGGTGCCCATGTTGGGGTGGAGGATTACGTTATTTAAAATTTGACGGCTGTAGGTACCTTCGTTTTCTCACAATGCGAGAAACATACCTACATTCTTGCACATTGTCCTTTATTTAATTTCTTTTAAAATAAGACAGGATGATAATATTTGGTGGCAACAATTTGGAAAGTGTTTCAGCCTTTTGCAGTAATTCAACGCAAAATCCCGTTTCGAGACTAATAGTCCTTCTGAGCTAACGTTCCTTTGGGTTACAAAAGAAAAAAAAAAGTTAATATTTGCTGTTAATCTTTTTTCCGTCTTAAAAAATGGTGTTCTACATTTGTGCAATTCACTTTTCTTACCATTTTTTGAGCGTGTGTGTTCAAAATAATAACTGGCCAAAGTTGCTCAGAAATATCTATTTCATTGCACATCTTTCTTCACGAACTGTTAAGGAGGTACTTAAATTTCTTCATAAACATTTGTTTGTATGTGCATTAATCTTTCCATATACATATATTGTTCGAAAAAAGAGGCTACTAACTTCATTTCTTTAAATACGGATCTTAATCATGCACATCCAATTACAAAATTCTTCAAAATAATGCAAAAATTTTAAGAAAACAATTTCAGCATTGTGGATGTTACGAAAACAGAAAATATATAACATTTTATATCGTGTTGTAGGCCAAAACGTTCAGGCAATAAAATACTCATTAAGATACAATAAATTAAATACAAGAAGTTCAATATCTTTACGTGCAGAATTCCCAAAGAATTTTTCATGAAGACCTTATCTTTACGTGCAAAATTTCCACAGTACGTTAAGAACCTTTCAATGCCCGTTGCTAAGTGGGCAACTTTAAGAACTTTTCGATGCCCGTTGCTAGCGTTCCCGAAAAGATTCTCATCAGATTTAGGGATATATTTTAGAATGAAAATTGTTTGTTTTGCTGATTTATGGTTCTGTTCGAGTAACCACGCACACCTTATTAATTCTGTAGTTACTATCATAAAACTATTAGTTAACATATTTCACATTTTACTACTATTAATAATATTACTATGTACTATTTACATACTATGTACTATTAGTTAACATATTATATATCATAAAACTATTAGTTAACATATTATATATCATAAAACTATTAATTAACATATTATATATCATAAAACTATTAGTTAACATATAACATAACTTCGAACTACATATTCCGAACTTTGCAAGTAATGGAATGGATCTTTTCTTCCACAATAATGAACTTTTAACTAAATGGAGTTTTTGTTCTACAAGGGCTGTGAAATTACATTTTACATTTATTAGAGCTCGACACTCTGTTGTAACTATTCTCCTGCAATTTTCTACATTATTTTGAGAAACTTTATAATTGAAAGTATACCTAAGATGAATATTTAAGGGAATTATGCCTGTACCCACCTTCTCCGAACATTTAGTATATGCAACAGAACTCTTAAATTTATATTTAGACCCTTTTAACTACATATTTAACATCTACTAACGTTTCTAAAATTTTTAGTTTAGGTATGGA
>KK119492.1:487151-542961 GCA_000611955.2 Stegodyphus mimosarum
CATTTCAGAACAAGATAAAACACTTTTCTTTTTGATGATATTTGCAAAAGTACTTTCGAAAATATATATCAAATGAATGAAAAAAGAGAAAAAGTATACAATTTTCAGCAATTGTGTCAAATTTATAAAAGGCAGACTTCCATCACAAAACCTTTTTGAAAACTGTGTACAGCTACTAACTTGTACTCCCAACAAAAATTTAAGAAACTGACGCGGTATACAGATTTACATAACAATGAAAACTTTGCCAAGCCACCATGTTTAGATAATACTGTTAAAGGAGTTTTAGATGGCTTAATTAATGCTATTAAAATCTGTACGCGTCTATCTGTTTGTTTGCAACATCATCTCCTTCAGAAGGGGAGTTGAGTTTTGAGAGGAGTACTCACCGATTCCTAAAATTCGTGGAAAATCATTTCAACCATTCTCATCTTCGTACGACTTTAAGCAGCCGAGATATTAATTAAAAAAACTATAAAACGCTAATTTTCGCAAGCTTCAAATTGCTTTTTTTCGCTGAACTTCATTGCTGTTCGGCATGCTGTGTCGAAGAGGTGGCATTTTAAAATTGCCATCCATTTCTTACAAACAAGAACAAGGTAGAAACAAGGCAGAGTAAAATATTTTAAGGAATCGCGCGGTCCGTTTATTCCCACCCCCGTCACTTTTTCTCCGTTTTTTGATACTGATGTTTTCTATGAAATTTTTTAAAAACTGGGAAATTTAAAAAAAATTTTGTTTTTCATTTAAATACGAAATATCTCCACATATTTTTTTTAATCTTACAGGAAACTGTTTTAGACATTAGAAATGTAAAACTAAGCACACAAAATCATAACTTTACATAAATTTTATAAATTTTGCTTTGGCCGCAGCCCGCTCACATGGCGTTTCTCCGCTAGTTTATGAATAACAACCGATAAAAAAGTGTTAAATATTTTATATCATGACATTTCACTCCAAAGACTTCCATATTTCCGAGCAAAGCCAGTTTTTCATTCAAAAACAGATGCCTTCTGTCAGTCGTTCATAAAAATTGTTACTTATTTAATATTCGATACAAAAGTTTAAATCTTCACCTTGTAGCATATAACAAAACCTTCTTTAAACAATAGCACCAATAGCGATATTAAGTCACTCTGTAAGAGATGTCTAAAATGTAACTTATAAACTCAATTACAAAGAACTTCTTTTCTCTGTTTCATACGACCATGAATATTAAATCCAAACTACTTCGAGTTCTAAGTTTTATTTAGAGATATACGTTTCTCGAATATGCTTCCACGATCGTTTAAACCGTCACGCTTGTGTAGTTTTCCCACAGTTAAATAGTTACGAAAGAATTAAGGTACGATGTTTACGTCATAGCTGCGGTCTTACTTACATGGCAGGTGCTGAAAATAATAATTGGTTGCCACAGTACTTTGTTTAGTAAAAGTCTCAACCAAAAGATAACACAAGGCCGGCTTACGAATGATAGTGACTCAAAATTATTGATGCCACCAAATATATTCAACACAAAACTTAAACAATAATAAATCATAAAATGTAGTTTTTACAGAATCACCTTCTTTTGATGCCTTAAACACGTATTTATCTTGTTTAAAAATAATCTAGCTCTTAAAAGTGTAAGGTACACTTACAAATAAAATAGTACCACTGACAGAATTCATGCACCAGTGTGTTTTTGAATAAGGATTACATAAGTATTTTTTTAATGGTAAAGCCAATTCAAATATGCTATCAATGACGATAACGGCCCTGAAAATCTGCAAAAATGTTATCATCATAGTGGTTCGGTCTCTTAAACAAGATACAATTTTTAACAATCCTGAAAAGATGGCCAGACAATCAAAAATGTGTGCAGTTGTCACTTCGTTGTCCAGACAATTATCACAGTTCTGTAGGTTTTCCTACCCTCTCTATCAGTTTTCAATCCTCTGCGATGGCCATTTCTAACTCTGTTTTAGTTGTAAGTCGATTGATTGATGTTATGGAGCTGGTGCTTTATTGGAACTGAATGTTTCTTCAATTTGTATTTGGGCATGGTATTTGCGTCAGAGAGGGTGACATTTACGTTATTATTACTGTTGAGATTTCGAGCTTCTTTTGACAATTTACCTGTGTTTTCGTTACCTTGACGTTAATATGCACAACCATTGAGGAATGCAGACGTTATCTAACTTTTGAAGCTCATTTAGGCGAAGTGAATCCCGTTGGTGATCAGGCAGCTTCAATCCAAGATTGCCTTTCACCAACAATCTTGCAAACAAAGGATTGATCTTTGAGTCACAGAGGACAACAAATCCTTTTGCTTTCTCAATGGGAAGGGATCTATACAAATCAAGTGCTTCCGCTATTGCCAGAAGCTCGTAAGTGGAGTTTAAGACTATGGCTCCAGCACCAATTTTGTGTTGATAAGTAATATCGCCTGGGATAATTAATGATTGTCCCATCGGATGAACCATCTACATAAGTGTTCAAAGTCCTCTTTTGGATACTGTTCAACTGTTCTGATCCCTTTCACTTTAAGGATGACAATCATCCTTTTTATTGCATGGGTCTAGTAGGTTGAGTACTGTTTCAGAGCTCATAGGAAGCCTGGAAGGAAGTGTTGGCTCAACTCTTTTAGGGTCCGTTACGTTTTTCGGAAACAGAAACTGCAGATCGTTTTTCGGAAATATAGAAAAACAAACGCGTCATCGTTGAGATTCGAAACTGCACATCTTCCACTCCCAGGTAGATATGCTTGCTTACCACTTACAGCAGACAAATACCATACGATGACTGTTTGCAACCTGAATTTGATATGTATATCAAAGCAATTAAAACTGATAGTTAAAAGGTTATCAAATTAATTTACATGCAGAACTGCTTTTTGTCTGCAGAGCTTAAATTTAGCCGAAGCCCACTGAAGCTGGAATCGATACTTTTCAATTTCGAACAAAATCCTATTTCCAGAAATACAGCATTAAAACCCAAACAAAGTGTGCTTCTGTACCTAGTTATAAGATATATACTATAATAATAATGTAATAATTATGTAGATAACATATAAGTATATTGATTACAGTATATTTTGCATATAGTACCTTAATTATGCGACATTTTATTTAACAAATTGTAAAACTAATATTTTTATTCTCTTTTTACTTACTCTTTCTCTTAAGTACTCTCTTTTTATTCTTTTATTTAATTTTTTTTTGCCTATTTACTGTTCCCGCATTACTCTTTTATCTCTTTACATTTTATTTCATTTTAATTATTTATAGTTTATTACTACTAGTTACTGTATTATTTAGTATTTTTTTGTTAATCGTTACTAATGGCTTATCATAGGGCTACAAAGACTTTAAAAATTAAGCCATATTTACATGTAAATTTTAGATAGTAAACAAAAACGTTAGGTATCTGTAACATGAGATTTAGAACATAATCTCTTTATTTATTTTTAACGTTTTATTTTATTTTATTTAAAGAGCATAATGCAACTAAAAAGCTAAAAATTAGAAATCTAGAAATCTTACTTATTTTAAGTAGAACTAGGTTTAATTTAGAAAGCTTATCTCTGAAGTATTACAAGTTCGTTATCTTCTGAGTACGATATTTATCATCAATAACAAATCCCGTTCTTTATCTGAACCAGACTTTTAATTTATACTGAAAAGATAATGCTTTTCCTATATTACTAAACACGTATTTGATAGAAGTCAAACCCAAAATCATCTTGGGTGCTTTAAAAAAACGTTCTAAACGTATATATCCCTTTTAATCTTTTTAAAATCCGCAAACAAAAATTTTAGCAGTTCTTTTGCATCTCTGAAAAATCTTGTTAGTACCGCCTTAATGGTATTTAACCTTGACTAAACTCATTGTGTATTACAAATTCAAAATCATGGATAATTTAGACAAAATTATACATGTTCTAGAAATTCGGAGAAAGTATAGAATTCCTTGAGAAATGGGTGGAAACACTTTTTATCTAGAAATTCTCCAGGCGAAACACTAGATAGTGATAACAGAAGTAATCATAAAGTTTAAGACAATAAACTATTATTTTGATTTTGCCCGTGTAATATCACTATCATGTATTCCAATTAGTTTAGTTCTTTAATATACACAGAAGCAGGTTTGCACATTTTAATCTCGAAGTCTTAATCCCTAAATTTAAGTAAACTACAAAAGCTGCAAAATTTCTTTCTGCTAGTTCCTCGTCAGAACAAAACATAAGATAACATATCTAACAAGTAGTTTACACTAAATTCAAAACTTTTAAGTACACAGTTTCATAAGAAATTGGAAATCAAAACCTTTAGTTTCGGTAAATTCTTGAAAAGAAACAGTGATAGTCACAGTTCAAGGTCGTTAGTTTATGGCGACAAATTTTTATTTTTATTCTAGCCATTAAAATGTAAATGTGACTGTTTGACGTAGAAACATCAAAATCAGTGCCATCAGAATTAGTACATAGTGCAAATTTTGTTTCTGTTTGACTTAGAACAAATACAACGGTAAATCTTAAAATTTGCAGTGGAGTGAAAGGAAACAAGTCACGATAATACTTTGGTGCTAAAATCAGAACTTATCATAATAAATTGCGGCGGAGCCCAGCGAAACCCGGCTCCGGTACTGTTTAGTTTTTGGGACAAATCACAATTCTAGCCGAAGAGCAACGGAAGCCCTAGCTCCGACACTTCTTTTACGTAACTGAACAACAAATTTAGCAGAAATTTAATCTGGAAAATTAAAAATCGATTCTAACTTCTGAATGCATGCCTCTCTTTCCATGGGAAACAAACCCTTAGACAGAGGTCGAGACTTTTTAAGGAAAGAAAAGCCTCCACACATATATCAAAACATTGTTCTTCTGAAGGTGCAATGAATTTATGACAGCGGGTAAATTTTTCCTTCCAAAGGTAGTGTCTTCCCGCGGAAAAAGCCAGACTTTTTGGAAAGTTGCAACCAAAGACGGAAGATGAAAATTGTGAAATACATATATTTTTATTTTTAATTAAAATTTTTATTTTGCCTACAGTCTTCAGAATTTGTCAATAAAAATATAGTACAAATTTATTTTCATTTTGTATATTTTAAAACTAGCATATTCAGAAGCAAATAAAAGTGTTTAAATGCACAAATAAACGATAAGGTCTTCATTAACTGCAAAAGCGGAACATGATATATAATGCTTTTTATGCACAATAATTGAAAGTCATTCTTTATTTCTTTTTTAGCCTAAAGGGGCAATTTGCTCTGAAGGACTATTAATTTCGTTTTGGCATTTTGCGTTGAAAACTGTAAACGGCGAATCACTTTTCAAATTGTTGCCACCAAATATTATCGCCCTGTATTATATTTAAAGAAATTAAATAATGAAGAATCTGCATAAATGTATGTATGTTTCTAGCATTGTGATAAAACAACGGTACCTGGAGCCATGAAAATTTGAGTAACGTAATATGGGCATGTGGAAGAACTAATTTTAATTTGAAATTTGTTTTATTATCGATTTCATATTTTGTAACATTCAACTAATTTTTGATTAAAAAACTAAACTATTTCAAAGCGAGCAATGGCAACACTGTAAGGGAAAAAAGCATTTTTATCTCCAGCCAGCAAGACTCTGTATCGGAAATTCTAAAGATATGCTCTTTTTAAATTTATTTTGAGATATTACTTTTGAACTGAATTTTATGGTTTGAGTAAGTAGAACATGGTAATTCGGACGTAATTTAAAATCTGAAACCTTACAGTTTTTTTTTTTTTTTTTGCTGCTGTAGATGAAACCAATATAAAAATTATATCGATTTCCATATGCATTCTTATAATATTTATATTAATCAAGTGAATGTAATTTTTATTTACATTAAAACTATAAATTATTTACTGAAACTGCTCCTTAACAGCTGAATTACAGAAAATCGCTGTATTATAAATATTAGACATTTAAATTTGTTACAGTAGAAAATTATTCCCTTTGGAGAACAACAGAACAGTCTAGTTTATTTTACGAATAATTAATTTAATAAAATTGATGTAAAAAATAAAGAAACGAAGAAATTGAAAGTGAATAGAAGAAAGTGGTGAATTGTATCCATGTGTTCTTTCGGCTAACTTCATTCCAAGTCTCAAAACATCCAATTTCGTTTTTCGCTGTCTCAATTTTTGTTTTTCGGGGAAGGTTGTCATTCTTGTTTTGTGGACATGTATGAAAACGCCCATGCAGCCAGTCTGTCCGTCGGGTTCACACTAGGATCGAACTGCAATTGTTTAGCAATCATGTTCAGTGGCAGATTCCCCTTTGTTTTCTCACAGGGGCTGTCAGAACAAGCACAGATGATAAAAGAACTTATTTTAAGCAGAAGAAATAAGGGATAATAGCACAGTTACTTAATATTATTCATTAAATGGCTAAAAATATCACTTTAATTTTTATCCTTTTTTTTTCTTTTTCCAATGGCGGGCACTTGCCTATAACGGCATTGGCCAATACTAAGGCCACAAATGATGGCCATTTTATTGTGGAGGCACCTAATAGGCGGCCACAGCTACCTTCTATGAAGGGATAGACAATTTTACATCCATGCCTTCTCCGGGATTTGAACCCGGGCCCTTCGGTATCGGAGTCGGCTCACCTGACCACTATATCATCTGGGCGTCAGTGTTTATCATCATCATCATTATTATTATTTAGACAATGATTTTTATTCTAAACATCAGCTTTCATAGTTTTTTTTTCCCTTTGTTTCTTTTTCCTGCAATTTAAATGTCATTTATAGCCAACAATAACATAATTAATTTTAAAGGACCGTGGTAAGGGAACATTTACTCTGACTAAAACAACACATTTCACTACCATTTCTCAAAAACTGGTAGCTCATAACTGCCCCAAGAAAGAATCCAACAGCAAAAAAACAAAACTTTGCTCTCTCCAACCTTGATGAAGTGACGCAAGAATAAGGACACGTGATTGCAGCAGCAGCTGTTTTACTTTCGCCAGCCGCCGGCTGCCGTGCGGCTACGAGCACTGGAGTAAATAGAGGAGGGGCGGAGGTACACTTCCCGCTCCAGGGATTCGACACACGAAACGCGCGCGTTTGACACCATTCGAAAACAGGACACACGCCTGTCCGCCTGGAAACGCAAAAACGAGAAATTTGATTAAGAAGAGATCGGATCTGTAGCCTAAGTCATTATGCAAATTTACGCTTCAAATTTAAAAATATACTCCGATGATAAAACAATAATCCCAAGAGTGAAAACTAGAAAATTAAGTAAGAAAAAAAATAAAGATTAAATAAATTACAATTACTCAAGGGATGAACAACAAAGAGATACATACTTATTACTTCTGTTCCATATAATAAATTTTTATAATTACATTTCAGAATTTCTAAAATTCTGTAATTTTTTTTAATATAGTCCACAGTATATGGAACTTTCGCAGAAAATAAATCGTTGAGAAGTTCCCTAAGTAGACGAAACATTCGTAATATATAAATCGTTGATCTTATATTAATGCCCTTGTTATTTGCTTGTAAAAAATAACTAACTACAGACGAATAAGATCGCGACAGGACTACACGCTAATGATATGTTTGGACTGCAGTTAAGACGGAGCCGTGACAGTAATGGAGCTGAAACACTGAAGGAAAAGGAGGAAATAAATTTCACACCTAGAGCCACATGTCTCTCTTTCTATTGTTTGGCTCACCAGTGATTGAGTGATAAAATCGTTAAACATTGGTAACGCAATCTGCGCTCAAATCTTAACGATTGGACTGGCTCCATGACTGATTTCATGGTTTTTCCCTTGTGTAATGCAGATGCCCACGAAATGATCCCTGTTCTTAAGCAGAGAACCTTCGTCTACATTGCTGTAATCCAAACAATCCAATCCCATCCCCCTCTTGTTTTCAGCGTCTCTACGCCATTAGGCTGTGTTCAGACGGCGACGTAAATGTGACAGAGCCACAGTCACAAGGAATAAAACGCCGGAATTCCATTCACACCTGCGACACAGGGCCTAAGCTGCCTTCATATAGAGGAGCTAAAATTTGGGCGTGCGTGGATGTGTCTACAGCTTTCCGACACCATTTTTCCCATTCACGTTTCGCGCGTTCGCTCTGATTGGTCGACGCTTATCCCAAGTCGGCACAAAGTTGACACCTTCGAACTTTATGCCAAGAGCACTAAATCAGATTTTGTGACTTAGCACAGACGGCTGCCTGGCAACGATCCCGGCTTAAACCACTTATGCTCTTTATACTGTCATCTGAACGCAGCTTAACGCTCCTTACGTTCCGTTCAGACGAGAGTATAAATGTCACAATGGGTTTAAGCCGAGCTTCGTTGCTAGGTAACCAGACTTTGCTACGTCACAAAAACTAGTTTAGGGACTAACTCATAAAGTTCGAAGTTTCCAACTTTATGCCGACTTGGCTATAAGAGTCGACCAGTCAGAGCGAAGGCGCGAAACCTGAACGGGAAAACAGCGGGAAGGTTGTAGACACATCCATGCATACACAAATTTAGCTTCTCTAATTGGCTACGTCTGTAAACGAAACTCCCACATTTTATGCTTATGATTAAGCCTCTGTGACATTTTTACCACCGTCTGAACGGAGCTTTATTAACGACTGTCACACATTAATTTTGGCACAATCAGACCATTGTCAGAAACGGATAGCCGTGACTATCCGTTTGTTATTCACAATTAGGTCTGAGATATGAAAATAACATGCATGGTTACGCAATAAGAATTAAGCATATTATACAGAACGCAGTATAACAACAAGCTTATAATAAACTAAAATTGCAGCCAATCGGACAAAACTAATGCCAGTTTTTAAATCGACCCCACAAACATTCGAAAATTGGTATGAATTTTGAGGCACCACTCGAAGTAAACCAGTGCAATTGCTCGGGAGGAAATTAAACAACATTAACAAATATTCCGTCATCGAACGTTAAAAGAAAATAACATACTGGATTCGCTTGGACTTTTCCTTTGCGATAACACCACTATTTATGGATGAAGGTATTTTAAATGCAAGTTTAAGGTGAATTAGTATTTTAAAATTGCAACTCAAATTTTCAAAATTTAGCAGTTTATATTAAACGACGTGATTTCAGGGAGTAAAAAGTTGAATTTTTCTAATAATGCTGATACAGTGTCAATGTTTAACTGAAGCTATCTCTGTTTTCACTGTATAAGGATCTCAATTTTAGAATTATAAATCCTTTAAATTAGTTAGTTAGTTTTCAAAATGAAATAGAAAGCCACTTGCTTCGAATAAATGGCAAATTCGAAACAAAATGGTACACCATTTCGGCAAGGATTATATTTCCCATTAATTCCACGATTGTGCAATTGATTTCATTAATTGGACGAACAAACTAACTTGTAGAGTTACATTCCTTAACTTTTTAACTTGGTCCGTACTGAAGCTTTCAGGCGACTTTTCGCCTCTCCTAAGAAAATAACAACAGAGTCTGAAAAAGATTTAAATAAGCCTTTTTGCTTAAAACTTTTTGATATTGTTCATAGAACAGCCTTGACGCCAAAAAGGGAGAAACAGCTTATTGTGGTATGGCAGGCAATGGTTGTCATTCGATAACGTACTTCTTCTAGGCAGACAGCCGTAATACTTTTCCCTTGCTAAGAGATTATCTGTAGTATTACTTATTATCTGTAGTATTTATTATTGTAGTGTAGTAATTAAAGGGAGAAACAGCTTATTGTGGTATGGTAGGCAATGGTTGTCATTCGATGACGTACTTCCTCTAGGTAGACAGCCGTAATATTTTTCCCTTATCTGTAGTATTATCTGTAGGGATTATCTGTAGTATTACTTATCTGTAGTATTCATTATTAGTATTTATTACTGCCGTATTTATTATTGTAGTATTCTGTAGTATTTCATTATCTGTAGTATTTACTTCCGTTCGCATGATGAAATGTCGCCCATACCCTTAAATGCTGTTTCTCCGAACAATATCCAAACTTTTAACTAAACAAACGAATGGCTTGCGCTTAAAATTCAAACATCCGCAGCTTGTAAGATTTAAGATAACACAGAATGTGAGTTAAAATTCGAAGTAAAATTAATAATAGAGATTCACACTCGGAATTCTAATAAGCAATGGCTCAATTCTACTAAATTCGCGATTGTCTGGGGTAGCAGAAAGTCTGAAGATGAGTGTAAGTTTCAAGAGTTAAGAGAGGAAATATCACAAGGTCAGCGTCCCTGCCAAAGCTCCCTGTTTAATTCTCAAAAACTCTGTTCTTATATACAAATACCTCATCTGTTGTACTATGGAGGTGCTGTCCTAGCTTCTATTTGTACCTGTTCTTATGTAGCACATTTAATTTCTGGTGAAGCCGCCCAACCGGTACAGTGGTTAGCATCACTGACTGCCGTGCCGAAGGGCCCTGGTTTGAATCCCGGAGAAGGCATGGATGTTTGTAAATGTATAGTGTCCGTACGGCATGGGGCACTCTAAATATGCAGCGAGCCGAAAGTCCTTTCGAGAGGTTGATGGTAGGGGAAGAGGTGTGGGAAACCCTCGGACCCGTCCCCCCCCGGAGTTCTCTCCATCACAATTGGGGACGGAATTTAGCTAAATCGCACTATCACCTGTATGGTATTCAAGACTGTTGCCAATGACAGGTGTAATATTGAGCTCCTTGCCACGAGGAATTTCGTGGGCTTGGACTGACTACACGTCAGACAAGCGAGCATTAGTCAACAAGAACATTCCGGTGACAGATAACGGAAAGCAGAAGTGATGGTATAGTTCAAATAAAAAGATAATTAGCTAATTAACATAAATACTCAAAAACCTAATGGACGTTTTTAAGGTTTAGCTTGTGTAACGTAAATCCGAGGCATTTTCCTTTCGAAGTTTTTGGCAAATGTATCTCATTCCAACGCAGTTAGCTCTTATGATTTTGCTCAGATTAAACATTACATTCAAGAAATGTCGCTTATATGAATTTTTCGTAATAAGAATCTCTGAGTTTCCTTATCGAAATTAACTGCAAATATTAAGTCAAGAAAAACATCTGTAAGAAATGGTTTCTTCTTATTTTGCGTTTAAAAAAAATGACGAGCTGTAAAAATATTATCTGTACTTTTGTCAATATAATAAGGTAAGTCTTTACTAGTAGACATTTTAGCTAAAATATAAACCTGGCTATTTAAAATTTGCAATAACTACTATATGCCGAGGAGGAAATACAATCAATTACAAAACAGCATAACGATTTCGGTTATAATTCTAACCATAAATGTAATGATTTTGTTAAAAATTGTAATAGAAGATAACTTTTTTTAAATTTATAATCTTTCCTTAACCAATCATTTTACATAGTTTTATTGCCATCCTAAATTTATTTCATTGCTCGATTACACATTTAGTAATCACAGATTATTTTATTCGTATCCAATGGCGAAATTAAAATTTTATCACTGAATTCTTTCATGCTGTTTTATGACGCACACATTGAATAAAATATTAAACACTTATTAAGAAAACACTGCCTTGCTCTTAAGTTATATAATTCAAAAAAGTAAATTAAAATCAAAGCATTCTAACTTTACTTTAAGTTCACGACAAAATTTAATATCAGAAAAACAATCCAAATGAAGAGTAAAAATAAAATAAAATAATAATATATAAATATAAATATAAATTAATAAAATAAAATAATATAAACATAAATTAAATAAATAAATAACAAATAATAAATAAATAAAATATAATAATATAAATATAAAATATAAATTTAAATTTATATTTAAAGCTATTATTTGGCTCTTGCAGAAAGCACAAAATATGAATTTGTTATGGTATATTATACTCTGGATTAAAAATAAAAAAGTAAATTATTTTGCCAGAAAAATTAAATTGAATCGGACTACAAAGGGTGAAGAAGTAGTAAAATATAATACCGATAATTCAGTTTTCATTCCGAAATACCTCCTCTTAGGCGGATAGCAATCGTGAACTTTATCGCATTCAGTTAACCTAGCACACCCTAAAGCTTCGAAAACATTCGTAACCAAAAAGCAATGTAAATGAACTGTAAAATTGTAGCTATTTTTTAAAGTATTTTAACATTCCTAAGCGAGAATGTTCTTAAATTCCAATACAGCTATGCCTAATATTACATACTTCAGCTTTTTGAAATCTCAAAATTACTAATTCATCTCTTCAGAAAATTGAGGTACATTAAACAAAGAAAAAAAAAAGTAGGTTAATTCCTAAATTGCAGCATATTGCTGGCATAATGTTTAATAATTCAGTCAAAGATGTAGGCACATTTAAACATAAGTAAAATATTATGCCATTCAAGAAGAAAAATGATTTTTGATCAACTGCTTTTTCAAATATAAGGATGCATTTTAAAATACATATCGCCACATTTTTAGTCCAAAGGGGTTTTGTCTCTGAAGGGCTATTGTTTTCGTTTTGTGATTTTGCGTCGGAAACATAAAATGTCGGTTCACTTTTCAAACTGTTGCCACCAAATATTACAGCCCTGTATTATATTTAAAGAAATTAAATAATGAAGAATGTGCATAAATGTATGTATGTTTCTCGCATTGTGATAAAACGACGGTACCTAGAGCCATCGAATTTCGAACGTAATCCTGGTGCGAATATGGGTATCTGGAACCCAAATTTTAAATTTGGAATATGTTTTATTATCGATTTCATATTTTGAAATTATATTCATTAACTTTAATGAATTTTTGATTAACAAACTCAAGGATTTCCAAGCGAGCAATGGCAACGTTGTACAAGAAAAACATTTTTATCTCCAGCGCGTGAGACTGCATATAGGAAATTCTAAAGATATGTTCAATTTAAAATTATTTTGCGATATTGTTCTTCAACTGAATTTTATGGTTTAAGTGCGAAGAACATGATATTTAATAATAAAAAAAGATAACACACAAAATGTTAAAAAAAACGCCCCTTCGGAAGTAATTTAAAACCTGAAACATTTCAGATTTTCTTTTTTGTCCCTGAAGGACTATTGTTTTCGTTTTGCGATTTTGCGTTGAATCACTATAAACGGCTCTATCACTTTTTAAATTATTGCCACCAAATGTTATCGCCCTGCATTATATTTAAAGAAATTAAATAATGAAGAATCTGCATAAATGTATATATATTTCTCCAAATTCGATAAAACAACGGTACCTAGAGCCATCCAATTTTGAATAACGTACGTTTCCACCCGAATATGCGCATCTGGGAGCTCAAATTTGGAATTTGGAATTTGTTTATTATCTTTTTCCTACTTCATAAAACTTGAACGAATTTTTGATGAACAAACTCAACGATTTCAAAGCGGACAATGGCAACACTCTACGGGGAAAAAAAAAAAAAAAACTTCTTATCTCCAGCGGGGGGAACTGTGTATCGGAAATTCTAAAGATATGCTCATTTTAAATGATTTTGCGATATTTCTGTTCAACTGAATTTTATGGTTTAAGTGCGAAGAACCTGATATTTAATAAATAAAGGTAACACACAAAACGTTAAAAAAAGTCTCTTTGGACGCAATTTAAAATCTGAAACTTTTCCGATTTTTTTCTTAAATTTCCTAGCAACAAAACAATATTGAACTGTGTTTCAGAATCGTAAGAATCATTTTAAAATGATTTTTTTGTTAAGAATTTCATAAGGGTATAATATACTTAGAATTGCATTTTGTGTTACACTAGCATTCATGATAAATTACATTAATTTTCTGTCAGTTACGAAACAATAAACGAATGGTTCATTGATATTTAAAAAAGAATGATGACAAAATTCGTAATTTTCATGTGGAAAAGATACCCTGTATTTAAAATCTAGTATTTTATATTATGCAGCAATAATTCAAAAATAAAATCAGCGAGCACTACAATAATTACATAGATTTCAATTTGAAAACCTTATTTTTTTTAATTATTTAAACCATAATTAACCAAAAAAAGTCTATGGAATTCTTTAACTTCCTTTTGTAGTATTTAGAAAAGAACAAAGACAAAGAAGACAAAGCAAATTAAAAACAGCTTTGTTCTAAGACCAGAAGAACTATTTTCGTAAGATTTCAAAAAGTTCACAAACTTATTAATCTTTATTTAAACGTGGATTATTTTTTAACTCACTACTTGCATTACAGGAAGTCATAGTCTTCATTAAATCACTTTCATGCTATAAAAATATACTATATAGCTTTTATACACTAGTTATCTGTCTACTATACATCAGAAATCACAGTTTTATCATCATCTTTTCACAAATTGTATCTAAATCCAAGATTTCAAGCGCGTTAAAAAAGACAAACAAAATCTAAATATGGCTCTAGAATTCTTTAAAAAAAATTTCATTGAGTTCAGGATTCAGGAAAATTTACAGTAAATTTAAGTATTCTCAATCTATTTATTTTTTGCAAACGATAATTGTTTTTCAGGTGACAGTAAGAATGGAAAAAAGAAAAAGAGAGAGGGGAAAAAAAAAGAAGAAGAAGAAGAAAAAAAGAAAAGAAAGAAATGAAAATAAAAAATAAAAAAAAATGGCAAAATACCTCTTTTTTTCTTACGCCTAAGGGGGCGTTTTTTTAGAGTTTTATGTGTTACATTTATTTATTAAATATCATGTTCTTCGAGCATAAACCGTATTCAATCGAACAGCAATATTATCACAAAATATTTAAAAGCAGCATATCTTTAGAATTTCTAATACACAGTCTCACGCTATGGACATAATTCCCCCTTCCAGTACAGTTTTGCCATTGCTCGCTTTGAAATCGTTGAGTTTGTTAATAAAAAATTCGTTAAAGTTATACAAAATATTAAATCGATAATAAAATAAGTTCCATATTTGGGCTTCCGGATGCCCATATTCGAGTGGAGGACTACGTTATTCAAAATTTGATGTCTGTAGGTATCGCTGTTTTTCACACTGCGAGAAACATACATACATTTATGCAGATTCTTCATTATTTAATTTCTTTAAATATAATGCAGGGCTCTAATATTTGGTGGCAACAATTTGAATAGTTAAACGCCGTTTTATAGTGGACGACGCAAAATGCCAAAACGAAGTTAATACCTCTTCTGGGCAAATTGTCCTTTTGGGCTAAAAGTAAATATCTAATAAATTAACTTAATTAGCAATAGCTCTAAATTTCTTCTTTAGATTTCTGTAATTATCTTCTTTAGATTCCTAGCATCTACAGTGTATCAAAATCATTTCTAAATGAATTCGTACATATGATTTAATAACGCTGATGACGTTAACTAATTCGGAACTGAAACTTTCTGGATAAGCTACTATACTGGAATAAATGCACACTTTTGCTTGTACCTACGTATGTCCTCGCTGAAACTGAACCTCGCTGCTCTCTTTCTATCGCAACAGTATCAAAAATATAAATGTTCTTGATTAGCCACGATTAGATTGCCAAGTAAGCTGTGGCTGCAAATTGCAAAATGTTTTTTCATTATACATATATAATTTAATTACCATGTTTAACCATCTACTATTTACTTGCACATTCTTAAGAGCATGCTTATCTGTTTACTGAATTTAATTATACTAATTATCATAAGCTAAATTTAACTTACATGTGCTTAATATGTTTAATCAGCTAATTTTTAGCTAAATTAAACGTACATATGCGTAACATCGTGTTAATATAGAATGTTTTATTTCAGAACTTAACCGTATAGCCATTTTCTTAAAACATTCCTAAAACCATTTTCGTTGGCAAACGCGGCGACAAAAAAAAAAAAAAAAAAAAAAAAAAAAAAGGCACTGTCGCCAACTGGTTCTTTGAGGGAGATAACCCAAAATATTTTTCCCGGTATTTAAATCCAATAATTAATTCTAGAGAAATTTTAAGCATTTCAACAATACAAGCATCTTTCAATGTGCGTTTAGCACATTAATCAGAGGACCGTTAAAAAAAGGTTGCCATTTGATACATGAAGTTAAGGTTTCAACGGAACACCGACCCAAAGCAGCAGCTGAGCGCTTGTGGGAATTTCGGATATGATTCCTTTAACATTTTTCGTCATTTTACAGGAAAATAATCGTTATGCACGCTATGAATCTTAATCAGATATTACTGCTAAATAAAATAAATTGAATTTCAGAATAGTATCTAAAACCATAATCAATTAAAATAAGCTGTCTGTGGATATGTGTCGAAGAAAATATTAAAAGCAAATCTCCACCTGACATCCAAAATGGAAACATATAAATTTTTAACTTCGAAATACATTCATAAAAAATTAAAATGAACATTTAAAAAATTGTCATAATCGTTTAGCTACTCGTTAAAACTTTTTTTTTAATTCTAGATATTCTCTTGCATAATCACTAACCAAATCTACGCGTGTTTTTTTTCATCATACTATTTTATGATTTACAATCTCTAACAACGTTTTATCATGCCTATGATAAAAAGTGCAACCAAATGAAATTATGTTGCACTGTTTAGATTACTAAGTCTTCTATGTTAGATAAAAGTATGAATCGAATATAATAGAACTGTCTATGAAGTAATACGAATATGTATATTTACAATCTCCTCTAAGAAGCTTACCTTGAACTACAACCACCTTCTGAATTAATGAAGCTATAGTCAGCTCTCCCTGGTTTACAAGATATTATTTCGATTCATCCATGATAGAATAAGCTTCAAAATAACTTCAAGTAAAGCAAATTTTAATTAATGGCAACAACTATTTATCTGTGTTGGTTAAATTCCCAATGTGTTTTTCCAGAACAGCACAGTCAATCTCAGCAGGTTCCTTCCAAGCTGAATCTCTACTCCTCAGCTCCAGGCCCTTTACCATAATCTCAAAAACACTCTCACGTGACCAGAATTCCAGGGCTTTTCACAAGATCCCCTCCATATGGAAAAACCCCGGATTGGATGTAAACAAGACGCCCACCGTTTCCCCTGAGCTATGCTCCAGAACTCACTTCGAAACACCCCTCTGAAATCAAAAAAGGGTAAAATGGTCATGGCCCTGAAATCTCTTTGGAGGTCGTACTTTTGTAAATAAAAAATAATAATAATAAATAAGTAAAACGAAATAAATTTCTAAAATAATGACAGGTTTAATACACCGTCTTATATTTCAGAAATAAGTGACAAAATAATATAAAGAACATAAATAAGTAAAAACACAAATGAAACACAATATTATGCTAGGCATCTTAGACACACTGATAGTCAAATTTTTTTAAGCGTTTCTACCAGACCCTCGTTTACATTTAGGAAAATTTTTTAAACTCTCGGCAAGAATAAATTTTATCATGTTCAGAACAGCGGAGCGCAAGAAACTAAAAATCCAGAAAGTAAATTTATATACAACCCGTAAAACTTAAATTTTTCAGTGGTCTTAAAATTCAATAAAGTGAGGATTATCTAACTGTAAAATTGATGAAGATATGAACTGCGGGAATATTCTTTGAAAAATTATAGTCATAAGGAAAATTCGCAACGACAGTAACATTAATAACAGTAAATATATATATATATCACAGTTCTGTACTACTTGATAAAAATTTCAGGACCATCCTGATATTTTAATCTCAGTAAAATCGTAGAATTCAAAACGACTTTTTTTTTAATAGACTATCTTGATCTAATCGAAGTCTGGAATGAGAAACTTAAAGAAGTACTGTATTTTTTATATGATTCCTGAATTCAAGCGAAATTTCTCTTGCAAGGAAGTGGTATCCTTTCGTCAGTACATGATTATTTTCTTAGGTACAGATTCAAAGGTTAAAGTGCTTTTTTAGCCCAAACAGGATTAGCCCTATTAATTTTTTTTTTTTTTTCCATTTTGCGTTGGTTCCCTATAAACGACGTTTCACTTTTTAAATTGTTGCCACCAAATATTATCACCCTGTATTATATTTAAAGGAATTAAATAATGAAGAAACTGCATGAATGAATGTATGTTTCTCGCACTGTGAAAAAACAAATTTTGAATAATTATACGTTATTCAAAATTTGAATAACGTATAATTATTCAAAATTTGTTTATAATTTGTCAAATTTTTTTTTTCAAAATTGATTATAATTTGTCGTGTTTGTAGTCCTTCACTCGAACATGGACATCGGGAAGCCCAAATCTGGAACTTGCTTTATTATCTATTTCGTAGCTTGTAAAACTTTTAATGAATTTTTGATTAGCAAACACAGAGATTTCAAAGCAAGCAATGGCAATATTCTACGAAAAAATAAAGAACACTTTTATCTCCAGCGCACGAGGCTGTGTATCGGAAACTCTAAAAGATATGCTCTTTTTAAATTATTTTGTGATATGGCTGTTGAATTGAATTTTATGGTTTAAGTCCGAAGAATATTTAATAAACAAAGCGTTAAAAAAAACGCCCCTTTGGGTGCGCCAGATTTCAGATTCAGAAAGCTTTTCGGTTTCTTTCCTCCCCCCTTTTTAGTCCAAAGGGGCAATTTGGCCAGAAGGACTATTAATTTCGTTTTGGCATTTTACGTTGACTCACTAAAAGCGGTGTTTTACTTTTCAAATTATTGCCACCAAATATTATCGCCCTGTGTTAAAGAAATTAAATAATGAAGAATCCGTATAAATGTCTGTATGTTTCTCGCATTGCGATAAAACAACGGTACCTAGAGCCTTCAAATTTTGAATATTGAACATTTCCACCCGAATATGAGCATCTAGAAGCCCAAATTTGAAATTTGGAATTTGTTTTATCATCGATTTCATATTTTATAAAACTTAAACGAATTTTTGATGAAGAAACTCATCGATTTAAAAGCGAGCAATGGCCACGTTCTACGGGAACAAAAAAACCTTTTTATCTCCAGCGCGCGGAACAGTGTATTGGAGATTCTAAAGATATGCTCTTTCTAAATTACTCTGCGATATTGCTGTTGAATTGAATTTTATGGTTTAAGTGGGAAGAACATGATATTTAATAAATAAAGGTAACCCACAAAATATTAAAAAAAAAAAAAAAAAAACGCCCGTTTGGACGAAATTTAAAATCTGAAACTTTTCAGATTTTCTTTTATCATAAAACTGAAGGGTTATTTTTGTAGTACGTTTCGAGTCTTGCACATATACGTGAGCTTGTGATATGTTACGATGGTGATGGAGTATTCAGTTTTATCCCAATTCAACCCGAACCAGAAATGTCGCTTGACCATCGTTTCTTAGTTAGACTATCCCCTCTTTGGTAAACACAAACGTAAAGAAAAACGAATTTACAACTCTTTGCGTTCCACTTTTTATCAAAAACATTCACGTGATTTGTAGTAGCTTTATTAGCTTATCTTAGTATCTAAAATTTATAAGGACCAAATTCTAGTAGGAACTCCTCGTCCCCCCCCTTTTTTTTTTGGTTAGTTTGTTGAACTATATTGTATTGGTTACGCCAGGTGTTCCTTAAAATTTGGTTCGGAAAAAACGATGGAGTATACTGAAACACAAAATAGGTCCACAAATCCCAGGTGATGATGACAGATCTTCTAGACTGAAGCTTATCTATGAAAAATGAAAGCAAGCAATAAATCAGCTGATTTAGCAGTCACGATGAAAATAATCCGACAAGGTTCCAAGCATTGACTCTACCTTTCTTAATTTTATAAAGAGCTGATATAAAAGTGCACACTATGTTATAAACAAGATGAAGGACTTTTTCCGAACGGGCGGAATTGGGAATAAAATAAAAGCGAATTCTTCCCTCTAAAGGTTCAGTATATAGTAAAATTACAGTATATAGAATGGGTTAATTCGGTACTAAGCCGTTTAAAGACTGTGCATCAAATTTTTGAGAATAAACAGCCCTGAACCACCAATTCGGTGTGCTAGCCATTGCACCATAGCTTCACATGGAAGGAATGCGTTTAATTTTTTAAATCTCCACTCGAGTCGACACTAGGCTTTTGCCGCCTGGTGCAAAGCTGAACGATTCCTTATTCTGCCACCCGGTTCTTTAATAAATTGTAAATTTTGCCGCCCCTAAATCGTGCCGCTGGTTGCAATGCTTCTGGAGCAGGTCTGTCTCCACATCCATATAAAAGCAGATGAAGATAGGCCTGTGAGTCAGTAAATCCAACGAATATGGCCACTAACTCGGTTCGGGCGACAGATATGTATGAATTTGGGAAAGGTAAAAAATCCTTCAATGTATATTTTTATCTTGCCCGGTGCCAAATACGATAATTTCGAATAATGGACCTATTGTACTAACTAATGCACCACAGTAACTAATTGCAGAAATTACACCTATCGTATAAGCGTACTAAAACAATAATAATTACCTAAGCATTACCTATGTACTTGAGGTATAATACTTAGATTAATTGTAGTAAATGTGTTTTATTTTATCATAAAAATAAAGGGCTACGTGATAAGTGACATAAATACAATTTTTACAGTATTGATTGCGCCTATAAAATAAGTTCAAAAATTATTAGAGCAATATTTTAAAAAGCAGAGAATGTTCTCTTATGGTCTAGCCAATTAAGCATGTACGAAATTTCATCTGACAACCAAAAATCGAATTTTTGACTTTGAAAAATCAAATGAGTACGATAATAAACAACAAGGGGATAAATTATAACGTCAGATAATCACAGAGCCCCGTTTATCTCGTGAATGTTTAAATTATTAAACATTTATCAATTAACTCTTGGAGATAAATGCTTTGAATTTATCGATTCCTAGGTTGTGAAGCCTTTACAGCTTCGTTTAAAAAAATCTGATAACTCACGTGAGCCGGAAATGAGTTGAAAGATTTTCCGTATTGATGGAAGTCAACTCAATAAAATTGTCATCGCGATTCGTGCTTGGTTTTGCTTCAGTGAAAATGCAACGCGACTTTCAGAAGATAATGAATGTGCAGCACGCGAATCTCCTCCTGCATATATTATGCATCGGCAACCGCTTCATAACAGCACGCTAATGGAGAGCGGCGTTTTGAACTGGAGACAACGGTTTAACTGTTCTAATCAAACATCATTAACTTGGTATTTTGCGAAAAATTT
This sequence comes from Stegodyphus mimosarum, assembly GCA_000611955.2. Classification (NCBI taxonomy): domain Eukaryota; kingdom Metazoa; phylum Arthropoda; class Arachnida; order Araneae; family Eresidae; genus Stegodyphus; species Stegodyphus mimosarum. The sequence continues at coordinate 508,213 of KK119492.1, forward strand.
TTCGTCATGACATGAAGAAGAGAAGAAAAAGATATATCAAAGAATAAATCCATAAAAAGTTTTCCAAAATGGTTACAAAAAATATTAGCTATCTCTAGATTTAAAAGGACGAGATATCTGAAATTAAATGCTCGTAATAACGTAACTCAGTTTTTTATTAGACATGAAATAAGAAGAGATATCAACAGAGAGCTATGACGTCAGACGTGTGAAAAAAGAAGTATTTAAAAAAAGTTGCAAATTCTTGCCGAAATCATTTATCTCAATGAACAATTGTAGTATATTTGATAGCTGTACAACTGTTACTAAGTAAAAAAAATCTAATACGAACACCACATGGCTTCCTTGTAGGAAATATTAAATTAGACGCATTTTTTGCTGCATTTCATTTAAGCTCATTTCCTCGAAATTCATTACAGATATATTTCTCATTCAACTAATTCAGTTCTCACTTCGCGGCAAGGCCAAAAATATATAAAACCGCAAAATATCTTCATTAAAAATTAAAAAATATAGAAAAACATAAAACACCAAAAGCAGTTAAAACCATTTTCTTGCTTTCTTTTTTGCAATTAAAATTAGAGTTCCTACGCAAAAGCAAGCAATTCGGCCAGCGGGTAAGAAGGCAAAGTTTTTCGGTGCACAAAACTGAAAGTTTACTTTTGGTCCCACTCGTGCAAAAGACACTGAAGGTGCAAAATTCTCTATTCTGCTAAGTTTCAGGTGTAAACAAATATGGCTGCTATGGTACAAAAATTAGGCTTAGCAGCACTTAAACAACTTTTAAATTGTTGATAATTCTACAACTATTGTATGCAGATTAACTAAAGGCGTAAAAACCTTAACCGGATGATAAGAACAACATAATGCGATCATTTTGAAAGCAAAAAAAAATGCACAATTTACAAACACATAAGAATAAAAAAAAACTGAGCTCACGGAGCCGAGTAACATAGTAGGTACATATACGTATACATATATTTATATAGTTTTGGTGCGGTCGATTGCAGCCAAAAAGGGAGGTGCACTACTACATGTTATAGCAGTGCTATATACAGAATTTCAACCTTCTGAGGCTAATCGTTTTTTAGTTATGCGAGATACATACGTACGTACGTTCATACATCACCAAAAAAAACTTTTCTGAATCCATTTTAAAACAATTTTATAATTCAATTGGGAAAGAAGAGTCCTTTATTCTGTTCTTACGTAGAGATGTCACGCAAAAGCATCGTTAATCAGTGCCTAGCGGCACGCTCATGGAATTGCATTCCATAGCGGTCAAAATGGATATTTTCGTTGAAATATGATGCTCAGAATTTTTCGTGATTACAATACCTCCTTTACTTCGTGCAAAAAAAGTAAAAATTAGTTTTTGAAAAATAATGAAACATTAATAATCTGCAAAATCTTTTTTAAATATATACCGTACATTTCGGTGTTTAACGCACACTTTCAGTGCCAAAAATAAGTCCCAAATTTACGGTTGGACGTTATACGTCGGATATAAAAAGGATGCGTTTAAAAATAAAGAAAAGAAGAGCGTACAGAAATTAGATTTCCACATAGATACAATGTTGTTTATATAAATGAACAATGCCACAATGTTGTTTATACAAAAACGCCCCAGTGTTGTTTATATAAAAGAAATGACACATCATATGAACTTAAAAAGTTTCATTATCGGATAATTTTCCAATTATCAGGTAAATTCCCTTTACATAAAGTATATTAATTATTGTGCTTTCTTTCATTTAGAGATAACATTTGATTTCTAATTCCGGGAATTCATTCGGGTCAGAATACATGCTTACCCCCACTCACGTCCCCCTTTTCTCGAAACCCTAGAATAGCATTCTTGTGCACACCTGCATTGGATGCAGCCCATTCTCTTTGCAGAAAGATTTACTCCCTGAAGCATTTGTTCCCCCACACGTTTTGTCCCCCTTATCTCTTGTCAATTCAGTATACCTTTCTTCGAAAGTCTGCGCAAAATCTTCGAATGAATGACTTTAAAGCTAAGAGTATTGCACATATATCTTTCAAGTTCCTATTTAAAAGAGAGGATGCGCGTTATACGGCGAATATATCTAAAAATTTAAAAAGGTAGTTTGAAATTATAGGTGCGCTTTATACGTCGGAATATAAGGGAACTAAATTTTCTAACTAACGCGTAATTAAAACATTTGAAGATACTAGAGGTACAAGCGTTTTTACTAAATTTCTTTTTGATTCTTTTTAATCTTTAGAATATCAGCATCACATGCATATGCACTTACTCAACTGATATATTTAAAAGCATTACATATGAGATCGTAGCCGATACTAATGAATGTTTCGAAACTCATATGTGTTTCCGTATACAAAAAGTTATGTTATTACAATGCAAATTATGAATAAAATATTACGTGCAAAAATTATCAGTCGTGATGCTATGCGTGAGTAGAATAGTTAGAAGCTGTAGAATATACAGAAGTTCAAATTAACAAACACGTAATCAACGAAACGCTAATATAATTAATTTCTTTAATGCTAGCAAAAATGGCTTAAACTGGAGCTATCAATCGCAGGAACAATAGCGGAAAACAAATCAAATTAATTATAACTGCTATAATTATCATGATAATAATAATAAAGCATAATGAACAGTAATTACTAATACTAGGAATTAGAAATTTCCAGTATTACTTATTATGAATTCTGAATTTTCTCATCATTGACCAAAGGATTTTGAAAATTAGAAACCTATCATTGTAAATGAAGGCGTTTTAATAATGAGAATGAATGCATTCAGATGTTAAACAATTTTGCACATTTTTTTAACCTAAATATCCTTGACTACTAATATGCATTACTTTAAACTAAAGGAAACAAGCATCTATATGAATGTGCCAAGCCTTGTATAAACTTACAAGGACCGAGTATTAAAGTTTGTAAGAATGTTGTTTTCATTAATTTTCTATTTTGCACGAAGTAAATCTTAAACATTTGTACATGTGCCATGAATTTTATATAACGTTTTTTATTATAAATTATTTTCGTAATGGCTTGGTTAAAATCCAGCGTTTCTCCTTCTTAATGCGTTTCTTTAAGGGATGGTGGAAGCCAAATAAATACCTTCAAAAAAAGGTTGACTTGGGATTTTTGCATTTTCAAATTCTCTACACTTTTAGCTTTCTAAAAATAGCATACTTTAATCTCTATGAAAATTAGAACTGTAAAAAAATCTAGTTTTAATTTATCATCGAATGGCTTGATAAATGAGGATTTTTACATAAAAATGCGTTTTTCTCCAAATGTGTTTTTTTATGCTCGATGTACTTTCTCAGGAACTACTGCTCCCAGACATGTAAATTTTTTACGCCTTATTTTTTATGTTTCCTTATATTTACTGAAATGAGCTTTTTGTGATAAACTAAGAAAAAAATGGCACAAATTGTCTTGTGAGAAAAATGCTAAATTTTACTATTCCTAATACATACTATATTCCATAAATTACTCTGAAACTCAAAATGTTTCAAAAGCTTATTTCAGTATAATCAGATAGGTAGACTTTGATTACACAAAAAATTTCACACTTGTGTCTACAGTAGATATTGGGAAAAGGTGCATCGAAAATGGGCAGTTTAACATTGTCGGTATAAGGAGTTCTGATTCTCCTTAAACTAAAGTCTTGCATGTGCATTTTAACATTTCAGAATTGTTTTAAGATAGTTAATCTTAAATTAAAAGATTTAAGATAAACTATCTTGAATTAAAACTTATTTATCTTAAATTAAAAGAAAACGTATTTACATATTTATCTTTTAACATGATATTAATTATTATTATATAACATGATATTAATTATTATAATATTTATCTTTTAACATGATTAATTACATCCTTTTTGGCTCGCGAATGTATAAATATTCATATTACAGACAAGAATGAATCCATATTACATTTCTTGTGAATTCATATTACATTTATATCTATATTACATTTCTCGTGAATGAATGGATACCCATATTACATTTTTAGTTGAACGTGTTTGAAAATTTAGGGTCGTCTCATATGCACCAGCATTATTATATTCGGATGAAAACTGCGAAAATTAAAAGTTTTTGGATATTGTTTAAATCCAATTTTGGAATCTGAGCATTCTATAAAATCATCATGCTTGATTTACACTTGATGTAATGTGATCTTTGATCTTACTGTCTAAGGTTTTAGTTAAACTAACAAAGTTTTATTTTAATTTAAATCTTTCTATCTCTTCTCTGTTTCAACTTCCCGTCAGAAGAAGCGCGCGTTTTCAGCTTATGCTAATTTGAAATAGAGCCAAGTACTATTTAAACCAGAGGTAGACACCTCACAGTGTGAGAGAGCTTTTAGTCTCAGATCACGGTCATTCTGTTCGACGTTCGCCTGACCAGCTAGCAGCTAAAATTATAAGCCATAGTGCTTACTACGTGATTGCTTATTGAGATAAATTGAACTGCGCTAGTATTAGTATTTTTTGCTACGCACCATTTAGTTAGAGGCCAACTCCGCGATTTGCTCTGTGGGCAAAGTTTAATTAAATTTCTATTTAGTTTTAGTATCAAATTTATCTGATTGTTAAGTTAGGCCCAAGTGTGGTCTTTTACTTTCTGTATCCCTCCCGAGTTGGGAAGTGTGTAAATAATATTGATTTAATAAAAGAGGATTTTAAATCCCTTTCAAGTGCAGTTATTCTTCAGCACAGTATCTACACCAGAACATAGCTGATTTCAGCTCCCTGTTCCAGATCAGGACTTTAGGACTTTAAGGAGTTACTTCAAAATGTTTGCCAAGCACATGCACAGAACACTCAGTCCTGACAACTGTGTCTTTTTTTCATAATTTTTGATTAATATTACGATATCAAACTTCATTGCAGTTTCGGTATATAGCAAGTTTCTTATACCGTCACTAACTATTGTCATCAACATTTAATGCATCAGCGTTAAATCTTTCGGAAATACTTGTACATTATAATTTGAAAAATTATCACACACAAAATCATTTTTCGTATTAATATTCGTAATAATTATCGTATTATGAATTGTCGAATTCATAGTCGTATTGAAATCCGGTTGTAAAATAGGTAACAAAAGTTTGAAATTTTTTTAAATTATTTGAACACATGAATCACAAAATTATAATTAAAAGAACCACGATAACTTCACATAATATGATTATACTGTACTTTATAATGAAGTTCACTTACAGATTTCAGTATCACTAGGACAGGACTTAATTTCTAAAATTAAAAGTGCCGGAACGTTATGGAAATCCATCAGGAAATAATAGAAATAAATAAAATGACTAACAAAGTAGTTAATAACTAAAAAATTAAATAATAAATTACTAAAAAAACGAAAACTAATAAAAAAACAAAATCTGAAAGGTTTTAGATTTTAAATTACGTCCAAAGGGGCGTTTTTTCTTAAAATTTTGTGTATGACCTTTATTTATTAAATAGCACTTAAACCATAAATTTCAGTTCAAGAGCAATATCGTAAAATAATTTTAACATGGGAGCATATCTTTAGAATTTCCGATACACAGTCTCGCGCGCAGGAGATAAAAATATGTTTTTCTGTACAGCGTTGCCATTGCCCACTTTGAAATCCTTGAATTTGTTAATAAAATTTCGTTTTACAAAATATGAAATCTATAATATAACAAATTCCAAATTTTCAATTTGGACTTCCAAATGCCCATATTCTCAGTAGGATTACGTCATTCAAAATTAGATGCCTCTAGGTACCGTCGTTTTATCACAGTGCGAGAAACATACATACATTTATGCAGATTCTTCATTCTTTAATTTCTTTAAATATAATACAGGGCGAAAATATTTGGTGGCAACAATTTGAAAAGTGAAACAACGCTTTTAGTGAATCAATGCAAAATGCCAAAACGAAATTAATGGTCCTTATGGGGCAAACTGCCCCTTTCGACTAATAATTGAGTAATTGAAATTAAAAAATAATAAAATGTAAGGAAATAAATAAAAAATTCAATAATTTATTAAATAAACGGTAAATAGCTAAAAAATAAAATAAAGCAATGGACGTAAACTTATTTTGCGTTCCCTGCGAAATGTAAATTTCACGCAACTAATAATTTGAATAACATTTCACAAAAACTGAGAACTAGCTCAACACTGTCTCCGGTTGAATTTAGTCTCTCAATATAATGTGCTACTTCAAGGGACGATGGAAATAAAGATATTCTTTTTCCAATTCACCAATGAAAAACATTAAAATGATTAAAGCGTCAGTAATGAGACTATAGAGAATGTATAAACATTAACCGAATTATAGAGAATATTTTAATCGATGATGTGTAGGTATAAAAACGAAAAGGAAAGAGTTTAACATTTTCTGACACGATCTCCTACCAATATAATTCTAGCCATGAACTAGTGTGACAGGAGAACAAATTTTCTCCGAATCCGAGGGTTAGCTGAGAAAAATGCAAAGAGTTACAATTATCATACCCCGCCTTTGGTTACAGCTTTCCGAAAGGTATGCGAGTGCTCTTTGCAGCGGGAAGACACTAGCTCTGGAACGAAAAATTTACCCGCTGTCACAAATTAAATAGTACTTTATGGAGAATAAGGATATTACATGTGGGTGGAGGTTTCTCTTTCTTTGAAAGTCTCGACCTCCGTCTAAGGGTTTGTTTCCTAAAGAATGAGAGGTATGCGTTCAGAATTTAGAATAGATTTTTATATAATGTTATTATTAAAAATAATTTTTTCGAGATCAAATTTCTGCTGAATTTGTTGCTCAGTTACATAAATGAAGTGCCGCAGCTTTCTTATTTAGGGCTCCGGTGTGCTTCGACTAGAATTAGGATTTATCTCAAAACGTAGCAAGTACCGGAGTCGTCCTCCGGTAGTCTTAGGCGCAATTTAAGCTCTGACTAGGTGCACTGAAATCTAAAACCCATTTCAAAATTAGAATATTAACATAACCATTTACCACATCCCCGATGTACTGTTAGTTTTCAAAACCTAAAAAATCTGAAACATAGAAATATATAAAAAATGTTAAGTGCAACTTAAAGTAAATATTTCCAGTACATGTATACAATCTAATAAACGCAAAGAAGGGGATTTACGTGATATTAATGAATCATAAGAGAAATCGCATATAAAATTTTTTAATTGATAATGTTTTGTTACATTAAAATAAATCCGCAACATTGCCTCTCTTGTAAGGCGAATTTCTTTGCTTCAAGATAAATGAAAGTCTGTTTTAATCGTTTTTATCGTGTTGTTGAAGAGGCTGAATATAAATTCTTTAAAAATATTCTTGCTTTTTACTCCCTACAAATAAACTTCAGAAGTTTACTCGTGTGTCTTCTCTATTCGTGTGTCTTCTCAAGCTAAAACTGCATGCCAATTCTATTTCTTTGGAGGAAAAATATTCGATTCCTTTCTGTTGATACTTTTCGCTTCTCCGCTCAATCTCCAGCAATTCTGATTCCCCAGTTTAAGAGGTAATTTTGCGAAAGAAACCTAACTTGTCCTGAAACGGTTTAATATGGCTGAAAAAAATGAAGAAAAAAAAAGTGGTGAAACAAACAAGTTATCTTAACCTAAGGCATATACTTCTTAAATGCAGTTATTCCTTTCACTGCAATCAGCTGTGATTCGTTGATTCGACGACAAATGAAGTGAAGCAGTTGATTTCTCTGATCTGTAACCTTCAACCTGTTTTTCTGAGGTTGAAAGAAAAAACAATTTGGAATTTCACCAGCAAATATTAGTTCAGGATGCTGATTTTAAAAAATCTACCAACGACATTAAAGTTAGAAAAGAAAGAAAGGTATATTGTACTCTTTTTCGTGTTAGTTCATTTGTAATACATACACTATGAGGTTCCAATTTTAGTATACACCGAAGAGCCATTACATTATGACCACCCTGTTAATAACATGTAAGACCACCTTAAGCCCTCAAAATTTCCAGCACAGGAGTGGCATTGACTCCACAAGGTGCTGATATATAGTCTGAGGTATGCAGTAACAAGCGCCCACCAACTGGTCCTGCAATTCCCGCACATTGCAAGGGGGTACCGTGGCTGCACGAATTTCGTTTTCCGAGTGGAACCATAAATGCTAATTGGATTAATGTCAGGTGAATTTGGAGACCAAGACATGACTTGAAAGTCATTGGAATATTTCTCGAACCACTCCATGACGATTCGACCCTTATGACACGGTGCATTATCCTGTTGGTAAACATCATCCCCCGCCGGAAATACTGTTATCATGTGTAAGGTTTATCTTAAGTTTATTAACAGTTATTTTAAGTTTTGTATCTTTCTTATCTTATTCTAATTCCAGCTTACAATTTCCTGCCAGAAGGTAAATTCAGAAACGCAGTTAATGCAAATGAGAATGAGTACTATTTAAGTCGTGACTTCACCGACTTCAGGAGAGAGAGTCTGATTCCCTGACTAGCGCGCGTTTGCCTTTTGGCTACGTCCCTCTTAGCTGTTACTACGCTCAGTCATACCTTAGGCCCTTGCTTGGCTTCGCCGATTTAATTAATACTTAGGGGCCAACTGGTTAGATTCTGATAGCTTTGGCTGTATCTTTCAAGTAGCTTAGTTAAGATAGTTTTAGTTTAAATTATTATTATTTTAAGTTCAAGCCCGAGTGGCGGCTTTGTGTAAAGTTCCAAGTCGGAACTGATTGTAAATATACTGAAAAATAAAGGGTTATAAACCCTCTTTAAGTCTTACGTGTTCCGTTCACACACTTAAGTGATTATTCGCTTGTTAGTGTTCGTGGGGTTCAAAGTTAGAACTTTAGATTTAAATAGTAAAACCCCACACATGAATGGGTGAATTGGAAGCATACTCGACGCGTATTCGAGAGGTCATTGCTCGAGTCCTAGCAAGGGCAGGGCACATTTTTAACGTCTCTTGTTTCAAATTAATCTAATTAGTACACGAGAAAAGTACACAAACAACAACACAACAAAAGTATGCAAACTACAACACGACAAAAGTATACAAACTCTACAACACGACAAAAGTATACAAACTATCTAAATAATATATACACCTTTATGCATAATATCTGCATTCATTTCGTACTAAGTCATAAATGTGATCGCTCTTACATTTGCGTTAACACGCATGGGAATATTACGTGTATTGTACATCTATTTGTAGGATTTATGTATATATTATAACATGCCATATTTCACGAAGACTTTTGTACACTAATGCCAAATTCACAGATGCATTTCGAAGAGATTGTAGTTATCCCGTGATGTTCCGAATGTTTCAAATGTTTAAAGGGATAAATCTAGTGAATTTACTAATTGTTGTCTCATATTAACTGTGAGAAGTTGTAGGCGATCCTTAGGCAAGAAAGTATATTTTTCGGTTGGAAAACAGTGCAGTATTATTTAGCAAATGATAAGGTATCAATCCAGTTAAACGGATTCTTAGTCGGTTAGAGGTTTTCCCAGGTATCTTAGTGTTAATTGAGATACAAGTTACAAGTACTCCAGTCCATATATTCGGTCATCAGCCAACGTATCGAAACAAAAATTAAAATGCACTTTGTTTTCCTTAATACGGAACCTTACATTATATGGAAAACCTTATATAGATTACATTATATGGAAAACCTTATATAGATTACATTATATGGTATCTTACACCATTTAGACCACGCAGAAACAATGCCATTTTTCACTCTTCAAGGGAAGCCAGAGATTTTCAAATTGCTTACGATAAACACCCCTGAAAGTGATTCCTTGCGAGTGATGATCTGGCGATGAAATGCTGTACTTGGCAATATATTCTTAATGAAAATTACTGGAACCTCTTTGCTTGCCTCATACTGCAAATTCATCGAAAAGGCTAGTGGCGTTACAACTAGTGGCGAACTAGTGGCGTTACAATATCAAACTACTACTTAATATCTTTCGTCAAAAATGGCAAAGTCCTCAGTTTATTGCGGAGAGTGACTTTTGCCGGCATCAGCCGTGCCAGCGTAAGCTTGCTAGAGCTACGTTATTTCAATAGTGCTTGTAATTTCATGAACACAACAAATGTTATACTTTTTTGTGAGATAAACCATGCTGGTAAGGTACTTACGTATTATCTCATCACATTAGAAGAAGTCGCCAAATTTTCAGAAATAGCCAAACTCTTTCAACCATTTGTACAACAACTCTTTAGGTAACCGTATCCATTTTAAGATGCTTTCCGAAAATTCACCAAATCACCTTTTCTTCCGTAAAAAACTGCCTAAGTGCGCCAGTAATTCTACCATTTTCGATGTTTATTGATTTCCATGTTAATGACCACATCTAATTAAGGAGAATATTAAAATTCTTTTGAAATTGGAAAGTTTAATAGGAGGATTTAGAGAGAATATTAAAATTCTTTTTCAACTGAATTTCCAAATTCTTTTGAATTTGGAAAGTCACATGGTCTTTTTAATCCCTTTCCCGATTCGCGGTAATTACACCATCTTATAAGCAATATAAATTTTGTTAAGTTTCTTACAAGGTTCATGATAAACAGTTGAATAAGGAGATTTATTTATTTATTTATTTTCAAAAATCTAATCATTTTCGTTTTTGTGACCATAAAACTTGTATCAGAAATTAAAAATCAATCGTGTTGCTTCTTACTGTTGTTGAACTGTAATCATGTTGCTAAAAATTTTCTTTTCAAATAGTGTAACAGTAAACAACTTTTCCCATTGCAGTAGGGGTACCAGTTTTGCAGAAATGGAGTTGCATTTTTTCGTATAGGATTTCATAGATTCTGTTATAAAGTCAGAATTTTTTTTTAATGTTAATCATTTTGTTAAGCACTCAGTCTATTTATACGAAAGCGTTTTATAAAATCTATTTCAATAAAATATTTAAAACAAATAACGATAAAATGCAAGAAAATAAAGAAAATCATAAAATCAACAGAATTATAAATTAAGAGAAATATTAAATATTAGTAAAATGAGGGAAAATGTGAAAGTATACACCTAAAAATTACATCAACATCAGAAATCAAACAAACATCAGATAAAGAAAGTCTTGTTGCAAAGGTTAAATTGGCAAATAAAACTATTCAAAATAAAACTGAAAAATTAAAGATTTGAAAGGAAGCAAACAGAAAAACGTATATATATATATACATATATTATATATATATTTGCGTGAGCACGGGTTCGTAATAGTAATTAAGTAAACAAGCAGTTCGCTTAAAACAGCTGCAACTGAGATGAGGTGTTTTAATTCGGCTTTTATAAGCTTTTTAATTATTTACTAGAATATTCTGGTAAAACCTCGATTTTTCTTGATAATTGTGGATGGCAACAGTTATTGCGAGATATTTATTTGTATTTTTAAATTTTTGATAAAGATATTTTGAGGTTTTATGTATTTTTTCCTTGTCGCAAAGTAAGAACTGAATTAGTTTATTCAGAAATCTATCTCATTCGAGAAAATAAATTTAAACGAAATGCAGGAAAAAATGCGTATAATTTAATATTCCGTGCAAGGAAGTCAGTCATGTGGTGTGTACACATCAGTTTTTTCCTCTTACGGTATATTAAAACATCATTAGCTTATTGTTATCTATATATCCTTTCAACCTCTTATTAATACCCCAGTTAAAAAGGCCATTAAACACGTGAAAAATTACGCAATATCGTTGCTATGGTGCCTTGTATAAAGCTTAGGAATCAATGTAGCGACTCATCCGTGAACACTGCTCGTCAAGGATGGGGATAATCAAGGACGTTGTTTATGAAAGAAAATCTGAATCTTTCAATTGGTAATTCAGATTGCCAAATTGGTAATTCAGTTTGGTTATTAAATAGTTAAATTACAAGTAGAATAAAATCGGTAAATTGGTAATTCAGACTAAGTTGTCAATGTTTAAGCAGTTTATTAATCGAGCTTAACAATTCCACAAGCCAATGTTCAGAAATTCGAATGTGTTAAAGCTGCTCTATTTCGTATTAAAATGCATTATGTAATAGTACCTCTTATTTATGCAAAAAATGCAGTTTAAATTATCTGTAAATCTTACTCAGATAATTTAAGGATTAATAACGTAAAAAAAAATTTAAGTTGCGTAACTGGTCTTATCTCTAAGTGTCATAAAAACACTAAATCAGTTTTCGCCCTTCAAATCTGAGACAGCTCTTGACCAATCAGTTCCTCCATAGGTTGAATATTACTATAGTATTTTGAAATTTTACATTTGTCTCAATTAGACCTTAAATATTACTCCAAACTGTTATTAGATCAAAAATCATCAATATATATTTTTTGCTTTTTTGATAAACGAGATATAGTTCTTTTGTTTTAAAAAATTCCTTTGTTTAAATCTTTTGTTTCAAAAATTTATACACATGTGTTTTGTTTACCAATATTACTTAAAATGCTAGTGTGAAACCGCCACCTAAAAACCAATGTTTGAAGATCTGGGATAGGTATTTTAAGAATAAACTATACTTGAAATTAGTAAAGTTACAACCTTGTATTTAGCATAGATTTAGAGAAAAAAACTCAGTCGATTTCGAGAACAAACAGATCTCTCTTCATCAGGAGCAAAGAAGTTTGTAAGACTGAAAAGCAGCGGACGTAAGGGTCGTATTTATACCCTACTGCAGTAAAGCGAGCAGGACGGTAGCGCCATCTGTGAGCAAAATTAGTAACACAAAAGTCTTTATTAGAGTTATAATTTTTAATTTCTAAAGTAAAACTTAAAAATTTCTTTATGGAATGGATTTTTACAAAAAAATTCTCCAAACAAAAATTAAAATTAAAAATGTAATTCGTAATTATGAATAAAATTTTGTAACTACATAGGTAATTGATGTATTATTAATTACAATGCGATAGCAATTATAATAAATCGTATTTTAAAAGGCAATGGCCGAAATTATAATAAATGATGGGCTATACTTAAAAAACCTTGTGAAGAATGATACACATAAAAAAATACAAAAAGAAAATATTAGCGACTCAATTTTTAGAAGTCAGGCATGAAATACCTAACAATTGACAGCTGGGTGGGACAATAGATATGTTTATCTTAATAACTTCAGATGCGTATAATATCAATAATTCAATGCTCATTATTGCAAAATAACTGAGTAGTGATTTCAAAATTTAAATTTATACAGGCTGAAACCTTGTTTCGCGTTGGTTTCACAGAAAAGCGTAATTTTGTACCATCCCCCTCTCCACAAATTCAAATTTAATTAACGTAAATTAAGTCAAATTTCGCATAGAAACTCGACACTGGCGTGGTTTCTTTCTGCGATTTCGAAACTGCAGAGAACATAAGCAATCGTGATTTTCGTAAGTTTACGAAGGAAATTTCTTGCATATATGCTTTTACATGCTTCGAATAAAACTTCCCTAATGTTGAAACCGTAATAATAAATTAGATAAAGTATGTAAGCATGTCGTGGCTAGTAATACGCAAAAAATCACCTAAGCGTGTATTCAAGTTTCACAATAAGTAACAAGAACGTCCTAATTCTTGTTTTCCAGATGGGGAATTTATATTGTAAAAACCTTCATTTTACGTAAAAAGTTAACAAAATCTTTATCTTGTCTCACAATAAATAAATACCATTCAGAAACAAGCCATAATGCATTTAATATAAATGCCTAAAATTTGCCTTCAGAGACATAACTTTCATTAATAAAGGTTTGATTAGGTTAGGGAAATGTTGCGAAATACACAAGGGGTATCTGCTTAAAGGGCTGTTCAGACTTAGGGATAAATAGAATCTCTTCTAACTCCTGGTTCAGACTGGGGTATATCTGAGCTAAGGGAGTCAAATATACCCTTATATAAGCATGTCAAACCTTTCAGTTCGTTGCCTTATGGGGTAAAACAAGTTTTGGAGATGGGTTCGAATATGACAGGTGTCTTCGTAAGCTGAGATAAACCCCTGTCTCCGTTCAGACTGGGGATTATTTGAGCTAACGGAGACAATAGACTTAACCGCTGCCCAACCGGTATAATGGTTAGCGTAGGTGACTGCCGTGCCGAAGAGTCCGGGTTCGAATCCCGGAGAAGGCATGGATGTTTGTAAATATATAGTGTCGGTACGGCATGGCGGCACTCTAAATATGCGGCGAGCCGAAAGTCCTCTCGTGTGGTTTGGTGGAAGGGGAGAGGGATGGGAGAACCTCGGACCAGTCCCCCCGGGGTGCTGTCCATCAAAATTGGGGGCGGAACTAAGCCAAATTGCCCTGTCACATGTTAGGCGCTCAAGGCTGTTGCTAATGACAGGCGTAATCTAGCGCTCCTTGCCACGAGGAATTTCGTAGGCTTGGGCTGACCGTGTCAGATAAGTGAGCATAAGCAACAACAATAATATAGCCGACCCATCTCCAAACCCTATTTTTTCTTATAGCCCAGCGAACTGAAAAATCTGCATCTATAGCGGAACTAGTCGACACATGGAACTCACTCCGTTAGCTCAGATAAACCCCAGTGTGAATGGGTTTTTAAGGACTATAAGAAATAACTGTGCATACGTAACGTAAAGATAGCAATCAGTCTAAGAATATGAACAAAAGTTTTGGAAAAAATAGTTTATTAGATTTATGTTTTATTATTTTTAATTAGCAAATATAAGCTATTATTTATATTATAATATATTATTTATATTATAATAAGCTATTATTAATATAAGCTAATATAATAATTTTGTGTCTAATAACTATTAGACACAAAATTAAGCAGATTATTAGACACAGATTCTAATTGCATAAAAATTCGATGGAATAAATGTAACGACTGCCCTTGATGCGCTGGCGCTCTTTTTCAGTATTTGCCATTAAATTGCTAAACTTAATTCTAAAATCGCCTCCGTCAGAAATATTCAGCCTGCTTCTTGTTATCCGCAATAAGTTATCGATTTGACTAAAGCCTACTTCCACTGAGTAAAAGGAGAAAAATTCAATAATGCTGGTTTTGTAATAACTTAAATTAATTTGGGGATATTTTTCTTGGATGACTTTCAAACTCCAAAATTTAGCGTACTCATGTGTTTTGAATGAGACTTGACTTACTTGTATGATAAAGCTTTAGATAAATAAACAATTAATTACTATTTTTATTAATATTTTTGTAATTAATGGGATCTTGATTATACCGATAAATTGCAGGTGTATATTCGGCTATCGAGCCCTTGCTCATCATAGATCCCCTTTTAAATTTCCTCCACCTCCTAGGATCTATACCGACCTTGTTGGCAACCCTAGTTTAGACCAATATCCAGAGCCGTACCAAGATATTTTTTCACCTGAGGCAAAAAGGTAAAAGTGCGCCCCTATATATATATCAAAGTAGCTATATTTGTATTAAATAAAAGTAACCGTATTAAATCAAATTATCATAATCCTTATAGCATAATTGTAACAAAATTCTTAAAGTATTTCTCAATCGTTTTATAAATTCAGAAAAATAAAGTAGCCATTATTTAGAACTCTCAAAAGAAAATGTTAAAAAATCCTTTTTTGATCAATAAGAAATAACATTGAAATACACATTGTATTAATTTCCAGGCTTTTATGCAATTCTTCCTATTGCTTTATTAATTCAAGTTTGCCGAAGCTTATTTACCGTAATAATAATTGGCAAGTTTAAAACCATAATTAAAGCAATTTTCGAATTCGTGTAGTCAATTTGGCGCCCCTTTTAGTGGTTCACCTGAGACAAGTGCCTCACTTGCCTCACTCTCCTCCGACTCTGCCAATGTCTTTTATGGAATGAAATCATTCTTAAAATTAGAACACTCACTTGAAATGGTTCAAAACATTAGAATACTTAAACATTTTCCTAGTTTGTTTATGAAAAAATTAGAAAGTTCGCAACATTTCAGAAACAAACAGAATGACATGTGATTATGAAATCACCTTGCGCTTTGTTCTCCGATAACTCATTTGAAGTAATGTAACACGAACTTTAGCAGTTTCGTAAGTAAATGGACACAGGGCAAACCAGACTCAGAAATTTCTCATTCATGAATTGAAATGTTCTCAGGCCCACAGAGAGCTTTCAAAATAATCTCTTCAACAAACATCGAAATCTAATGATTTCATCAAAAAATGAGAGACTGAAGAATATGTGATGAAAAACCTTTACCCAGGTCTAATGTATAATCATACGAGATAGACAGGCTGGCTCCATGCCGGTTACATAGACTTCCGCATGTGCATGTGAATATAAACCAGTTTTCTTAGAAAAAACTCCGTTAATTCATCCCTAATAAGACAGATAACTTACTGTTATTTGGCTCACCAATTAACCATTAGAGACAAAAAGAACAGAGATGCATCTGTAGAAACTATAATTACAGGAGCCAGATGGCGCTGTGCGTCTGACTTCCTTTTGAGTTAAAATTAATTGCGATTGAGATTGCGAAGAATGTTGAACTATGAAATGTTAAGTGCGAGCTCTATATGTAACTCTAATTATAAGTGTTTTCTTTTCGTCGTGTATTGTTTGTGTCGTCAATAAAACTGGATAGAATATTGTATTGAATTGACCTCGTCTGACAGGTAAGAAGCTTTGATTATTTTATTTGCTCGAATGTTGAATTAGAATTCTAAAGCGAAAGCGATTTTTAGATGTAAGTTTTATCAGCATCTAAGTGTACGATTTCCCATGAATTAAGCAGTAAATACTGCCTGAAAATCTGCTTATTGATTCTCAAGCATATGGTAACTACGATGCAAAGATAATAATATAATTTGCGACAGCAAAAAATTGCATTTTTAGATGCGTAAATATAATTTTTAAGTTTCATCAATGGATATGTGTTGGTGTCTCAAGCAAAAAATGTTTAATAACTTTGCATAAATTCATCGAAGTTTACGACCCTTAGTTAAGCTGGCCACAAAGCGTTCAAGTACGTTGCGTGTATGGCGAGAAACGAAAAATATTCCCAAAATCTTCGAGAAAATTCTTGAAAGTTCTATATTACCAGCGTTCGAAAGTTTATATGCTGATTTGTACTTTACTTAGCATTATTCTTAGTACTTCCGTATTAACGCAACCACCTTAGTAGAAATTGCCAAATTTTCAGAATGGGCCAGACTCTGGTAACTACGAGCATAACCATTTTTCTGGCACCATGTTCATAATGCTCCCTTCTGTCAAGCAACATGGCTATTTTTGTATGCGTTCATTTTCCTTATATTTCAAGTTCCAATAGTTTTTGTAAACAAATCGCGATTTTTTTTGTCTTAAATTTAGTTTTAAAATATGAGCTCGTGGAATTTGCTATCAACGGAAGAAACTTTGGTAAAATTTATGCAGAAATACAGAATTTTGCTGAAATTTTTCTAAAGGGAACAACTTGGAAATCAGTTTCTTTGATAGCTGTTGTTGCCGGAGGTTGCGTGAAGTCGATTCTTCGAAATTCTCTGATGTTTTTTTAAGAGAAAAAAGGATCGCTGTGCAATTCGGGAGAAGAAAAGCGAAAAAAAAAAAAAGAGAGAGAGAGAGAAAGATCTGAAGCAGAATGTAAGTGATTTATTTTCTTAATGTATCACGTAATTCTTATCTAATAATTAAAATTTGTATTTTAAATGGCCAAAGTATGTTTTTTTCCCATATGTTGATAATGTTTACCAATTGATATTGATTACCAATACATATTGATAATTTGGGAAGCTTTCTAAAAGGCGCGAAAACCTCCAACTTGCACCCGATAAGTAACTTTTATCTTTTCATCTGTAAAAAACCGCCAATTTGCGCCAAGATGGTTGCCTTAATACGTAAGTACCTGATTCGGCTTCTTGTTACTTTCTGTGACTATAACTAATGATTCAAGCAAAGGTAAATCAATATAATGGTATCTGGTTAACAAACTTCTAAATGTTTTGTTCGAAAGACAATGAACTGCAAGCAAATAATGCACCCCCTATTTTAGTAAATGCAAACAAATACTATTAAACTTTTGTTATTTCCATTTCACTAAGATTTATGCTTATTTCCGCATTTTTTTAATACTTTGAGCCATGTTAAAAATGATACTAAATGAGAAGTTTTTTCAGATAGAAGTTTTGTTATAATTTAAACGCATTTTTTTTTCTTTTTGTGTGTGTGTGTGTATGTGGAAGGGGCTTGCGTTACAAGCTTATTTAACGAATAAAATACATACATTTAGGCGATGTTAATCGAAGCTATCACCTTCAAAAAACGGCCATATCTGTATTGAGCATTACCTCTCTAAGACGACCACCTTCACAAAAGACCAAGATAATTCTGATATCTTAGATGGCCCTCTTATACACAGATATCTGAAACTTCTACTAAAAAAAGCAGAATTCTTCAAAACATTCCCTTTAATTATTCTAGTTTCTTTTAAAATGGAGTTGCCAGAAGTAAGCATTCCAAAACAAAAATACAAAATAAAAAATTAAAAAATATATGATTATTGAAATCAATGCACACGTGTAAAAATATTTCTTTAACTTAAAAAAATAAATAAATAAAAAATAAAACGTTTTATAAAAACAAAGTACGGCCTCTCAGTTACAACTCCTAGAAACAAACAATTAGCTATAAAATATATAACTAATTGACTTGTTTCTGATATCTCACATTACAGCGGGTTTGCTTGCGTAAATGAACTGCGTAAAGAGAAAAAAAAAATTCCATTGTTCTGTAAGCGATTAATTTTGTGTTCGTTAAACTGTAGCAATGTGTGATTTAAAGGTCAAATTACACAGTTTCTTTGTTCTGCTTTCTTATTTTTTAATATCTTGAGTTTTCCTTTTCTCGAAAAATTACAATAAACCTTTTCGGTTACACCCTATTTTCCTCTTCCAATCTAGTATCAGAACTAATAGCTATATTAGCTTCAGTTACAGCAAATATCTGGATATTGGCATTTATTGAAAGTTGGGTTGGAGTAGATTATTTGATTAAGAGCATGCTATTGTTATCTGCTTATGCGGGTGTATACTTTCGTGAAGGACTTTTTTGACATTTGTTGGATGTATTGTAGAATAGCATTTAATTTTCTAACCCGTTAACCACTGCGGGGGGAAGGACAGTTCTATATCTCCCGTTCTACTCGGCCGATTGGCGAAATCCAAATTGCGTTTTTCACGTCTCGAAACCGCGACTTAAGATATATTAGAGTTATACATAGCATTATTCTAATATAGGTATTTTGACACAAAAAATCGGACTTTTTCTGAAAAGGCGTGCCAATTTTTTTTCTATATTTCCATTCTACAACTCAAATTATGGTTAAATTTTGTAAAATTTCGTGCGAAATTTACGGAGAAACTCAAAAATTTAGCTTGGCGTATTTTTTTTTTTTTCAGTTTGTGCCAAGAATAATTTACTTATCGAACTTCTTAACTTATAGCAAATTAATTTTCCTTTCCTTTTTTTGCATTGCAGAGGAGCGGAAAAAAAGTCATCGTTCATACTTTAAAATAATTTTAAGAAAATGAGTAAACCACATTTGGTGTTATTATCGCTCAAAAAAAAAAGGATGCCAAATTTCAAAACACTCCAATATGTAATTTTATGTAGATCTTAGAAAATTTTGAATAAAAAACTCTTAAGTGTAATTTTTTTTCGAAAAAAAATTTATAAAAAATATTTAAAAATACAGCTTTAAAAAATAAATCATGAAAAATGTGCGAATTATATTTGGATTAAGCCTAAATTTCGAATTCTGGAAGAAGGAAACAAGTAAGTTTAAGAAAAAAAAAGAGATATTAGTAAATATACATCAAATTCAAGTAACACTAATGAGCTAAAATTTTGAGAGCTAATTTTTTAAAAACTAGTCGTGCGATTTTTACAAAACTTGGTAGTTTGGTAGAATTTGAGTCGTAGAATCTAGATATTGAAAAAAAAAAAAAAAACTGGCATGTCATTTCAGGAAAGTCCAATTTTGTGTCAAAATACCTATGTTAGAGTAATGCTACATATAAATCTAATATATATCCTACCTTTGTTAGAGTAATGCTATATATAAATCTAATATATATCCTAAGTCGCGCTTTCGAGACATGAAAAATGCAAGTTGAATTTCGTCAATCGGCCCAGTAGAACGGAAGATATAGAACTGTCCCCCCTTTTTATTCCTAGTGTATCTTTCCTATCTTTCGGCACGCCGATATTCAAATTAGGCAGAAGAAGAAAGTACTTAAAGTAAGGCTTTGGAGTGTGAAATCAGAGCGTGCTCTGCCTGCTTGAAAGCCACGTTGCTAACTCTGATTCTTTAGCTATTAGAATTCTGCGGCGCTGCAGAGCCAGTTTGAGCGATAGTTAAACAATTAAGCCGTTCGGCTATACTTAACTTCATCAATTTTTAAGTTGTTAACTACCTTTTAATTCAAGCCAAAAGTTTTGGCTTTTGTAAGCACGAGTTGGTGTCGACTGTTAAATTTTGTTTGAGTTAATAAAAGGTTTTATACACCTTTTCCTTCTCGCTCGAGCAGCTTGTTCTTGAAGAAATAATATACCGAATAAAAAAAATGTATGGCAATCCCTAACAGGTTATCGGGAATTGTAAAGATGTGGCGTTTTTAAATATCTTGTGATCTCGATCTTGAACTTTATACGGTGCAAATGTGAAGAATTCATAATAACAAAGCTAAAAAGACAAAAAAAAAATGTTAACTGGGGTGACTTCAAAAGCATATTAATAACTTGTGATACTCAGCAAGGGCAAAAAACACCGCAACAAATTCTCTGGTACGACGTTAAAATCTGAATGCTTTCCTATTTTCTTTCTCCTTTTAATTTTTAATTTAATTGATTTATTTTCATTTTTTCGAGTCTTAAGGACTGGTTATCAATCAAAGTATTCAAGCAGTGTAGTACTTAAAAAGACTTGGATAATTCACCAAAAAATCTTCAACGTCGCTTACATTTTATGGTAGCTAAGAATACACAACGCCACACTGTATAAACATTATGTTCTGTAGCCTGGAATGTATTTTCTAAATTTATATTTTGAAACGTGTGAGAAATTCGTAAAATAACATTTATATTTTTATCATTAAAAATTCGCTGAAAATGCTTCAGTAATGACTTTTACATTTTCGACAAGAAGTAATTTATCTTGATGTAAAATACATGTTTTATATTTACTTTACTCATTACTTTACTAGCATTTCTCCTAATAACATATAAGCCGGCACCACCCTGATATGAGCCTTCCTAAACCTTAAAAGGCGGTATATGTTGGATGACTATCCGTTAAAAGATTTGTAAATAGTGTAATTACTAAAATTATTGTCTATAATGTAAAAATCCTTATTTCTGGCATTTTCTTTACTGCTGTTACTTAAAAATAAAAATTACAAAAAAAAAAAAAAAAACCTATTTCAAACCTAAAAAAATTTTATTAAAAAAAAAAAAAAAAAAAAAAAAAAAAAAACCTATTTCAAACCTTTCTAAGCCTGCTTAATAGCTCATAAGTAGTGAAGATTATTGGTACATTTTTCCTCTTTCCGCTACGACAATTAGCCAGAAATTAACTAATTTCTTTTGTTTGGTCAGTTTAAAGTCAAAATTTCAACAGACGGCTCTTACATTCGAAAGAGAGTTCCACACCCACTTCTTTCCCGCATTCTCAAAAATAGACTCCAACAAATCCCGCCTACGCCCTCTCTCACTCTCTCTGCTCCTCCATTCTCCATCCTGGTTCTAATTCCAAATTCCATTCTGAGTATGAGCAAAGTAACGGATCTGTATCTCTTTATAAGCAAGCAAACATGAAAGTTAATTAATTCATCTTTTGGTCATTTATGTATATTATGTAAATTTCTTTTTCATACATTTTTAATTTTACCTTTTAGTCTTATGTAAATATAATTGTATTCACCTTTTCTTACTTGTTTAATTGTTTTTACAAAGATTGCACTGTCTTCATTATTTTTACAATGTTTACATTGAGTTAATATGATTAAAAGCGAAGGTGTCGGAGCATTTTTCTCAAGTAAAACTCATCCTTACAACAGTTGAATTCTAAACAGCTCTTAAATCTCAACTCATCTGAGTTAAACTCAACTTATTTAGCTTAAACTCATCTTACTAAACCCTTTTTTGTCATAATAATTTTTACTTGAGATAATTGAGATAAAGACTAAACATTTTCGCATTTATTAATTATTGTTAATTGATCAGAAGTTGGTTTGTTCCCTTGAAAAGTCAACTAATTTCCGGACAATTTGTAACTGTCCAACAACTAATAATCAACCTAACTTAAAACTGATAATCAACCTAACTTAACTGACAGCTTTTAGATTTTATATTACACCCATAGGAAAAGGTTTTTTTTTTTTTTTTTTTTTTTCAATTACACATTTTTAAAACACATATATGCACGTTTCGAGAGCATTTAGGCTAAAGACTCCTTTCGGCGCCAACAGCATATCTTTAGAATTTCCGATAGACAGTCTCCCGCGTTGGAGATTAAAATATTTTATTCCGTCCAATATGTTGCCACTGCTTGTTTTGAAATCGTCGAGTTTCTTAATCAAAAACTCGTTAAAGTTTAAAAAATATGAAACAGATAATGAAACCAATTCGAAAGACAAGATTCGCGCTCCCAGATGCTCATATTCAGGTGGAGGACTACGTTATTCAAAATTTGATGGCTCTGCGTATCGCTGTTTTTTCACAGTGCGAGAAATAAACATATAGTCATGCAGATTCTTCATTATTTAATTTCTTTAAATATAATACAGAGTGATAATATTTGGTAGCAACAATTTGAAAAGTTATTTTCTCCCTCCTTCCAGCATGCCTTGGTCGTGTAATGGTTAGCACACTCGGCGCGTATTCGAGAGGTTCAGGTTCGAGTCCCGGCGAGGGCTTTGCTCATTTTCCACGTCTCCAGCAACAAAATAACCTAATGACTCAACAAAGTGATACAACCATAGAGCGATTCCACGCAAAGTGCCATTTCGAGACTTAATAGTCCTTTTGGTTTAACGCCCCTTTGGGCTAAATAAAAAAAATAAAGAATTATGTAGAGATTTAAAAATTTAGACGTAGTTTCCCTTATTACTTTTCAAAATTATAATTACATCAATACGCGAAACGTATAAACGAATGTATGTCTTGGAAGTCAATTTAAAAAATGTATTTATTCACTAATGTGGGCATTGTTATATTAGTCATTACATATTTTATTGATCCTAAATCCTATTAATTACATTTTAAAGTGGAAAACTAAATTCCGTTCTTACAGTAAATTAAAAATAATAATATCACACGCATACTTCACAATACTATAAGGTCTTGTAGTGTTTCTCGTTCAAACAAGTCTGCAAAATATTAATTTAGTACAGTATTACTTTCACTGTAGCTTGAAAATATACTTCAGCTATCTCTTTAAATTATGGCTTTTCAGTGTAAAAGTTATCTAATGTAAAAAGTAACGGAATAATAAAAATGTGTTGAATCTGAAAAATTACTTCCAGATTTCCTACTTTCCTTTTTAATCCTTGAGATTTGACTGAATTTCAAATTCAAACGAAAAGCATAATCCAAAGCTAAATTTAAGCTGCATTCGGATCATTCAGTGACTCATTTTGTGAGTTATTTGACGCTTGAGTAAACACAACTCCATTCCTTTGAAATGAATGTATGATTTTTAAAAATACATTTGTTTTATTTTCTGGTTCTTAAGCGATGTCAGTTATTTATATCGAGCATGAAAGTTCTGATAATAGAATTCCAATTGCATTTGTTATGGTACGTGTTTGTTTACATTTACCCCTTATAAGCCTTCCAGTGCTTCTTTTTAATTCCACATTAAGGTTCTTGCATGTTTATTACGTCTACATGCAAATATAACAAGTACAATTAACTGAAATTCACAAGTTTTTACTTCCTTGTACGAAGGAAGTATTGTAATCGCGAAAAATTTCGGGTATCATATTTCAAAGATAATATAAACCGTTGGCAGCTATCGAATAGAATTTAACGATGTTTTGAGTGACACGTACATGTACGTAAGGACAGAATAAAGGACTCTTTTATCCCCAAACGAATTATAAAATTAGATTCATTAGAATTGGTTCATTAGATTGGCAAAAAATCCAATATTCTGCCAAATTTCAAATGTAAACAAATATGGCTGCTATGGTAAACAACTTCGGCTTAGCCGCACTTAAACAACTTTTAAATTATTGATAATTCTACAACTATTGCGTGGAAGTTAACTAAAGGCATAAAAACCTTAACCGAAAGATAAAAACAACATAATTCGATCATTTTTAAAGCCAAGAATGCACAATTTACCAACATATAAGAATAAAAAAACTGATCTCAATAAGCAGGGTAACAGAGTGGGTATATATATGTATATGTGTGTGATTCTTATCTTCCGGTTAGGTTTTTTAGGCCTTTAGTTAAATTACAGGCAATAGTTGCCGAATTATCCACAATTTAAAACGCGGCTAAGCCTAATTTTTCTTTGCCATAGTAGCCATATTTGTTTACATTTGAAACATAGCAAAGTAGTGAATTCAGTTTCCGCACCTTCAGTGTCTTTTTGTTGAGTGGCACCAAAATTAAACTTATTTTTGTACACTGAAAATTCTTCTTTGTTGCCTGCTGGCCGAATTACTAGTTTTTGCGTAGAAACTCTAATTTTAATTGAAAAAATTACTTCTTTCGATTTTTTAAACTGTATTTGGGGTTTTAATTTGTTTCCAATATTTTTGAATTTTTAATGAAGATATTTTGAGGTTTTATGTATTTTTGCCTTGTCCCGTCCTGAGAACAGAATTAATTGAATAAGAAATATACGTCTAATGAAATTCGAGGAAATAAGTATTTCGCATTAGCAGTAAATTGTCGGCAATCTGTCTCAGACAGAGGAAAATAGCGCGCGTGCATTAGGTAAGCAGCGCTGAATCGTCTGTGAAAAACTGTTTCTTTTTTATTTGCTTAATTTCTTTTATACATCGTTTTAGATTTATTATAGTATTTGAATAGGACATGTGGCAACGATTAGCTAATTCTTCAGATGATATACTTAATTTTTGTGCATTCTGAGTTATAAAATAAAATGAATGAGATGTAACGCTGTTAAGTGAACCTAGCGCCAGAGTGTCGCTATGGTAAACAAATATGCTGAATTTTAAAGAGTGTCTTTAATCTGTTGTGGTTTATGCGCTATCGACGAAGTAGATTTAATTCAATCAGTCCAATAAGTATGAACGAAATCCAAGTAACTGCGTATAATTTAATAATCCATACAAGGAAGTCATGTGGTGTTATACATCAAATTTTTGATGCACTGAAAAAAAAATAGAGAAGCAAAAAGTTAGACTGCGTAATCAGTATCAGAAAAATGTCTTTCTGGAAAAGCAATTCGATGTAGTTTCGAATATGCGATTTAGAATACTCATGACTGAAGAGGAAATAACTGTGCTCATTTACAGTCTGCGAACATATTTTAACACAGACAGGAAATTAATAATACAAGGAAAATCGACATTGGAAAAACAATCATTAATGAAAGGGGAGAACATATAACATTAAAAAAAAATTCCGATCTATAAACTCGATCACGTAGCATTAATGATGTAAAACAAAGTGGTAGTCATCGTCGATGATAGATTTAATTGAATATTTATTAAAGAACTTGCTGCTTTTGACAGCAATCGCAATCGATGATTTTTTTCCCCACGAATTTAGAACATTTAAAGCAGTTTATAAATTATAATAGTATATAAAAAATGCGGCGTAGTATAGCTGAATTTTTTTTAACATTTTTTAAACAAACCTCTTTTTTTTATTATTTTTATTTTTAAATAAAATAAAAAATTTTGTTTTATTGTACTTAATATGCCTTTTATTGCTTACAAATATAAAAGTTTTTTTGTGAAAAAAATTATTTTTTATTTTATTGATATCTCCGTCAGCACTTGCGAAACATTTAACACGCTGAATTATAAGGGGAAGGACTTATCTTACAGTCCAACAAAAGTTGCCAAAATTAAAAGAGTTGTATAATTTCAATAGAATAAATGGCTGAAAATATTTTGATAGAGGAATCGCAGAAAAGCTTTTTCATCGGGGAGGGGCTGAGCAGAATCGCCGGAAATAATTGGTACTGCCTTGACTACGACGCAATGTTAAGCATAAAAATTTTCAACAATAAATCTTTATAGTAAAAAAAATATAAATAAAAATAAAAAAAAACTGAAAGCTTTCAGATTTTATATTACACCCAAAGGGGCTTTTTTTATTTATTTACACACACATACATGCTCATTTGTAGTGAAAATATTTAAAAACAGCATATCTTTAGAATTTTCGATAGGCAGTTTCGCATGCTAGAGATAAAAATGCTTTTTTCGCGCACTGTTGCCATTGCTCGCTTTGAAATTGCAGAGTTTGTTAATCAAAATTCGTTAAAGTTTTACAAAATGTGAAAAAAATATCGAAATTCGGCTTCTAGGTGCCTATATTTGAGCGGAGGAGTAAGTTATTCAAAATTGGATGGTTGTAGGAACCGTTCTTTTTTCATACATGCATACATCCATCATTGTTTCATACAGAAACATGCATACATTCATCCAGATTCTTCCTTATTTAATTTCTTTAAATATAGTACACGGTGATAATATTTGGTGGCAACAGTTTGAAAAACGTGTTACAGCGTATTTAAGTGATTCAACCTAAAATCAAGTTTCGAGACTAATAGCCCTTCTTTGCCAACACCCCTTAAGAATTAAAGAAAAAAAATCTTCATTATAATTAATAATTAGACAAGTTGTAAGTATGGTATGCTATGGTTCAAGTTTGGTATGAGAAATTTAAATGACAGATGCTCATTTCTAAATTCTTCTCCTTATAAGTTTGTGATAAATAATAGTACTTTCTCGATATAATTATTCAACGTAAAGAAGACGAGGGAATAAATCCAAAGTAGGAATTAAAAATTGTAAATGTTAGGCATTTACATAAATAATTCATTTCAGGAAAATTTCCACATAATGAGCATAGAGATGCTTAAATTTCTTAATTTTAAATATGAATGCTTCAGAACATGACGAAGAATCTTCTTTCGTTAAAAAAGAGAGAGAATTCTGCAACATAAAATTTAATGCGTGGAAAAAGGGAATATATGCATTACATATTTAATGATCTGAAATATAATGTACACATACGGTCCATAGGATGTACATATGGCTTTTATCCGAATTGAAGAGAACAGTGGAATTTCGGATAACACTTGTTTTCGGATACAGATGGACTATTAATCACGAAACGGCATTTTGCATCGAATCACTATATAACTTTTCAAATTTTTGCCACCAAATATTATTACCCTGTATTTATATTTAAAGAAATTAAGTAATGAAGAAGAATCTACATGAATATATATATGTTTGTCGAACTGTAGAAAAACAACGATACATACGGCCATCGAAGTTTTAATACTAGTAAGTAGTCCTCCACCCGAATATGGGCACCCGGAAGCCTGAATCTTGAACCTGGAATTTCTTTTATTATCTATTTCATATTTTTTAAACTTTAACGAATTTTTTATTAAAAACTGAATGGTTTCAAAGCCAGCAGGAAGCCAGCTATAAGGAACAAAATATTTTATGCTGTTTTTAAATATTTTTAGCCCAAAAGGCCGTTAACCCAAATGCTCTCGCAACGTGTATGTATGTGTAAATGAAAAAAAAAAGTCCCTTTGTGCGTAATGAAAAATCTCAAATATTTCAGAGTTTTTTATTACTTATTTATTTATTTAAAATTAGCAACACGTTTATAGCACTTTCATCGCACTTCCGTTATTAAACCTTAGATACAGAAACGTTGTTTTCAGGACAGAGATTAGGCAGTGAACTGTTCTTTTAAGCAATATACTATATAGATCATTTGTCATTTTAATTTATAAAATATTATATATTGTAAAATGTTAAGTAATGAAAAACTGTTGTTTTAAATGAAACAAAAACGGAAATAACAGGATTTTTCTATTCGTTGATTCAATGTTATACGTTTGTCTTTTCATTTAAATTTCACGAAATTTAATTCAGCGAATTTTCTTAAAAGTTTTTACATAAATGAACTTATTTTAAAAAGTCAAATGTGTACTAAATGCAAATCATCAGAAGCGAAAATAGCATTCTGGTCTATCTCAAGATCATGTATTATTAAATAATTAGTATTTCGTATGGATTTTCAGTTTCAATCAGTTGCTAATTCACCTAAACATAAACTGACTTTGTACATATGATAATCTTACATTTCTTAAGGTAATATGTAAATTAAAACAAGGTCTTTACATATATCAGATCGATATTCCAAGGTTTCTGTACAAAAAAAATATTTAAATGTACGAAATTTTATAAATACTTGAAGTGCAACTATGTTTTCCTTTAATGTAAAAGTTTAAGAATTAGTACTGGCCAATTTAGTATGTTTTAAACGTCAGACTGCACGTATAAAAGAATTATGGGTTTCAGACAGGCATTTTAAGAGGGAAAATACTATTCTCTTATATCTGGGATCGTAAGGTACAATCGAAAAAAAAAAAAAAAAAGGGAGGTGGGACTGTTCTATATCTCCCGTTCTACTGGGCCGATTGACGAAATTCAAATATCGTTTATCATGTCTCGAAAGCGCGACATAGGATATATATTAGACTTATATATAGTTTTAATCTAACATAAGTATTTTGACACAAAATAGGACATTTTCTGAAATAACATACCAATTTTTTTCCATATTTCCATTCTACGACTCAAATTATGCCTAGATATTAAATTTTGTAATTTTTAGTACGAAATTTATGGAGAAATTTCAAAATTTATCTTGGCGCATTTTTTCAATTTGCGCCAAGAATAAATCACTTGGCGAATTCATTAATTTATAGCAACCTATTTTCTTTTCCTTTTTTTTCATTACACACGAGCTCGTCATTCATACTTTCAAATAACTGTAACAAAGTGCCGTAACCCACATTTGGTGTATTTTCTTGCGCTTATAACAAATATGACAAATCAAAACGTGCCAATATGTAAATTCCAATATATCTTAGTAAATTTTGAAAAAAATTCTAATTTTTTGCCGGTATGCTTAGAAATACATCTACTTAAAGAAGATGGTAGAAATTTTATAGGTTATAAAAAATTATAAAAATTATTTAAAAATACAAATTTTGAAAATAAATCATAAAAAGTGGGCGAATTTTATTTGGAATGAACCTAAATTTCGAAACGTGAAAGGAAGAATCAAATAAGTTTAATGAAAAAAAAAAAAAAAGATAGTATCAAATGTATACCAAATTCAATTAACATTGAAGAGCTAAAATTTTATGAGCTAATTTTTTAAAACTACTCGTGCGATTTTCACAACACTTGACAGTTTGGCATAATTTGAGCTGTAGAATCGAAATATGGAAAAAGCGTGGGATGTTATTTCTGAAAAAGTCCAATTTTGTGTCAAAATACCTATATTAAATCAATGCTATATATAAATCTAATACACATCCTAAATCGCGCTTTCCAGACATGAAAAGCGCAAGTTGAATTTCACCAATAAGTCCAGTAGAACGGAAGATATAGGAACTGTCTTTTTTTTTTATTCCAAAGGGGCTTTGCCCCTAAAGGACTATTGTTTTCGTTTTGCGATTTTGCGTTGATTCACTATAAATGTCCGATTCACTTTTCAAATTG
This sequence comes from Stegodyphus mimosarum, assembly GCA_000611955.2. Lineage (NCBI taxonomy): Eukaryota > Metazoa > Arthropoda > Arachnida > Araneae > Eresidae > Stegodyphus > Stegodyphus mimosarum. Next base: position 537,935 of record KK119492.1, read on the forward strand.
TTGCCACCAAATGTTATCGGCCTGTATTATATATAAAGAAATTAAATAATGAAGAATCTGCATAAATGTATATACATTTCTCCAAATGTGATAAAGCAACGGTACCTAGAGCCATCCAATTTTGAATAACGTACGTTTCCACCCGAATATGCACATCTGGAAGCCCAAATTTGGAATTTGTTTTATTACCTGCTTCATATTTTGTAAAACTAAGCGAATTTTTTATGAACAAACTCAACGATTTAAAAGCGAGCACTGGCAACACGATTATAAGTACATTATATCTTTTTAGCCCAAATTTTAACGAATTTTTAATGAACAAACTGAGCAATTTCAAAGCGAGCAATGGCAACACTGTACGGAAAAAAAAAACTTTTTATCTTCAGCGAGCGGAACTGTGTATCGGAAATTCTAAAGATATGCTCATTTTAAAATTATTTTGTGATATTGCTGTTGAACTGAATTTTATGGTTTAAGTGCGAAGAACGCGATATTTAGTAAATAATGGTAACACACAAAACATTAAAAAACCGCCCCTTTGGACGTAATTTAAAATCTAAAACCTTTCAGATTTTTTTTTGTTAGTTCTTAATTTTTTAGTCCAATTTGCCCCTGAAGGCCTATTGTTTTCGTTTTACGATTTTACGTCCGAAAAATTAAATGTCGTTTCACTTTTCAAACTGTTGCCACCACCTATTGCAGCCCTGTATTATATTTGAAAAAATTAAATAATGAAGAATGTGCATAAATGTATGTATGTTTCTGGCACTATGATAAAAGGACGGTCCTACAGCCACCGAATTTTGAATGACGTATTCCTGCCGCGAATATGGGCATCTGGAAGCCCAAATTTGAAATTTGGAATTTGTTTTATTATCGATTTCATATTTTGTAAAACTTTAACGAATTTCTGATTAAAAACTCAAGGATTTCAAATCGAGCAATGGTAACGTTGTACAGAATAAACATTTTTATCTCCAGCGCGTGAGACTATGTAGCGGAAATTCTAAAGATATGCTCAGTTTAAAATTATTTTGCGATAGTGCTGTTGAACTGAATTTTATGGTTTAAATGCGAAGAACATGATATTTAATAAATAAAGGTAACACACAAAATGTTAAAAAAAAGCCCCTTTGGACGTAATTTAAAATCTGAAACGTTTCAGACTTCGCCCCCCCCCGCGCAGTGTACTTTTTTGTTTATACATAAACCTTTAAAACTCTAAACTCTGCGACCTAAATAAGTATCAGATGATCTTTAAGTAACATTTAAGAAATCCTTTAACATGAGCTATGTAATATTAGATATGATGACCGATATCTACGCAGGAAAGGACATCCCCATGATTTCCGAGTCGATAGATGAATCATCACTTTTTCAATTTCTAAACCAAATGTTATTAAAAGTTTACTACTTAAAATACCAATTAAAAAACTATCGTCTCGTTTACTGCTCTTTTTAAATCGTTACGTAACTGTAAGCGATTGATGAACTCGTGTCAGTTGACACGTTCTCTTATTGTACTTCACAATATTATTATATTAAAGTTATCGAAACTCTTACTAATGAAAAAGTACAAATAACTGCAGAGAAATTCATACGAAATTAATTTATTGCGTATTAAGACAGCCTACCAACGGAAGATCGGTAAAATCGCTGACCACTGGTAGCTGGGTCCGAGGTTCGAATCCGGCGAACGGGCTGGCTGTAGGGGCGTTTTCGTAGTTTCCTTCATATGTAACATTATACACTCCAGTTTCCATTAGAAATCCTCCACGAAGGCATTCTCGATTTCCAGCTTTGTAAAGCTATTCAGCTGTCCACATAATTCCATCTACGAACAAATTAATTGAAAAAGGCATTTACAAATGTACAATAGCAAAGAGCGCTACGGACGTATATTAATGAAAAGTTTCTATTTCAAAAGCAATCTAAGCTCATAGTAATGCGGAAACGAATTAATATCTATTCATCTAACAAAAGACGAGCTAAAGATCTGAAGTTTTTGAAAGCCATGTGCAACCTTAATCTTCAACGCTTGTCGCGATCGCAAGTTTCAACGGACCTCTTTCTTGATCTGTATTTGTTCAACAGCGAGCAGAACAAAGGAACAATTGCTTACAAGAAGGCATAGAGCTCTATTTTGTCAAATTGTCTTTTAACCCCAGGATCATTTCTAACACAGACTGCATACTTGTTTGAAACAATAAAGCGCATTGTCGGAAATAAGCGGTGCTTTATGGTTAAAAACTTAATGCAGAGCTGAATTTGAATGGACACGAACTTATGAATAAATTGGAAATTTTTTGGAGATTTATAATGCTCGGAGAATTCTTTGTGATTTTTGGAGAAGTGGTCAGTGATTTTCTTAATTAAGTTTCAACCAATTGCATAAATAAATACCGCCTTGAACCTCATACTTTGGTGAATTAAGAAATATCGAACTTTCACTTAGGTAAAATAAGCAAAATAAACTTACAAAACAAAACAAAACAAAACAAACAAACAAACAAAAAAAAAAAAAAAAAAAGGTTTCAGATTTTAAATTACGTCCAAAGGGGCGTTTTTTTAAACGTTTTGTGTGTTACCATTACTTATTAAATATCATGTTCTTCGCACTTAAACCATAAAATTCAGTTCAAGAGCAATATCGCAAAATAATTTTAAAATGAGCATATCTTTAGAATTTCCGATACACAGTTCCGCGCGCTGGAGATAAAAAGGCTTTTTTCCCCTTAGAGTGTTGCCATTACTCGCTTTTAAATCGTTGAGTTTGTTCATAAAAATTCGTTAAAGTTTTACAAAATATGAAATACCTAATAGAACAATTTCCAAATTCCAAATTTGTGCTTCCAGATGCGCATATTCGGGTAGAAAGGTGCGTTATTCAACATTGGATGGCTCTAGGTACCGTTGTTTTATCACATTTGTTAAAATATACTACATACATTTACGCCGATTCCTCATTATTTAATTTCTTTAAATATAATACAGGGCGATAACATTTGGTGGCAACAGGTTGAAAAGTCACACAGCCGTTTATAGTGAATCAACGAAAAATCGCAAAACGAAAACAATAGTCCTTCAGGGACAAAGACCGTTTGGACTAAAAATCTGATAGATTTCAGAATTTATATTATGCCTAAAGGGGCGTTTTTTTAACGTTTTGTGTGTTACCTTTATTTGTTAAATATCATGTTCTTCGCACTTCAGCCATAAAATTCAGCTCAACAGCAATATTACAAAATATTTAAAAACAGCATATCTTTAGAATTTCTCATGCACAATCTCGAGCACTGGGGATTTTTTCGTACACTGTTGCTATTGCTCGCTTTGAAATTGCTGAGTTTGTTCATCAAAAATTCGTTAAAATTTTATAAAATATGAATTTGAAAAGTGAAATGCCGTTTTATAGTGGCCGACGCAAAATGCCGAAACGAAATTAATAACCCTTCTGGGCAAATTGCCCTTTGGGCTAAAAAGATATAATGTAGTTATTTTTAGCTTTAAAGGAGACATCTGATTTCTAATGCAAGTAAGTCATGCAGCCAAACATAGCGGAAATTTATTCGAGTTTATTTGAGAAAAATAAATGCTCTTAAACAGACTATAATTGGTTAAATTGATGACAGTTAATTTAATTAATCGTTTCAACACTTAACTGAAAATCTAAAGGGAGTAAATCGAAACAACAACATGATAAGATTAAATATCGAATTTATATAGTATCAAGGGGTATTTATGCAGTACGTACAGATATTTTTTTTTAATACCGTAATTTACTTGAATGATGATCAGTTGATTTGACACATCAATATTTTAGTCCATTTTCAGTGTTCATAATCCACAATTAAAGAATTAAAATACGGAATTCTAGAATGCATGCAAATTATGGATTTGCATCTTCATCAAGGTTTCTCACCTGAAATACCGAAATTATACTCTCATCTTATTTCCATACTTATGCATACCGCAAAATTGATATTTTAAGCCTTTTAACACTAATCAGCCTTTTAGCGTTCACTATACAGCGAATCACTTTTTAAATTGTTGCCATCAAATATTATCGCCCTGTATTATATTTACAGAAATTAAATAACAAAGAATCTGTATGAATGTGTGTATGTTTCTCGCACTGTGAAAAAACGACGGTAGCTAGAGACGTCAAATTTTGAATAATGCAGTCTTCCAACCGAACATGGATACTTGGTCGCCCAAATTTTGAATTTCGAATTTGTTTTATTGTGTGTTTCATATTTTGTAAAACTTTAACAAATTTTTAATTAACAAACTCAACGATTTCAAAGCGAGCAATGGCAATACTGTACGGAAAGAAATTGTTTTTTTAATCTACAGGGCGCAAGACTGTCTATCAGAAATTCTAAAGATATGCTGCTTTTAAATATTCTCTGATATTGCTGTTGAATTGAATTTCACGAGGTTTAAGTGCGAAGAACATGATATTTAATAAACAAAGGTAACATACAAAACGTTAAAAGTAGTCCCTTAAGTAATATAAAATCTGCAAGTGTATAAATATATACATATATCTGAAAGTATATAAAATTTGAAAGCTTTCGGATTTTTTTAAAAATCTATTTTAAACGCTATTCTGCTTTTTAAATGTAAATAAACAAATTTCTGAGAAAACCTTCTTGCATTTAAACTTGGTTAACACAATTTTTTTTTTTTTTTTTTTTTTAGAAATTATTTAAATATTTTTCTAACACTTCAGACTACGTTTGCTAGCATGAGAACGGGATGATAATGCGCAAAACATATGCTTCTAACAAGAAGTTAGAAATTTTTAATTTTTTTATTTGGGTCAATTTAGCAGAAGATTATGCAAATTTTGGAGGCTATTTACGGAAATTGTAGATAAGAGTTTTAAAATATTAGAGAAATTCATAAAAAATCCAAAAATTTACTTGTCTTACGTAAATTTCATTACGGCAGGAATTTAACAATTGAGTGACATCAGTTTAAAAGGATAATTTACATTTGATTATTAAAAAAAAAAAAAAAAA
>KK119492.1:543004-573991 GCA_000611955.2 Stegodyphus mimosarum
AAAGCTTAACAGATGTAAGACAGCACTCTAAAATTATAATTTACATTCAGAATCTTAATAATAAAATTTTATATTACGATTAATTTCCGTGTTATTCAAGTTCTTTCTCGTGTAAATTAAGGATGCAGTTTTTGCTTTACTGTAATGTTTTTACATAAGATATTTAAGTTTAGGCTCGTTCTACAATTTAGACTCAAGTCAATTAATATCATTTTTAATTTTTTAGTACCTATTCTATATTTTAAATACACTTTCTGACGTCCATTTTTACGCTTACTGCTGAATGAATTTGAAAATCTTACCTGTGATGGGATAATGTCACACATGAGGCAATTTTCAGCATACAACTTTAAGTTATACAGAATTGCACCCAGTGAAAGTATTAATCCACATTTACATCCAGCTTGGCCGTTGTTCTTCATCAGCACTAACATTAACATCATCGGCTGATGACCACTTCCAAGTTAAGTATCCGACTTGAAATTGAGTAGATACGCAAAGCAGCACTTTTTTGAATAACAAAAACGGCCTCACCAAGTCTGAGAATTTTCGAGTTGACGTCACGATTTTGAGAGACCATTAGAAAATATCACGCGATACTTTTTTCCCCGTGGTCAATACACACTGCAACAGAGGAGCTAGACACAAACAAACAATAACGGGAATCAATAAATTTTAAGCGGCAGGACTACACTCTTTAGAACTTTCTCTTGAACAATCCCGCCGAAAGCACTGTAGTAAACGACGGCGATAGAATTCACTGCAGCGCAAAAAAAGCGGGGCACATCGTCGGAAGTACAAGCCAACCCGTCGTAACTAGTTCAATATGTGGGAAATAAGCAATAAAGTAGAAAAAAATAAACGAGAGAGAGAAAAAGAGAACAAATTCTCTCTGAAAGGAAGTAAACAGCTTACCTGTTCCGGTCGGCATCTTGGGTTAGAAGGAGGAAGAGAGCAGACAAGAAAAATTTCTAACGATCTTCTGGTTTTCTGCGGAAGTAAAGACACAAAGTTTCTTCTTCTGATTTAATGCCCAAGAATAAAAACAGTCACGTTTTTTCCCTGAAGATGGCAGTTTTTAAATATTTTTAATGCGTGTATGCCCACATCGATGGCAAGGGGATTCGACACCCCGATCGCAAGCCTACAGGCCCGCGCTAGGGTTAGCAACCATTGCGCTCTGTTTCACTAATCTAAAAGTCACTTTCACTAGTTGCTGGTGGATGGAGTTTGTCCTAATTCGCGATCTCGCCTTGCCTGAGAGGGAACGACTAAGAACCTGCGGCATGCATGCAATGAACACTGGTGCCTCCCTTGTAGTGTAACTCTTTCGTCGTCAGCCGCCATGGATAACAACTTTCTCCCCCTCTTAACAACCCCCCGGTTTTCCTCTCAACACCGCGAACCGTCGGAACCGGTTTCGAGGAGTATTACGTCAAAAGTCTTAGGTTTGTTGAAGCAGGGATAAAAGAAAGGGAATAAACCAGTAAAGAGAAAAAACAGCTCCTTTTACTTAACTGGGGTCCGAATCAAGGTTATTTTTCCTCTTCGGACAATGAAAGAGAGTTTTGAAAAGTTATTCTCTTTGTCATCTCTTTTATCTCCACGGCACTGAAATCGCCAAATTAAATATTAGGAGGAAGGTATTTTATCGTCATGATTATATGTTGGAAGTAAGGTCATTCCGTTAAAATGAGAAATACATCTCATATGATTATGCATATAATAGGTTGAGTAATTTTTTTCTCGATTTTTAATTTTTATACTGTTGAAGAAAAAGAAGAGATCGAGGTAGATAATTAGTTAACAATATTCGCCAATTAGTAACTAATAATAATGGTGAGTTAATTTTATTTCCCCGTCAGTGTATCAAATTAGAAAATAATAATAATGATAATAATAATAACAATAATGATTTTGTGTGTGTTGTTGCTTATGCTCATTTATCGGACTTATAGTCAGTCCAAGTCCACGAAATTCTTCGTGTCAAGGAGCGCAGAAGGCTATTGCCTGTCGTTGGCAATAGCCTTCTGCACCTGACAGTGCGGTTTGGCTCAGTTCCGCCCCCAGTTTTGATGGAGAGCACCCCGGGGGGACGGGTCCGAGGGTCTCCCACCTCTCTCTCCTTCCACCAAACCACACGAGAGGGCTTTCGACTCGCCGCATATTTAAAGTGCCGCCATGCCGCACCGACACTATACATTTACAAACATCCATGCCTTCCCCGGGATTCGAACCTGGGCCCTTCGGCACTGCAGTCAGCGACGCTAACCACTATACCGGTTGAGCGGCGTATAATGATTTTAAATATCTGAACATTCTTCAGCAATCAAATATTAAAGTTTATTCCTTCACATGCACTTGAAAATCATCCTTTGGTTATTTCTAATTTTTTGTAAATGTTGAACATAAAACAATTCTAAGAAATTCATTAAGAATTTATAAAAGCCTTTGAATAATTAACCAGATCCTGACTAGCAAAGCCCACTAGGCCTCAGCCTTTAGGAAGACATCACTGGATAATTAATTTATCATAATGATGTCTTCTTCTCCTGAAAATAAGGAAAGGGGGCGGTTAGGTTATTGAGTTGATCATGGCAAAGCCCACGAGGGCTATCTATCCAAGGGGAGGGATGCCCTTGTGAACGACTTTCTAGGGAAAATTGACTCATATTCAAGCTATATATGGATAAAACCTCGAAAATTAACTATGGAGCCAGCCCGTTTGCCTGGGTCCGAACTGGGGTACAACTACTAGCATATAGCGGTTTGACCACCCAGCCACTGGTGGAGTTGGAAAATGGCCAAAAAGAACGCTATGCCTAAAGCCTCATTCTGCTTTCATAGGATGTTTGGTTGGTTTTGGTCCATTTAATTATGGCAAAGCACTCGAGGACTAGCTGCCTAAGAGGAGGGATGTCTTCGTGGAGGACTTTCTAAGGGAAACTGGCTCGTATACACGTTTTACATGGGGAAAACCGTGAAAACGTCCATGCAGCCATGCCTTTCGGCTAATAAATTTATGCGGCACAGGTGCCGCACAATTTTTTTCTTTCACATCAGTTCATTCTTTATAAGGATCTTAACCAAGCGACGATTTTTAAAAAACTTTTTTACATAAGTTTCAGGATTGAATTTTTTCAACGTTTTTCCATTTAAGGATATTGTGGCTAAATCTAAAATAGGTTATACAGTCAAAACGTTCTTGTCGCAGAAATATTGTTTATCGACATTAAGGGTTATTTAGACTAGTGTATAAAATTTAGTGAGTAACATCATTTTTTGTTGAATAACTAAACTAGCAAATAAAAAGAGCAAGGGTCTTAAAATTAGAGGCAAATTTAATAAAGCGATGGCATTTTCTGGTTTAAACTATAAACAGAGAATCACTTTTCAAATTGTTGCCACCAAATCTCATCGCCCTGTATTATATTTGACAAAATTAAATATAAAGAATCTGCATAAATGTATGTATGTTTCTCGCAATGTCATAAAACAACGGTACCTACAGCCATCAAATTTTGAATAACGTACGTCTCCACCCGAATATGGGCATCTGGAAGCTCAAATTTGGAATCTGGAATTTGTGTTATTATATATTTCATATTTTGTAAAGCATTTACGAGTTTTTGATTAAGAAACTCAACAATTTCAAAGCGAGCAATGGCATCAGTATACTGGGGGGGGGGATTTTCATTTCCAGCGCGCGAGACTGAGTATCGGAAATTCTAAAGATATGCTCTTTTTTAATTACTTTGCGATATTCCTGTTGAATTGAATTTTATGGTTTAAGTGCGAAGTACATGATATTTAATGAATTAAGGTAACACACAAAACGTAAAAAAAAAAAAAAAAAAAAAGCCCTTTTGGGCGTAATACAAAATATGAAAGCTTTAAGTCCCCCCCCAATTATACTTATTATTCTCTCTTTAAGTCAGATATCGAGAGTGTCTACAGGAAAAAAAACTTCCATTTTCTTTACTGAAGATTTCACACTTATTTTCTCAAATTTTATTAGATATATTTCTCATTCAATTAATTCAGTTCTCACTTCGTGGAAAGCTAAAAATACATAAAACCTCAAAATATCTTCATTAAATATTGAAAAATATAGAAAAATATGGGACACCATTTACGGAATAAACAATTAAAAAGATAACTTTTACAATTAAAATTAAAGTTTCTACGCAAAAATCAAGCAATTCCGTCAGCGTGCAAAAACGGAGATTTTTCGGTGCACAAAACTGAAAGTTTACATTTGGTCCCACTCGGGAAAAAAACACTGAAGCTGCAGAAACTGACTTAATTCACTATTCTGCTAAGTTTCAAATGTAAACAAATATGGCAGCTATGGTAAAAAAAATAGACTTAACCGCATTTAAACACCTTTTAAATTTTTGATATTTCTACAACTATTGCATGCAGATTAACTAAAGGCACAAAAACCTTAACCGAAAGATAAGGACAACATAAATCAATCATTTATAAAGCAAGAAATGCATAATTTACCAACATATAAGAATAAAAAAAACTGAGCTCACGGAGCCAATTTACATATTACTTATTTGCTTTATTACTTTGCAGCTTTAGCGCAAGTTTTGGACTTATTAATTTACTTTTAATTACTTTCATTATGAATATAAATTCAAACTAATAGCAGCTTTAGCGCTATTTTAATAACAGCCTGCTCTCTGTGTATTATATCTCCAAGAAACTTTGTAGTTTTGTCGCCAATTTAGACTAAACTTTCTTCAATAGAAAACTACTTATTACGACAACCCTTTTTTGCTTCCATCTCTTAATACGTACTTACATTCCAGTCATTTGGTTTTAAAATTTTAAGGCAAGTTGGTTAATTTTTGCTTATTAGTATGATTTTTTAATTTTCTTTTTTACTAAAGTTTTTAACTTTAATTTTAATTTTATGGAGTATTACTTTTAATCTTCTTATGATTTTTTTAAAATTTGTTGTTGAATCTACTTTTGTTTTTACTTTTGTATTTGAAATGAAAAGAGAGTGAAGGGAATATGTCTTCTAAAGTAAGCGTCTCGTTCAGATTAATTGTATTCCTAGTGAAATATTTTAATTTTAAAGATTATTTGCTTTTTAACAGGATTCTTTTGGTTTAGTGGCTAATATCTTTATTTTGATTAAGTATCAATTAGTAATTTAGCAAATAATTTGACGCTTACTTGGAAGTAAGATGAAACATTCTCTCTTATTTTAGTTACTGTTAATTGATGGTAGATTGGTTTATCCCCTTGATAAGTCGATTAATCTGCTATCAATAACAATAACTGGTTTTTCAATACTTAAAAAGTTTGATTTTGATTTTGGCATTTTTGCCATTTAGTTTTTCCTTAACTGTGATTAAAGCAAGGAGGACTGAAAATTCTATAATTTTTTTTAAATTCTGAAAATTGCGTTTTCAATAATGTTTTTAAATTGAATTTCCGTTGCTTGGAGGTGTAATATGGAGAGTTTTCTTTTTATAATTTATAGTGAATTATTGCTTTATTACTTTGCAGCTTTAGCGTAAGTGTTGGGCTTATTAATTTACTTTTAATTACTTTCATTATGAATATATATATACATATGTGTGTGTGTGTGACACGTAGTCGTACTTCTGTAATTCAAAAACCGCAAATATTAGAAACATTCTAAGCTTAGTGATTGGAATTTTGTTCGAATAATTCGTGGCAACATGACGCTAGAAACCTTTTTCTTGCACATTTACAGGTTTACTTGTTCCTTTTTTCATTTTAACGAATTTTTCTATTTTGCGGTTTTTCTTTTAAATCATCTAGTCTGCGGTGATCTTTTTAAAACACATCTGAGAAAAGAAATGCTATTAATGATGTTAGTAAAATGCCGATATTTATCCGTTTTACTAAGGCACGAAAACCGATACTTTTCTATAAAAGCGCTTTGATACCTGATGTTATCAAATATAGCAATTCCTTTTTTTTAAATCTGTCTGTGATGTAGCATTTTTTTAAACTAACATCGATTATCAATAAATTTCCAGAAGAACTGCTTTTATTTCCTCCTTAAGTAGATTTTTATGTGGCATAAGTATAAAAAAACTCATTTGAAGACTTAAGACATAAAATTGATATGAGGTGTAGTTTGTGAAAGTATAAACACCGTAAAAATTAAAAATTCAGAAAATACCAATATTTTTGCATAGCAAGTTATTGTTTTCTCTCTTTTTTTTAAATCTGTAATCTTGTGTTGTAATAAATAAATAATTATATATTTTTTAAAAAGTAGTAAAAGAACGTTAGAGACCTATTTGGTCAAGAATATTGCGCATTGAGCTGCAAAATTAAAATAATTAAAGATAAGCAAAAGGAGTCAATTCTAAAAGCAATGGCCTAAATCTCTTCTGTTTCAATTATTGTCGTTTGACGAAACGCGTAATGGAGTTTAGCTGTGCTCGAATTTTTCACCCTTTTCCCTTGACAAGCCCGTGATTAATCTCGAGTTAGGCTAAATTGCCATTTACTGCCATTTATTGTTATTTATTCTGGTGTTTTTAATACTTGTTTTTAATTTTTTACGTGTTTTAAATTTGTTGAGTTTTTACCATAGCAGTCCTATATACAAAATTTCAAAGTTCTGAGGATACTTGTTTCTGAGTTATGCGGGATACATATATACATACGTACGTGTGTACAGACGACACGAAAACAACCTCTTCTGAATCCATTTTAAATCTTTTTTGTAACCCGTTTTGGAAAAAAAAGGGTCTTTTACTTTGTCCTCACGTACAGATATCGCGCAAAACTATCGTTAAATTGCATTCGATGACGGTCAAAATGGATATTATCGCTGAAATATGATACCCAAAAATTTTCGCGATTACAGTGATTCCTACAAGTAAACAAAAATGAAGCAACGATATTAAAAATTGATTAAAAATTGATATTCGAAATCAAAAAGCCTTGTAAAAGTTTCCTTACTCAAGACACTATAGTACTAACAGATATTCTTAACGGTAACACAATTTAGAAACATGTATTATCTTCAGAAATAAGGAGAAGGGTTGTATGGGAAAAATTTTCCAAAGCAAGGGGGGGAAACTGTATAATAAGCGTAATAGAAAATATATAGAAAAATCGCGATAAATAAAATACCATAATAAATATAAAGTTAAAAATTTTATTTGGGGCCTTCATTATTTTAAAAATGTAAAATAAAACTCAACTGTCTTAACTTTTTTAATTTGAGCAGAAAATAAATTGAAATAGGTAATTCAATTTCGAAATTTCGTTTTTGTAAATAGCGAAGAGTTTTAAAAAGCAGAACCACGGCTAACGTTTTCTTTACTAAGAAAATTGCGTCTTACTCTGCCTGGGTTGTGCTTTAATGCTCAATTATTCCACGTTCGTAGATGTAATTCTTCAGAAATCTTGTCATTAAAGCTGGAAAAGGAAATAAGAAAAAAATAAGGCTATCTTTGAACACGCAACATAAGAAATTTAAGGGAGCACATTCATGAATGATGCAGTGGGCTTAAGCAACCCCACATCATTAGGGAGACCGATCACCGTCTCAAACTCAAACTGCATACAGTCCGAATGCACGATCTGAAAGCAGCTGAAGGGCCTATTTTTTAAGCAAATTAAAAAGATTAACTTAATCTTAAATTTTACTTCCTAGCAAAATAATAGGAAAAAATCTGATAACCGCATGTTTCTCGCATTGTGATAAAACAACGGTATCTAGCCATCCACTTTTGAATACTGAACGTTTCCACACGAATATGGGCATCTGGAAGCGCAAATTTGAAATTTGGAATTTGTTTTATTATCGATTTCATATTTGTAAACCTTTAGCGAATTTTTGATTAACAAACTCGTGGACTTCAAAGCGAGCAATGGCAACAGTGTACGAAAAAAACCTCCAGTGCTCGAGACTGTGCATAGGAAATTCTAAAGATATGCTGTTTTTAAATACTTTGTAATATTGCTGTTGAGCTGAATTTTATGGCTGAAGTGCGAAGAACATGATATTTAACAAATAAAGGTAACACACAAAACGTTAAAAAAACGCCCCTTTAGGCATAATATAAATTCTGAAAGCTATCAGATTTTTAGTCCAAACGGGCTTTGTCCCTGAAGGACTATTGTTTTCGTTTTGCGATTTTTCGTTGATTCACTATAAACGGCTGCATGACTTTTCAAACTGTTGCCACCGAATGTTATCGCCCTGTATTATATTTAAAGAATTATAATGAAGAATAGGCGTAAATGTATGTAGTGTATTTTAACAAATGTGATAAAACAACGGTACCAAGAGCCATCCAAAGTTGAATAATGCACGTTTCTACCCGAATATGCGCATCTGGAAGTACAAATTTGGAATTTGGAAATTGTTCTATTATGTATTTCATATTTTGTAAAACTTTAACGAATTTTTATAAACAAACTCAACGATTTAAAAGCGAGTAATGGTAACACTCTAAGGGGGAAAAAAGCCTTTTTATCTCCAGCGCGGGAGATTGTGTATTGAAAATTGTAAAGATATGCTCATTTTAAAATTATTCTGCCATATTGTTCTTGAACTGAATTTTATGGTTTAAGTGCGAAGACCATGCTATTCAACAAATAAAGGTAACACACAAAATGCTAAAAAAAAGCCCCTTTGGACGTAATTTTAAATCTGAAACCTTTTGGATTTTTCTTTCTTTCTTTGTTTTTCTTTTTTTTCTTTTTTATTATTATTTTAGTTATTCGTTAGAGAGTCAGGGTCGTACTAACAACCTCGATTTCAGAAACTTTAACTTTTCTTTCCCCATTTCTCTTTCCAACGTTTCAAATTTGTCCTTATAGTTGTTTTATAATGGCGGTGTACACTGTTTTCTTTTGGAGCTGATGTTGCCTTTAAAATATGCAATTTTATGTAACAAAACATGCATAAAAATACAAAATACAACATTAATCTTTAAAAAACGCGTTCTTCTTCGTCCACTTTTCTTTTTTTGCTTGCAGTTAAATCTCTTAATACTCCGCTAAAAACCTTTCACTATTATAATTTTATTTACAACTTTAAATCAACGAAATGGACTTTTATGTCAAAGCAGCACTCAAACGTTGTATCTGTGTAACTAAAGTATAGTATTTAGCAATACGCACATATGAATAAGTTTCATAGTTTAGTTAGTCTCTATTTACACAACAATTAGTTTGTCTCTATTTAGACAACAATATGAAATGGATAGCTGTGTGTTCAACTAACCAATCAATGGCAAGTATTAGGAAAATGCATACCAGCAGCGATAACTTAATAGGGAGGGGAGGAGCTGGAAACGCCAAAATACTTAAGCTAAATTTATTGACTGTTCAGAATGTAGAAATATACACCACGTGGCCTCTCATACAAGTAGGTAGCAACAAAACTTCAGCCAGTTCCTCTATGTTTCTTTCTTCAACGGCAGCCGTGCACTCCACCTCTCTAACGCCTCTAAAATTGCCATATTTACAACAAACACGTAGTTGAAATGTACTTGCGGGCCGCGTCAAATTGTTTCGCGGGGCGAGTATGGTCCGCAGTTTGAGACCGTCGAGTTAGATCTTCTGTAGGATGGCCAAAATAAAACTGGTTCGTAATCCCGTTTCCTGAATTTCGTCAAAACGTACTCGAAACAGCAACAGGCCATTAAAAATTGCTATAGGATGTGGGAACAGCATGTGCAGGTGTGTGACAAGAACCAGGTGTTCGAGTGAACGGTGAGACATGTCTAATCAGCGGTTGAAGTGAGAGGTACAAACTTATTTATTGATCGACTGAATGCAACACAAAATGGTGCTAGCAGTAACCCAGCAGGTGTTCACAAAAAGCGTTATGCAAATTATACTGGAAGAACTGCAGCAGAACATCCATCCGTCAGTCTATCCCTACTAACTGTGTCTCACAGTTTGATTAATCGAGCCTAGTTGCATTGACGTCAACGATGGCCATTTCCAAGATTTTCTGTAAATTCCAGGTCTTCTGTAGATTAATTAACAAGGGTAAATTTAGTGTCAGAATTTGTTCCAGATCAATTTTATTATTGTCATTTTGTGTACTGCACAAATGATAACAAAAATTCTGCGGCAAATAACCCAGTTTTATTTGTGTAATAACTTTAATTAGCAACTCCAAAAAATATGATTTGGGAGTTGAAGATTGCAACAACTGTTCCACTGGTTTGGGTCGAAATGGATGTGGATGATGCCTTTCTACAGAACGTTTTTCTCAGAGACGAAGCCAACAGCTTATATCTCCATGATGTAACCAACACTCAGAAAAGAAGTATAAGTGCTTTAGAAGCTTCCTATATATATTAAGAAAATTCCTTTATCCTCCCCAGAATTTCATGTGTCACAAGGATAAAACTAGAGTATTGGATACCCATTTCAACTTTAACCCACATTCTTCTGCAGAATTGCAGCAGACGTTATAACATGTTTTGTTAGGAACAAAGGTGTTCTCCCATGCTGTACAACTTTTTTAATTCTGCAACTTCTGCTAAAAGAATAGCTGGGTACAGGATTTAAATTCAATTTCACACCGGCTACGGAACTTTTAGTTTTTTAACGAATTTGTGACTGGAGCTCCAAGTAACAAGATTTTCGATACCGTCTTATACGTAATTGAATTATAATATAAGCGGAAGTTCCATTACCAACGCAACATTTCTTTGAGTAGTTAGTAAAATTGATATTGATGCTAGTTAGTGAATCATGCTTCCTTTTGCCTTGCAAAGGAATTAAAAGGAAAAACGAGCATTCAATGCCTTTTCCCGAAGAAAGGATTTCGAAATGCTGTCTCTTCAGGAAAAGGCATATTTATGGCCTCTACGAACTCGATCAAAAAGACTTTAAATGAATTAGATACCATAAAATAAGGCATCAGTTTTTCCTGACAGCGAAAAATAAATGCCTTGCAATCATTAGTTTTGCCAATTTCGTTTAGGATGCACCAAATAAATTTAATTTATTTGGCTCTTTAATTACTATTAATTACAATTACCTTATAAATATTTTATTTTTCCTTCAACGTTTATTTTATTTTAAGTATTACTTATTTATTAGCCCAAAGGGGCATTAGCGCAAAACGGCTACAAGTCTGGAAATGGCAGTTTGCGTCGAATCGCTATAAATGTCTGTTTCACTTTTCAGATTGTTACCAGCAAATATTATCGCCCTGTATTACATTTAAAGAAAATAAATAACGTAGAATCTGTACGAGTGTGTGTATGTTTCTCGCATTGGGAAAAAATTGTGAAAAAACAACGGTATCCAGAGCCATCAAATTTTGAATAACCCGAATGTGGGTACATATAAACCCGAATTTGGAATCTGGAATTGGTTTTATTGCCTGTTTCATGTTTTGTAAACCTTTAACGAATTTTTGATTAACTAATTAACGATTTCAAAGCGAGCAATGATAACACTGTACGGAGAAAGGCATTTTTACCTCTAGCGCGTGAAACTGTCTATCGAAAATTCCTAAGGATATGCTGTTTTTAAATATTTTTAACCCTAAGGAATATTAGCCCAAATGCTCTCGAAACGTGTATGTATGTGTAAATGAAAAACGAAAACTCCCCTTTCGGAATAATATGAAATCTGAAAGCTTTCAGTATTTTTAAAGTTTTTTATTGCTATTTTATTTATATATTTCTCTCCGTTATTTTTAACAATCACCCGCACGGCTCTGAATCGAAATCATCATCCTGAAATAAGAAAAAAAACTTCCTAATTTGTTTCAAAATATATACTATGCATCATATCATTCAAAGAGAAAAGCAACTGTAATTGAATATTAAAATTAGCTGACGTTAAATGAGAAAAGCTGCTAAAAAAATTGCAGATGAGGACAAAAAAACTTTCACTGAATTTCAGCGAAATTTCCTTCTTCCTTGTATAAAATAATGGCGAAAGAAGAAGAGAAGAGATTTCTATATTCTAGATATTATGGCATTCATTTCTTTATCTCAGAGTTGTACTTAAGAGAAACATCAGAAAGTTGCTGATTTTGTCGATAATTGGCCAAATATCGGTGGATATTATGTTAGCATTGTCAAGCTAATTGTTCATAGCTTAGAAGCTGTGACAGATTTTATATTAATAAAATTACAAAACTGTACACATTATAGCAATTTTAGGGATGCCTTCATGGAGGAATTTCTAAGGTTTCTAACTGCTTCGAACCCACGTTACACATGAAGAAAACCATAAAACACATGGCGAAAACCATATTCTTGCAACTAGTCTGTTCGCACAGGTCGAATTCGAGGATTTGGAGTGATAACGACAACACTTGACGAAGAATGAAAGCACAATTTATTAGTCAGTATTACTCAGGACATCTCCAAAAACACGTTGACAGTCGTCAGAAAACTACAACAAGCACGCTGAAACAATCAGCAACACAGTTTATAACCTTCAGTTTATAACGGTGAAGACAGCTTCACGGCAAAGCACTAGAGTACAGCTACCGATTCGGTTTCGTCGTTCTCGGAACTCAACGTACTCTCGAGACTCTCCGCGCTACAACTCACGATGCACTCGACGATACATTCGACAGTCTCAACGATGCGCACTCTCAATGCACCAACTCGCGATACAGTCGACGACCAAATCGACACCAGACTGACAATCAACTCGATAACTGCTAGTTCTCGTACAGGCAGGGTTTATATCCGAGAACCTCCGAGAACATTCTGGGCCAAACCGAAATTCGTTCTAGAAGAATTAGAAGAACCGGCAAAAAAATTCGTTCTAGTAGGTTCTTCATCCGTCTATGGCATATCGCCGATTTTGTCGCCAAATGGGCGATTTCGCGCCAAATATCGCAACACTGCCTTCCTATGCCATTTTCTCGCAACCCTAAAACCGCCTTGCGCAGAAGCTATATTACCTCGGCTGAGCATTTCGTAGTAATATCGTTAAGTCGGTTACTGCCAAGTTATTGCCGAACTGCGTTTATGGAAGCTAAATCATATTAAAGAATTAAATATTATTATATTTTAATAACTACTAAAACTTCAGAAATATGCAGCTTCAATTATTACTATATAAGAAGGCAAAGCACGAAGATATATTCAACAGTCTGCAGCGAGTGAACGTCTTGTTGAGCGATAATGTTTGATCCTTGTAGTTTCCTAACAGCAACGTTTAAGGGAGTATCACACGCTGTTAGAAGACAAAATCGAATCTCTGTGTCTGTAAAAGCAGTTTAAATTTGTTTCTTAGGGTGTAATGTGTCTCCAGCGCTATCACCTCTGTTTCCTTCTTTGCCAGAATATATAATTGTTTCTATTATGAGTGAAGATAAATATTATCTGAAAACTTTGCAATAGAGTGTTAGTGGAAATTCCGCATACCGAAGAAACAGACAGAAATTCTCCTTATATTAAGCAAATTTGTGTTCAGGATATTTTAATTACATATTACTTTCCGGCTATAACCTGAATCTATTGACTCAAGTGCCATCTCTGTACTTATGATTGCCAGAAAATGACAAGGGAAGACAGTGTTGCTATATCTGGCGCGGAATCGCCCATTTGGCGACAAAATTGGCGATATGCCATAGACGGATGGAGAACCTTCTAGAACGAACTCTTATCAGTTTGGCCCAGAATGTTCTCGAAGGCAGCCAAAAGCTATATAAACCCTGCCTGTACGAGAACTAGCAGTCTATCGAGTTGATCGTCAGTCTGGCATCGAGCTGGACGTCGAAAGTATCGCGAGCTGGTGCATCGAGAGTGCGCATCGTTGAAGTTGCAAATGTATCGTCGAGTGCATCAGGATTTGTAGCGTGGAGAGTCTCAATAGTACTTTGAGGTCTAAAAGACACAAGTGCCATTCTCAGTGGTGTAAAATATATAATGCGATGATTTTTAAATAAAGGGTAACTAGGAATTTGTAGCTTACCTCTGAACGATAAGTTGCTAAACTAATTTCGAAATATTGAAAAAGGCAGCACGGTGATTAATACACATCTTGATTGCTGTACTGGAAAAGAAAAAAGTTATTTGTGGCTGTTATTCTTCTCATACATGCTGTCTGCATACAATGCATATGCATACTTATACTTACATTATGCACATGCATACTTATACTTACATTATGCACATGCATACTTATACTTACATTATGCACATGCATACTTATACTTACATTATGCACATGCATACTTATACTTACATTATGCACATGCATACTTATACTTACATTATGCACATGCATACTTATACTTACATTATGCACATATTATACTTACATGCACATGCATACTTATACTTACATTATGCACATGCATACTTATACTTACATTATTACTTATACTTAATGCATATGCATAATTATATTTACATTTCGGTCTTAATGAAAATTTGAGTGAACATTTTTCGGTTAAACTGAAATTAAAAAATTTAACCATCAGTCAGTTGCTTAAAGCACTGAATAATTAATTAGCTCATGGCACTCCATGAAGCATTCCCTATTTGACAATGAGATTTATTTTGCGAAATGACACACAGTATACCTCGCTTTTATTTAGCTTTTTTTAGCTTTTTTGTAACAGACACTATTTACTTTTAATTACAGTAAATTAAATAAGTTTGACACAAAAAATAAATGGTTTCTGACTTTGGAAGTTATTATGTATGTTGACGCATGATATGGCAATCTGGAATTAAAACATAGCACTGATTAGTAATTAATTAGTTAAAGTAGTCTTGGAATTGGAATTAAGCTTCTAAACAAAATTTTAACTTGTCACACGAAATTTTGGGTGTTACTTTATAAGATATTTCTCCCGCCTTCTTAGTATGCCTTCGTGGTGTAGTGATCGGCACGTTGGATGCGCATTCCAGAGGTCCGTGGTTCGAGTCCCCGCGATAGCATTGCCCATTTTCCATCCCTCCTTTAACCTCATATCTCTACAACTTAAATTTCATTTACGCTACCAAGTACTTATCATCCACGGCTTTAGCAGGAACTGCTTTGAGCCGCGCTAGTGATTGAAAACTCACAGATAACCAGTGACCAATAGCTTTGGCAATCACAGATGCCCTCCGATTACAGCTAACGGTGGTCTCCGATTTCATTTCAGTTTTAATAATTTGTCTTAATCTCTTGACTTGCCTGTGTTATGAGTCACCGATGATCAAGATGTAGTCAAATATGATCGGTTTAATTTTCTATAAATAATCAGAAACAACTCCAGTGGCAACTGGGTTGAACTGCAAAGCCCGTCAAGTGGTAGGTCACTACTGACCAAAAGGCTTGATGGACAGTGCTCCATTTTCATTTGAATTTAAAAATCTGAATTTATTGCACCGCTTCGCACTAGTGACTCATTGGTTATTGGTATGAGGCAATAACTGACTGGCTATAAGTAACCTGTTAATAGTCTTCAGGAACGATGGTAAGGTTAAGTTTAATCCTAAAATTTATCTAAACCTGCTACACTACCAAATGGTAGTGACCGTCAACCTGTAGATCATTGGTGATCACGAACTTTAATGAGCAACGATGTCCAACGATTTAATTTTGATCTTTAAGGGAATCCAAATTTATTATGTTGCCCCACATTGGTGATTCACTGATTGATCCTAAGGGATTATCAATTTATAAATCAACGGTTACCAGAAACCTTTAAACCAGGAACCTTTTTAACCACCGATGACCAACAGCTTTGATTTACACTACGGTAGTTTAATTTTAATTTTAAAGTCTGTTTAAATTAACTGCACCGCTTCATACCTGTGACCCAAGGTTAATCAATAGTGGGCGTCACCACGGTAGCTCACTCGTGACTAAATGCGTTAACAGGCATCAGTGTGTCCTTTATATTTATTTCTTGAATGTAGGGTTATGGTTTGACAAACTGTGACTGGCAACTTGTATACATGTGACCATCAACTTGGTTGACTAATAGTGAACGTTAAGTCGTAGGTCACCTGTGACTAAATGCACTGGCAAGCACCAATACCCTTCAGTTTAAATTTATTTAAAAATGTATATAATTTTATTGTACTACCCTACATTCTTGAGTTATGATATGACAATCAGTGACCAAAACCTTGTATGCAATAGTGACCAATAACTTGGTTGACCACCAGTTTGGTTGAGCTGTAAGGTTTATCCTATGTTTATAGCAGTTACTTTAAGTTTATCATACTTTCCTATCTCTCCTAAATTCAGCTTACAATTCCTTACCAGAATGAGTTTTTAGAATCGAGTTAAATGCAGATGAGTAGCAGATAATATTTAAGTTCCACTGATTTCGATAGAGAGAATTAGGATTCCTGAATAGCGCGCTTTTGCCTTTTGGTTACGTCTCTTTAAGCTGTTTCTACGCTCGGCCGTATTACGTGCCTTTGATAGCTTCGCTAGCTAATTTAATATTACCGGCCAACTAGTTTAGAATTGTGTTAGCTTCGGTTAAATCTCTTCATTTAGTAATTAGTTAAGTTCTTATTTCTTGCACTATTGAGTTTAAGCCCAAGTGGAGGCTTTGTTGTACGCCTTGAGAAAGGGACCCATCTGTGAATCTTTACTTTGAGCAATAAAGGGTAATTAACCCTTTTTGGGTTTACGTCTCTGCTTCTGAACTTAAGCGATTATTCGCTTAGCTGCTCACTATGTTCCTCAACATTTAGTTATTAGAAAAAAGTGAGGATCTCTACAAAGCAATAGTGAGCGTTAACCCCTAAGCCACCTATGACTATCCAGTGTCATTCCCGTTAAATTTATTTGTAAAATTTATCCAACTTCACTTCAGTGCTGTACATCAGACAGCTATGGCTTGACAACCAGTTATCGGCAACTTGTATGTCACCAGTGGCCTTGAGACTGGTGACATACAAGTCTCAAGGCCACTGTTGGCGGTCACTGGATTGACAACCATTGACCGCCAACTTGTATGTCACCTGCGTGTTTGAATTTAATTATAATTGAAAAATTTGTCTAAATTTGCTTCATCATGACCGACTCGTGACATATGAGTTGATACGCATTAACCTCATCCCGGTGATCCTAACCTCATCCTCATACGTCATCCGTAGGTAACAGTTTTGACGCGTGGTGAAAGCTTTCGATTTAATTTTGACATCAGAAATGTCCTTAGCGAAATATTTCTGAATATTTTAGACCTTTTCCTTCTCATGAGCATATCAACCTCTCGCAAGTTTCGCCACTGTATGAAACATAAGACGTTATATATTTTTTCCATGTATTTCATGCATAAACACTTCTTAGAGAGTTTCCATTTAGCAAAATGCAACATCTATATTTTATATTTCATATTTAATCAATCCGTAACTGCTAATAAACTGAGAGAAATAATAGCAATGTAGGCTTTGTAGAGTCATTAGAATTTTTTTTGAAGCGGGAGACACGAAAAATGAGCAATGCCCTCTCCGGGACTCGAATCACGGACCTCTCGAATACGCGCCGAGTGTGCTGACCATTACACCAGGAAGGCATGCTAAGAAGGTGGGAGAAATACCTTATAGGCTAATATCTTAAATCTTCATTTTATCTTTTAATTACAAATTTAATTGATTTAAACTAAATTACATTGAATAATATCGTATAATTAATACTATATTTCTAACGGCTTCCTATATATAACGCACCTAGTACAGAATTTTTTGTCACATTTCAGTTTCTCAGTTTCAATTTTTTAAATTTTTTTTAAGGATTTTAGTCTCATCTTAGTTAAATTTTTAATTTACGTGTTTTATTTTATTTAGGCTTTTAATCATGGCTCCTGACTGCTGCTTATTGAGGCTTCGAAAAATGTTATTTTAAACACTAAGATTAACAGCGTTACTCATTCAGTTACCTGTGTTATCATAATTTTCTCTTTTGGATACAGAAAGCTTCGGGTCGAATTCACTCACCTATTGAGAAGTAGTTACGTTATGAAATTTCTTTTACACGCACTGTTGATTTGAAAAACGGGTAATATGAAATTCATTAAATCCAGACGTAACTGAAGTGTTCAAAATATTCCTCGGATAGCGAAATATATCACATGTATATGTATACAATAACATGCACTTAGATTTTTATTAAAATACGATAAAGGAAAAGTTTCTATTTTGAATAGGAATTAATTAGCATTACGAAGGTTAAGAAATACGTTTCCAACCTCGTTTTTGAAATCCTTGGGTTTCCATTTCCTCGAAACACGAAAGCAAACCGCAAACAAAAGTATAATCATATTTTAGAAATGTTTGCTGTCTTTTAAATGGCGAAACACCATTTCATGTTTGCAGAAAATCTGAAAAATATACCCGCAATTTCTTTGCTGATGTTACGACAGGTAATTAAGATAATAAGACAAGCAAAAAATGAAGCAATAACTATTTCATGTTTTAACAAATGTTTGAAGATATTTGGGCTAGCTTTTGCGAAAGTTTAGACAAACTTAATTGAGGTAAATATTTTTTTTATATTTAGAAATTGTAAATGGAAACACTCAGTGACTCTCGAGTTTCGTGCCAGTGTTTGTTTATCATGTCCATGAGTTCAATGTTTAAGGAGCTCTACGATAATCTGAGGAAAATAAAATGCTAAGTCGGTTTTCTTTTGTGAATTTTCGAAGATTAGCTGCATTAACTTCATTGATACTTCATACTAATGATCTAGAGGTTTTAAGCCGAAGTTTTCTATTAAAAGTGTTCACGTTTTGTTTTAATACATCATTTACACCTTGTCCACATAAACCTTTTGGAACCGTAAGTAGCAGACATACACTTTCAATCACAGAAACGCTTTAAACGATGCAGATAGAAAGGCTTACTTTAACACAAATTACAAAAATGCTTTAAACGGCGCAAATGACTTAAACCAGGGGTTCTCAACCGGTGGTACGCGTACCAGTGGTGCTACGCAAGAGAAAAATAGGTGGTACGCATAGAAGCAAAGCATTTTTAACTACTAAATTCAAAAATTAAAACCCCAACATCCTGGTTGAGGTTTTTCTATCACCCACCCGTAAACTTACGCGATGTGAGCTTTTTCAAGCTTGGTGGTGGTAGTACTGGTAGTACTTTGTAGTGGTGGTACAAAAGGTTTACAATTTTTGATACGCGTTAGTCAAAAGATTAAGAACCGCTGACTTAAACGGAGACGCATTCTGACATTTTTAAATTAAAAAAATCCGATGTGTACGCCACATGACTTTCTTGTACGGAATATTAAATTATACGCATTTTTTTCTTGCATTTCAATAAACTTATTTCCTCGAATTTCAATTTTTTTTTTGTTCAACTATTCCTCATTCAATTAATTTTGTTTTGAGTTCGCGGCAAGGCAAAAATACATAAAACCTCAAAATGTCTTCATTAAAAATTGAAAAAAAAATCGAAAAAAAAATTAAGCACCAAAAACAAATAAATACAACTAAAACAATCAAAGAAACGATTTTTGCAATTAATGTTACAGTTTCTACGCAAAAACAAGCCATTCGGCCAGCGGGCAAGAAAGCAGATTTTCGGTGCACAAAATTGAAAGTTTACTTTTGTTCTCACTCGGCAAAAAGACATTGACGACGTAGAAGCTGAATTTGTTGCGAAAGCTATGCTGAGTTAATATATGGGATAATTTAATAACTTAAATGATAATTCCAAAATGGATAAAGCATAATTTAATTCGTATTAATAAAGAAGACGTTACTTTGTTGTTGCGAAGCTTAGTTCATTAGATTGGCAAAAAATCTAATACTCTGCCAAATTTCAAATGTAAACAAATATGGCTGTTATGGTAAACAAATTAGGCTTAGCCGTTTTAAATTATTGATAATTCTACAACTGTTGCGTGGAAGTTAACTAAAGGCATAAAAACCTTAACCGAAAGATAAAAACAACATAATTCGATCATTTTTAAAGCCAAGAATGCACAATTTACCAACATATAAGAATAAAAAAAACTGATCTCAATAAGCCGAGTAACAGAGTGGGTATATATATATACATATACGTGTGGTTCTTATCTTCCGGTTAGGTTTTTTTATGCCTGTAGTTAAACTACAGGCAATAGCTGCCGAATTATCGACAATTTAAAATGCGACTAAGCCTAATTTTTGTTTACCATAGTAACCATATTTGTTTACATTTGAAACATAGCAAAATAGTAAATTCAGTTTCTGCACCTTCAGTGTCTTTTTGCTGAGTGGCAACAAAATTAAACTTATTTTTGTACACTGAAAATTCTTCCTTGTTGCCTGCTGGCCGAATTATTAGTTTTTGCGTAGAAACTCTAATTGTAAAAATTACTTTTTTCGATTGTTTTAATTGCATTTGGGGTTTTATTTTGTTTCCAAAATTTGTGAATTTTTAATGAAGGAATTATGAGGTTTTATGTATTTTTGCCTTGTCCCGAATTAATTAATTGAATAAGAAATATATGGCTAATGAAATTCGAGGAAATAAGTGTTTCGTATTAGCAGTAAATTGTCGGCAATCTGTCTCAGACAGAGGAAAATGTTTACGAGTAGCGCGCATGCATTAGGTAAGCAGCGCTGAATCCTCTGTAAAAATATGTTTCTTTTTTATTTGCTTAATTTCTTTTATACATCGTTTTAGATTTATTATAGTATTTGAATAGGACATGTGGCAACGATTAGACAATTCTAATTTTTGTGCATTCTGAGATATAAAATGAATGAGATGTAACCCTGTTAAGTGAACTTTGCGCCAGAGTGACGCTATGGTAAACAAATAAGGGGTTTTAAAAGAGTGTATTTAATCTACTTTGGTTTATGCGGTATCAACGAAGTAGATTTAATTCAATCACTCCAACAGGTTTGAATGAAATGCAAGTAAATGCGTATAATTTAATATTCCGTACAAGGAAGTCATGTGTTGTACACATCAGATTTTTTAAATATTGCTCGACAAGTTAGTTCATTGTCTTAAAAGTAACCCAAAGTTAACTCCTGTACGTAACTCCTCCAGGCTTGACATTTTTATCTTTTATGCTCTAATTTTGTACGCTATTGTAAGCCAACAATATTATTCAGTTGTAATTAATTTAAAAGAAATAGAGGTCTAAATATCTTTTTAATTCCACACTGAAGTCATTTTGATACCTGATATAATACACGAGCTTTTTCAGTGACCTTTTCCATATTAACTGAAAAACCGTTTTTATTCGAAGTGCACCCGATGATCATGGATAATCAATTGTACATGGATCATCATATGTACAGGGATTACCAGCAAACACAAGAGAGATAAATAAAAATAAAACAAGTCAACGACTAAACTTATAAAAGCAACAATTACTCAAACGTGACTAATCCTATCGAAATATAAATAAGTTGTGTTTCTTTTCAAAACAAATTTTATGTTGTATTATGATATAATTTTGAAACGTTATACAGTAGAACCTCGGGTCTCAAATGAATGAAATGGAAAACATACTAAAACTATCAAGAACTCCTTTAAAAAACTGTAACTTCATTTTCATGAATTCTAGTGTACTTTTATTATGTACCCTGAAATCTATATGTCATATGCATTTATCTCCTTTCTCTCATACAACAGTGCAGTAAGACATTATTCTGATTAATAATTTATGATTATGATTTGAATGGTGCAACAGAAATATATCGTTACCGCTAATGGCTAAGTCCTGATGTCTTGTTCACTTACTTTTATACTACTATGCTGAGGATAACAACTAATATTTCATTGCGCCATAGGTAACCACAATAACTATTAACCACAATCTTCAATTTTCTGTTGAATCATTTCTGTGTCGTATCACTTTTGTGTCTGAATCACTTCTCAAACAAAAAAGTGTTGCAGTTTACAACCTCTTTCCCAAACTTGACTCTCTCCCCTCCACCTCTCCAGACATATCCCGTAGTTTATCATGGGACACGGCCCCTTTCTCAAGTACATTGCACAAAAAAGAAAAAAAAAGGAGGGGAACAGTTCTATATCTACCGTTCTACTGCGCCATTTGACGAAAATTAGCTTGCGTTATTCATGTCTCGAAAGCGCAGCTTGTACTAGATTTATATATAGCATTGTTCTAATATAGGTATTTTGACAAAATCAGACCTTTTGTAAAATGACATGCCAATTTTTTCCCCCATATTTCGATTCCACGACTGAAATTATACCAAACTGCCAAGTTTTGTAAAAATCGCACGAGTAGTTTTAAAAAAAAATAGCTCTCAAAATTTTAGTTCCTCCATGTTGATTGAATTTGGTATATATTTATTAATATCTCTTTTTTTATTAAACTTATTTGATTCTTCCTTTCAGATTTCGAAATTTAGGTTCATTCTAAATAAAATTCACCCATTTTTTATGATTCGTTTTTAAAACTTGTTTTTTTTTATATAATTTTTATAAATTTTTCGAAAAACATTTTCGAAACACCTATAAAATTTTTACCATCAGCTTAAGGTAGATGTATTTCTAAGCATACCTGCAAAAAATTAGATTTTTTTATTCAAAATTTCCTATGATATACGTGAATTTACATATTGGCACGTCTTCAAATTTGGCATATTTTTTATAACCGACAATAACGCTAAATGTGGTTTAAGAACCTTTTTAAAATTATTTGAAAGTATTTTTCCGCTCGTGTACATTAAAAAAAAGGAAAGGAAAATAGGTTACCAAAAATTAAGAAGTTCGCCGAGTAAATTGTTCTTGGCGTAAACGGAAAGAAAATGCGGCAGGATAAATTTTTAAATTTCCCCATACATTTCTCACCAAAAATGATAAAATATAATATCCACTATAATAATATAATGTCATGATCTATCTTTACATGTGAATAACAATGTACTGCTAGATATAATGTAATTTCTGCAAATCAGTTATCGCAAAAACATACGTAAAAGCACATAATGAATCGTCAAAATTGAGTTGCTAAAGTATCAGCAGAACTGTATAACAATACTTAGTAAGCTTTGAAAGAATTTTATAGTTCTAATAACTTGATTCTGATAGTAAACACTGATGATCTGAACAGATCATGTTTGCAAAAATGATTTATATCATGGGAGCATCACGCCCGTATCTACTGCAAAATGTAATCTCCTGAAATATGATGCCTGTACCCATTACAATAGAAAAGATCTTGAAACATGCACCTGTACAACTATGTATATCGCACTGAATAATGTAATTCGTTTTACTTGAGCTAATTTTACGCTGAAAGGTAGGAGTGCCGTTAATGCCACCGTCGGTGACAGAACTTGTAGTGTTGGCTAGAGTTACAATTTCATCACGACTCGAGGAATGTTGCCGGAATGTTGTTGGTTTTCTAGTTAGTGTCTGGAGCTAATTCCTTCTTACTTACGGTAAATATTAGATGGCCTGTTCACTTCTACATAACATAACATAAAAAGTGTTGCTACCAAATGCTATTGCCATATATTTTTTTAAAGAAATATTATAGCGAATTAAATGTATGGAAACGCCTATAAAAGGATGTTACGAGCAAATGTTAACACCATGTATTATTTTAAAAGGTATAATATATATAGCGAATATAAAGAAATAAAAATATGTGGCAACACTTTAAGCGGAAGTTTAGAAATATGCTGTTTTTAAACATTTTCTGATTTTGCTGTCGAATTTTATGTGGAGTAGGTGAGAAGAAAGTAATGTTTAATAATAAAGTTAAAGAGACAAAAAAAATTGTGTAGTCATCTTGCTAAGAAAACTGAACATTGATAGGATGAAAAGGAAAAACTGAAAAAAAAAAATAGAGAAACGTACGGCATGACTTAAGGCACTATCAGGAATTCTAAAAACACGCTGCCTTTAAAACTTTTGTGATTTTACTGTTGTATTCTATGTGGCGTATGTGCAAAGAAAGCGATGTTTAATAATAAAGTTAAAAAGACAAAACGAAGTTGTGTTAACATGAGCGATTTCAAGAGCAGATTGGTAAACTGTGAGCTCAGCGATAGCATTAAAACCTTAACATACTTTCTGATGCGAAGTTAAAATATGAATCCTTTCAAAAGTTTTTTACCTTTTCTTTTTTTTCCTTTTTTAATTATTTTCTACTTAAATAAAACAAATTCCATAAAAATGTGTATCTGTTATAAAGAATACTGAAAATAAGCGTATGAAGGATACTGAAAATAAGTGTTGTTCAGTGTGATCTGAAATATATTATTTTCTATGTACGTGCTTTAAATTAACAAACAAAAAATTTGAAATTATGATGGCTTTTGTTTGCATAGGAAGAATAACAGTTGACAAAAAAAGTAGTAAAAATTTGTTGGCGATAAACGAAAGAAAAAATTAAAAAATTAGATTCTTCCTATTCCTTGTGCTTAATTTTAACTACGCAGCAAGATCAATTGCAATTCTACTCTATGGAATATTGGTAACAAGTGTTTAAGTAGTTATTATGATGCTCTCATTTTCTTTCTTTACTCCCCTCCTTCTTTCTTTTCCCTCTTTTTTATTTCTGTTTTACGAGTCAATATTCAACCATTCATGTCCGAAATTCAGCTAATAATCAAAAAGTAATTGAGATCAAATAAATGGCGAAATATAGCAAGTAGAATGGTGAACGATAAAGTGTGAAAGATCGATTAACACGTGATCTTAAATATGTATGATGGACTCAATACATGATAATACTTTGTGTTACGCAGTTGTAAGATCCAACCGGTTCATACAGGCTCAGCAGGACCACTTTCTAACATAATTTCACTTTTGCGAACCGGTTGTTAAAAAGCTTATTATGGATATTTAGTTATGTTAACTAATGTTAAGGCAACTAACCGGTTGTTAAACATTTTATTCCATTATTGGTATTACGGTAATTTGTTCTGTGCTCAACACTTCTTATTATTTAGTAAAAAATAGGAATAAGACATTCAAATCCTCAAGTACCCGAGTTTAAAAAAAAAAAAATCTGATGTAGACACCACATGACTTCCTTATATGCCTATTAAATTATACACATTTTTGATGGACTTCCTTTAAACTTATTGCCTAGAATCGGATGGGTTAATTGCTAAGTGCTAACAATCGCTTAATCAACACATACCTCAAAGCAAGTTGAAAATACTAGCGTCAAAAACTGCAAATTTTGACATTAAATATCCCGCTTAATTTTTGTCGCACCGCAGTCAAACTTTCTGCATTTTTATATTTTTCGTAACAAGTATAAAACTTTCCCAAATAAGAAGTATACGAACCGGGAGACCGTATTTAAAGTTATATTTCGTTGTTCGTTAAAAATGAATTTATTTTTTAAAATTTGGCATTACCCTGAATATTTTCTTCATTTAAGAAACTTCTGTAACTAGAAATACGTATATGACTACGACCAACGATTGTGAAAATAAAAAACGGATAATGACTTATCAGCCGGATAAGAGGTGAGCACGTTTTGGTACTGCTGATTACAATAAAAAAGGAAAATTACAACTAGATTTTATAGCAGTCCCATGTAAAGTTACGGCTAACTGCTTTGAATTATGCGAAATACATACGTACACTACGAAAAAAAGGGGGGGGACAGTTCTGTATCTCTCGTTTTACTGCGTCGATTGACAGCCTGCGTTTTTAACGTCTCGAAAGCGTGACTTATGATATGTATTAAATTTATACATAGCATTGTTCTAATATAGGTATTTTGGCACAAATCGGATTTTTTCTGAAGTGACAAGCCAATTGTTTCTCCATATTTCGATTCTGAGACTCGAATTATGCCAAACTGCCAAACTTTGTGAAAATCACACGAGTAGTTTTTAAAACATTAGCTCTCAAAATTTTAGCTCCTCAGTGTTAATTGAATTTGATATCATATATATATATATATATATATATTAATATCTCTTTTTTGTGTGAAACTTACTTGATTCTTTCTTTCACATTTCGAAATTAAGGTTCATTCCAAATAAAATTCGCCCATTTTTTATGATATATTCTTAAAATTTGTATTTTTAAATAATTTTTATAAATTTTTCGAAAAATATTTTGAATTCTAACCTGTAAAATATTTACCATCATCTTAAAGTAGATGTATTTCTGAGCATACCTGCAAAAAATTACAGTTTTTTATTCAAAAATTCTGAAGATATACGTGAATTTATATATTGGCGCGTTTTGAAATTTGGCATATTTGTTGAAAGCGATAATAACATCAAATGTGGTTTAATCATTTTGCTAAAATTATTTGAAAATAGGAACGATGTGACTTTTTCCCCGCAATGTAAGAAGGTAGGAACGATGTGACTTTTTTTCCGTTCCTGCACAATGGAAGGGAAAGGAAAATAGGTTGCCATATACTACTAAGGAGTTCGCCAAGCGAATTATTGTTGGCGCAAACTAAAAAAAATGAGCCAAGATAAATTTTTGAATTTCTCCGTAAATTTCGCACCAAATTTTACAGATTTTTACAAAATTTGGCAGTTTGGCATAATTTGAGTCGCGGAATCGAAATATGGAAAAAATTGGTATGTTATTTCAGAAAAAATCGGATTTTGTGTTAAAATACTCATGTTAGAACAATGCTATATGTAAATATAATATATATCCTAAATCACGCTTTCAAGACATGAAAAACGAAATTTGAATGTCGTCAATTGGCCCAGTAGAACGGGAGATATAGAACTGTCTTCCCCCCCGCAGTGTAGATACGTATGTACAGATTTCACAAAAAATTCTATTTTGATTCTATTTTATAATTCGCTTTGGAATAAAATGTCCTTTATTCCTTTATTCTGTCCGTTCGTACAGATGTCTAGCCAAAAAAAAAAAAAAAAATGTTATATGTTATTGCCTTTGAAATCTGAAGCCCGAAATTTTTTGCAATTACAATACTTCCTTTACTTCGTAAAAGGAAACAAAAATCGTGAAATTTTTTAATTTAAAAACTTTGAGATTGATTTTATTCATGTCTAATAAAAGCGTTCTTTATAGAAAGAAGACAATTGTCGCTTTTTCAGTGGAATTGGATTACTAATATCAGCTAGGTAGAAACCCTGTGAGCCACACTGCTAATTTTATCGAAAACTTAAACTTTTCATAATCAGTGGCGTAATTAGAGCTTTTCTGCCCCTCTCAATGTATATCAAAACATCAAATCTATAATTTGACATATCTCTTCATATAATAAAACAAAGAGTCTGTGTGTGTGTTTTTCGTTCGTGTTGCGAGTAAGCTAATAGACCCAGGGCCACGAAATTTAGTACATAGGTGTATCTACACAAGAGCCAGTGCAACTCGAAGCGATTTTTTCGAAATTTCGAATTAGAATTTTTTTATTTTATGTTTTGTGACCAAATCGCGTCATTTTGAGACATAATGGGCTACAGGAAAGCGAGATTTCACTCTATACATTTCATTTTTACATCGTCGTGAAGCGTAGACACTTAGCTATTTTACGAACTTAAAATAAATTTCGTATTTCAATAAATCGATTAAATACGAATTTATTTAGGAAGGTGAGCTTAACACCTTTTCAGCGGAATTTTTTTTTAAACTTATTTTAAAAAATGTGCTGTTTATTTTCCTTTGATTTTTGGATACGTTGAACTTTAATCCTTTTAAAAAAAGAATTTGGGAAAAATAATAATATTTTGTATTTTTTTAAAATTTTTTAAATGAAGCTTCCGAGTACACTTCTCACATCTCACATATAATCAAAGAAAGAATATTTGACTTTGTGGAACAAATTGTGTTTAAATATTTATAGGCTTATATTTGACTCCATTTGATTAAGTTTGCTCATTGCTGTTACACTAGAAGAAAATTTAAAGGTTCATTTCAATAGTCCTTCAAAGACATTTCTTATGCACATTTATTTCAAATGCCATAATGATTTACCTCATTTATTAATTATATTAGTATTGTAATACATAGTTGTTTCATAATGAATACCTGAAGCGTATCAGCAAATAAAGCAAATGACAGACACGAATAAAATGAAGAACAACATTCAATAAAGGGAATTTATAGGCAGGAAAAAAAAAGGAACTTTTCAACAAAACACTCCACTTTGAAAAAATTCGCATATTTTTGCGTGTGTAGGCAGCAGGAAATGTTAATTTGTTAAAACACCATCTGTCTCGTCATGCCACACTTCCTTCCCTTTTCTCATTGATAGAATCCTACCTTTATCACGAATGAACTGTTAACAAAGAGTACTACACACAAAGAGTACTGCAATAATATAGGACAACAGATGTTTAATGGATTTTGCTTTAGGAAATACATTTCATCATTCTGTAATAAAATAAAGGACAAGAATTCTTAAAATTTAAATGTCACTGATGTTTCATAAACCCTTCTGTGCGCAATGACATGTTTTTCTAAGACAAAGCTATGAACAAAAAAAAAATTACCTCTAAACTACACGAGGAAAGGAGACTATCCGCAAAAATAAGGATAAAGCATTTTTTTCCGGAAATCTTAACTTCTTTTTTCTCTTTTTCCTTCTAATAACAGACTACTACTTCAGTAGAAGGATGGCTGACGGTCAGCAGCACCAAGGTCAGAGTTCTCGAAACCACGTGACATCCTCGTCCGGTCTCCTAAAACACCAAGGTAATCTACATGCCCTCGGTGGTTCTAACATGACATATAGCGGATCCACGATAGGGTCAAACGCACAGGGTTATTTTAAGCTTCTTGGAGTGAGTAAATCGCATTCCCGTGACTGGGGTAGTTAATATGATCTAATTCAGGAACAGGGTCTGATTTCTATAAGGGCAAACATGACATGTCTGGGCAGCCGTTTCCAGGGGGTCTTTAAATCCTTCTGTAATATTTCAAATATCCTTGCCTTTTAAAAATATAAAGTTAGAAAAAGGTACAAAACTTTAAATTTCTCATTTATTATTAAATTTTAAGCGATATTATTATTAATTTATATTAATTTTGTATTCTAAGTAGCGACTGATATTGAAGCGATGCTACATCAATACATATTACAATTTGCATACTGCCTGTACCAATTACTGATATTTTTTATTTTTTAAAAATCTCAAACTTTCTCTAAACGATGCCACTGACTAGTGAGAGGTAAAACTGTAAGGTTTTATTTAAACTAACAAAGTTTTATTTTAATTTAAATCTTTCTGTCTCTTCTCATTTTCAACTTCCCGTTAGAAGAAGGGCGCGTTTTCAGCTCTATGCTAATTTGAAGTGGAGCTAAGTTCTATTTAAACCAGAGGTCTCCCGCATAGCTCTGCGAGCAACGACTAGTTAAGTTCTATTTAGCTTTAGTTTAAATATTATTTAATTGTTCATTTTAGACCCAAGTGTGGTCTTTTACTTTCTGTATCCCTCCCGAGTTGGGAAGTGGTTGTAAATAATATTGATTTAAAAAAAGAGGATTTTAAATCCCTTTCAAGTGCAGTAAAAGCGGTGACCTCAGTGTAATATCCCCCCCGCCAAAAAAAAAACGAAAAGAAATTGGATGGGAGATAGCGCGTATAAAACAAACAGAACCATAATCTAAAAAGTTGTTAAACTCTAAAAGTATCTAC
Source organism: Stegodyphus mimosarum (assembly GCA_000611955.2). Classification (NCBI taxonomy): domain Eukaryota; kingdom Metazoa; phylum Arthropoda; class Arachnida; order Araneae; family Eresidae; genus Stegodyphus; species Stegodyphus mimosarum. The sequence continues at coordinate 572,505 of KK119492.1, forward strand.
ATTTTTCCCACTTGATTCACTATGATTTTATTAATCAAATGTAAACAAAAGTAGCATAACTCATCAAAGTACCCAATTTAACAATTCGAAACATATCTACAATGAAAGAAATCATTTCACAATCCATTTCCCCCCCCTTCTTTCTCTCTTTATTTATTTATTTATTTATTTAAATCATTGATGACAGTCTAGTTGCACAATGTATCATACTCAGTCATAACCAATTATAACTAGTTATAACTAACTAACTCAATCATACTCAGTTTATCAGATAGTTATTATTCAAGTAATTCTTGCAACTAAATCCATTGCTTGCGCACAGCCCGATTAAATCAATCGAGAGCCTACACCCAACGCTTTTTTAGAAGCTCTCAAAGAACATTTTCTTTACTTTTATATAAAAACTAGGACTATAGGGAAGTATAGAAGGATTTGGAGAACCCATTCAAAGCTAGAGCAGTAAGTCTGGACTTTGTAGTCCTTGCCGTAATCAGAATATGAATAATTTTCGGCAAACAACTGCCTTTATATAAAAGCAGTGTTGATGTATCAATATGCATTAAAGTGCATTATAATGCACATTTTATATAGAACTAGCGGAAGTACCTGATGCCAGTTAAGTTAGATTGAGAGTAATGTATCGAACAACAGAGAGATCGACACTGCTGTAATCCTCCGCTAACAACGATGCAAAAAATACGATTCGTAGTCATACATTTTTCAGTCTGATGCGGTACTGAATCCACGTAAAAAATTTCGGTAGAAAAATAAGCTAATTCTCGCTCATTATATCAGTAACAATGGCACGCAGTTTTTAATGATTTTCGTCTTTCTAATCAAATGGTCGTAAAAGCTCAAGTTCCATCCCATATTTCACTTATAAATTCAATTTAAGTCGTTTAAATGTGGCAAAAAATTGATCATCATTGGTCGGAAATCAATTACGTGAACAAACAAAGACACAAACAGACATTCTTCTTTATATATACAGATTTTGCAAAACTGACAAATTTTTCATTGGCAAACTCTACGATTTGGAAAGCGAGCAGAAGCAACACTTTTCGAAATAAAGCATTTTTATCTCCAACGCGCGAAACTGCAGCCACTCGGAAAAATGAGTGAGAAAATTAATGTTTTCAGAGTTTTTAATTAATATCTCGGCTTATTAAAGTCGTATGAAGATGGGAACAGTTGAAATGGCTTCTCACGAATTTTTGGAATTGGGAATAACGTGTTTAACGTCTAGCAATGCTATTTTTATTTCATCGTAAAAGTTTTTTTTTTTTTTTTATTTAAAAAAATAGGAAACCCTCGTGTACCACAAAGTATCACACGAGGCTAATTTAAAAAAGGAAACCCTCGTGTACCACAAAGTATCACACGAGGCTTACAAATCGTAAGTAAAAAAAGCAAAATTGTAAGAAATAACATCACTTTTCAATAATACAATGAAAACATTCACAAGGGAAAAAAGTAATTAATAAATA
>KK119492.1:575237-634397 GCA_000611955.2 Stegodyphus mimosarum
CAGTTGATATCCTTCATAAGTAGTATTTTTTCTATCAATAAACATGGTCTTGGATTTTGCATGATTAAAGTTTAATTTAAAATCTATTGACCAATGATAAATGAAATCTAAAACATCTTGAGCTAGACGAAAAGCTTTTTGCATTTCTTTTTCTTGAATACAAATCAACAAATCATCTGCAAAGGCAATGACTTCACAACTGAAGAGATCAGAGAGTTTCTGTAAGAGATCATTCATAATAATAATCCAAAACTTGGGACCAGAAACAGAGCCTTGTGGACATCCTCTCTGAGGTTGACGAACACTTGAGGTGCCACCCAGAAAAAGCTCAACCGTCCTGTCTTTCAACAAATCAGAAACAACATTAAACACATTATGAGGTATTTTCATTTTTTTTAGCAAATTAAGAATAGATTAATCGTAATAAATTAAATCGTAAAAGTTAGAAATCTTTTATTAACAAACTGTAGGATTTGAAAACTAGCAGTGACAACAGCTTTCGAAATAAAACAGAATTTCATCTCCAGTTTGCAAGATTGTTGCCACTGGGAAAAATGAGGGCGAAAATTATCGTTTTTCCGAGTTTTTAATTAATATCTCTGATATGATTTTAGCTTTTTTTTTTCTTTTTTTGGAAAATAGTGGATGTCGACCTTTTTCAAGACCCAGCAAAGAATTGTAGAAAGTTTGGTAACGATAGTTATAATAGTGACTGAGCTATTAGAGAATAACCAAACACAGTGACTGAGCTATTAGAGACTTTCTTCTTCATATATATATATATATATATCAAGAAGAAATATAAGAAAAAAGTAAGTAAGTTGTTTAACAGGTATATCAATCTTCAAACGTACAACGTCAGAACAGTTTGTTGCATATAAACCAGATTTCTATCTGAAACTTTGCCCGCAGAGATAGGAAATTGTTGACTGCATCTCGTAGGAATTAAATTTCGGGATAAAAACAAGCTTGTTGGTATTTCTGGTTCTATTAATACTCCATGCGAAAATTCATCTAGGTCAACTGTTGATGCTTAACACGTAAACTCTCGTTTTTTATAGTATTATAAGTTAAATTTTTGCGAAATCAATTGAAAATGTTTTTCTCTGGATATCACAATAGTTCCAACATGATTTAAGGAGTTAAAATATCTCAAGTGTGTTGTCAGACTGGAAAACAAATTTTGCGCAGCCCCCCCCCTCCGTCGAAGAACAGTTTTCCAGAAAACTTACGTGGTTATATCTTTTTGAGGGAGAATTCTACACTTGATTGGTTGACCTGCGCGCAACATGGCGCAAAAGACATTTTTCAGTCTCAGTGTTAAAGCTTGTGTGTTTTTTAATCCTGATTTGGTAGCACTTTAAAGGGTGTTTCAATAGTAGTAGTACTATTTTAATTTTAATTAAATGAGTTAATAAAAAGGATGACAATCAGATTTCATTGAAAGGTGATAGATCACCAGTTTTTAACTGATCCAGAAAATGTCTGTGAAAACAGAAGTGCTTTTCAAATGACAAATGACAATCAAAGAGAATTAGAAGACATGGAAATGGTAATACATAAAAATGATAAACCAACGGGTGCTGAAGTTAATGACGGGAGCAATAGCGATGAGGAAAATGGAAATATAACGATGCTGATTTAGAATAATGTCTCGTTGTTTAATGCAACTATTTCTGATTGTCTTCATGTTCAGATTATTACAAAAGGAAGTAATCATTTCCAAAATAAATATTTTGTGTTCGAGAAAGATAAAAACCAAAACTAAAGGAAACTTGTTTTGCTTTCCGAAAGAGAATTTTTTACACAGAAATGCCTCATAGTGAAAACCTTCTGCGATTAACAAATGGCATATTTATCTGTCATCAGTCATTTGTATTGATTTTTCTGTTCTTTGCTTGCTGTTACTGAATAAGACGAATCATCAAAATTTGTTAGCAGGTTCCAGAAACAGTGGAAACTTGACTAAAGAATTACTGATCATAAAACTTCAGATGAACGTTTATAAAAACCTTGACAAACTGAGTTGTTATTATTGTTTTCGAGTCCGTATTTCATGGAAGAATGGTTTCGATATCATTAAATAGGTTTTACTTCTATGTTCCACCCAAATTTTGAGGCAGAGTAATCTTTGGGGTGGACTTCTCTTGCCCCTTTACCACCAAACCATGGAGGTAGGAAGTAAATATATTATAGTAAGTAGTTATTCAATCAAACCACCAAACCACACGAGAGGACTTTTAGACTCATTACATATTTAGACGTTCCCCTACGCCGGAAAGACACTATACATATATAAGTATCCATGTCTTTTTTGGGATTCGAATTTGATCCCTCGGTACGGTAGTCAGAGTCTCTAATTACTATCCCTTGGCGGCTGATAAATTATGCAATACTCTTTTGTAAAAGATAAACACAGAATTAATCGTCAACAAAAAAAAATATAGAGAGGAAAAAATAAGGTATTTCTCCCGCCTTCTTAGCATGCCTTTGTGGTGTAATGGTCAGCACACTCGGCGCGTATCGAGAGGTCCGAGGTTTGAGTCCTGGAAAGAGCATTGTCTCCTGTTTCGAAATAACCTAATGATTCTACAGAGGTAGCTTTCTTCAGTAGTTTTTTGAACAGGTCGATTGCTTTCAAAGTATGAAAATAACAGTTCTTGAGATGGGATCCTAGTTATTAGCAGAGGCGCGAAAAGAATTTATCAGTATTTTGTAAAACTGGACGAAAGGATAAACTCATCGAAGATACTATTATGGCACTGTATTTGACAGAACACCTGATGTTTCACGCGGAATTCAAAATGGGCAAATTTGTTTTAGATAAACTGATAACGGAAGAACTCATATCAAAACAATATTTTGGTGATTTTAAAAAGGAAATGCAGCTGCTACTTTTCACGATGGCATTTTTTCAGAAATTCAAAATGGCAGGCTAGATATCATGTCGCAACTCTCTAAAGGCTAGGATAATGCAGTAAATAGAGATGGAATAAAAAGTAATGCTCAAGAAGTTATCAATTCCCAAAAAACACGAAAGCCGATTTTTTTATATGTGTGCTTACTGTCTTAATTTATGCCAGCCCCATTTTGAAAATGTATTCTGTATTACAAGTTTTGAATGGCTGAAGCAATTTTTGCATTTTCTGATATTAATCAAAGGATAGAACTGAAGGAACAGAGCGGCTCCACATTGTCAAATTATTATATGGGAAAAGGTCCAACAAAGAAATCATCGAAATAATTTTGCCGCGGTTGCTTCGTCAATTCAGGACTTTCTTGAAGTTAGAAATCCGAAGACGCTGGAAAGCTTATTCGAACTAGCTGTTAAATTTCAGAGTAGGCGAACGGCCGAAAACGCGCGTGCGAACAATTTTAGGCAGTATTCAAGGTTTAACGCCCAAACGAAACCTCAAGGTCAGCAGAATTCCTATCGGTAAGAGGGGAAGGTAGCAAAGCCGGATAAGAAAAAAGCTGGTCAGACCAAAGCGAGGGGAAAAAAAAAGTAGCTGGACCAAAGGGTCGAAAAAAAATTTAAACTAGTCACGGTGACCAGAAGGAGGGTAAAGTCACCGTTTGAGAAGGTAAATCCCTCAGAAATCAAACTGAATACGGTAGTCGTACAAAATTTGGCCTTGCCAGGGATCCAGATATTGCTAAACGACGTCCCTGCTACCGCCCTACTGGATACCGGGGCTCAATGCAGCTTCCTGTAGCAGGATGTTTTAAGAGCATTTTCGTCATTATAGATTGTTTAACACAACGGGACAACGGGCGATTGCCGCGCAAGGCAAACAGTGTGTCTGCTTGGGAAAAGTGGGGCTGCATGTTCAAATAAAACAAAACGAGATGCAGAAAATAAACTTTCTAGTAGTAAAGAATTTGTTATCCGCAGTCATATTGGGGGTTGATTTCTTACGCGCAACTAGCGCAAAAATTAATTTTAAAGACTTTTACAGGTCAAGATGGAAAAATTCAAGAAGAAAAAGCCGCAGTCCCTGATGTGAATCTAAGTCACCTCGAAGAAGGAGAAAAAGAAAAAAATCCAAGAATTGCTAAGAACCTTTTCTCAGTTATTCGAATATAAACCTGACTTCTGCCAGATTCTGTCACATAGTATAGATACTGGTAATGAGCCCCCAGTTCGTTCAAAACCTTATAGATACGACCGAGTGAAAGAAGACATTCTCGAGCAACACATTAAGAAAATGCTCGAGGTTAAGATAATTACGCCAAATACCAGCCGCTATGCTAGTCCTGTAGTTTTATGTAAGAAGAAGAATGGACTGTCACCCGCAGATGCGAACGCATGGAGATTCGCAATTGATTACCGAAAATTAAATAGCATAACGAAATACCCAACACATCCCCTCCCGATAATAGAGGAAATTATAAGAAAAATTCGGTCGACTAAATATATGACCACTTTAGACCTCACGTCAGACTATTTTCAAATCGCAGTAAAACCCGAGGATGTCGAAAAAACAGTTTTTATTACAAAGTCAGGCGTGTATGTCTTTTTGCAAATGCCGTTTGTCTTAAGTGGAGTTCCGGCTACATTTAAAAAAGTAATGGATGTTGATTTAAGGCCAGTCTTGGGAAAATCTACAGTCATCTATCTCGATGATCTTGTATTGTGACAAGCGAAACCCTAGAGGAACACATTAAACATTTAGAGGAAGTTTTTACATTATTAAATGAAAAAATGCCTGAAAATTTATCCACAAAAGTGCGTTTCAGGAATCCAGAAAAACCAAGAGAAGATTGAAAGATCCCGAGGGAAGATCCGGTTGCTAGAAGGCAAAGAGGAGGCCAGAGTACCAGAACCCTCAACCGACGAGAAAAGCAGGCCGATTCAACGTCCGAGGAACGAAAAGAAAGGAGGGGCCGGAAGTGAATACTAGCTGCCCGAGAAGACTGAGAATTCAAAATTTAAGATCTTAATTCTGCGAGAAAAGAATGGAAGATTATAGAAACCAAAAAGATTAGCGAAAATTTTCCTTGTTTTCTATTTTGGTATTGAAAGTTCGATTTATGTCATGCGTTTAAAGTTGCTAAATACTGTTTGAAGTAAGAAATTGAATTCGCAAGTTTGCGAGAATGTAGTTGTAATTATCATTTTAACAAAAAACATTATTCAATTAGCAAGTTAGCGAGAATTTATTTTGTAAATACCTTCTTTTGAGAATTTTCAAGTTGCGAGAAATTAATTTGTGAATATGTTTAGTCGAAAGCCTTCAAATGTGTTAACTTAAAGAAAGATTGTAGCCAAACTTTGTAAATTTTGTATAGCAACTATAACGAATGATGTAAAATGAACAGTAAAATACTGCATGTTAAAATGTTCTATTGAATGTAGAAATGCTAATGTCAGCTTTTGAACTATTTTAAAAGTTAAACTTGTACAAATGTAAGTTTTGGTCAAGCATGACTTATAAAAGTACGTTGTATAAGAGATGAACTGAAAGAAAGTATAGATTGAATGTGTTTTAAGTTAGGCTCTTCAGGCTTCACTTAAGAATTTTAATTAAGCTTCTGTGTTAGTACATTAGAACTAGTTTTGTGTTTAAGGAATCTTCTGAGGTCTGGAATGTCAAGTTTTAACAAATCGTAGCTGTTGTGTAGTTGGTAGTGTATCTTCGCGGTAACACAACAATAAAGATGCTCATGCCACTCAGAACAATTTCTGGAGAGCGTGGGGAAAGGAGATTTTAAATTTTGTGTGAATGAAAGTGTTTGAGGACCAATATAATTTCCACAAAAGGATAGTGCTAGGAAAAATAAAATTGCTTGTGAAAAATCCCGCTAACAATTTTTTCCTTTTAGAGGAGTGGAAGGACCAAGACTGATAGCCTGCTCAAGAAAAGAAGCAATTGTTTGCTGCCCGTCAATTTGTAAAAATTTGTGAAATATAGTTTTAGCTTTAGAAATAGTATAAAGTTGGCTCCAAACAGGAAAAGTTTTAATGATGAATTCAAGAAAGCACTATTGCTTCAAGTTTAAACTTTGATGAAAAAGAGTTTTGTAGAATTTACACTCTTAAACAAGGTCGTTTTGAGACCTTATTCTTCGATTTCGTCAATCGGCCCAGTAGAACGGGAGATATGGAACTGTCCTATTTTTTTCCGCCGTGTACATGCCTTTAGTCTCAGGTAGGATACAAACTACGCGAAATTTAATTGACCACCCCCTTTCTCATCTAAGCAGAAGACCACTTTCTTTATGCCAGCTACCCTACAAATAACAATAGTCGGCTTTTCCATCCCCCACCCTGTATATCATGGGTGAATAGAACAAAAGTAACCTACGAACTGCGCGACTTTTTTCCGTCCCCTTTTTTTAAGAACCTGAATTTCCAAGAAGATGGTTGCTACAAAAAGTCGTTTACCCCCATAAAAGAGATATTTTATTGAGGCTACAAGCCTCTGTTTCCTTTTATCAGATATTTTAAAAACTGTGGATACAAAAAAAATATTAAATTAAAATCTGGCATTGCTAAAATAAAAATGAATTTCTTTTATACTCATTTTATAATTTTATAATGCGTAAAAGAATAATGAGCTAGGTCTTTGTACATTATCTACAGGAATTTGAAAATTTTCGAGTTGCAGATTTTAGTTGATGATACACATATAAGTACATATAGACACTCTTAGACAAAAAAAAAAAAAAAAAAAAAAAAAAAAAAAGTTTTGGCTGCCAATGAATGAACGGTTGTCGCTACAGCGCATATGATCTGCGCAAATGGCAGGATATTTAAGAGCAGAAATTACGATTCCAGGTCATAAATTCTTCACGAATTTCATTCCGTGTACTCTGGTAGACAGTAACTATGCCTCGCATTCAGGTGCGCGAAAGATATGCGCAGATGTCAGAATTTGAGAGAGGTCGTGTAGTTGGGCTCAGAAGCCGGTTGGCCTTATCGGCGAATAGCGCGATACTTGAGCAGGAGCGATGCCACTATTAGACGATGTTGGCAGGAATGGGTGAATCATGGCCGCACGCAGCGTCAAGAAGGAAGCAGTAGACCTAGAGAAACGACAGAACGTGAAGACCGAGCAATCGTCAGAGCGGCACTCACAGTCCCAGATGCATCATTATCATTGATTGTACGTGCAACCAGTGCTTCAGTGACCGCAAGGACACTGAAAGGGCTCACAGAAAGGGGGCTGAGGTCGCGCCGACTACCATTGACCTCTGTACAACGTCAAGCCCGTTTGCAGTGGCATGGGGCTCATTCGCACTGGAATGTCACTGACTGGAGTAGAATAGTCTTCAGTGATGAGTCCCGCTTTAAACTGAGCCCCGATGACCAGCGAAGGCGAGTCTGGAGACGTCCCGGACAGCGGTGTGATACCAGCCTGACTGTCTTACGGCAGACAGGCCGACAACCAGGAGTGATGGTCTGGGGTGCCATTTCATTTCATAGTAGGAACCCTTTGGTTGTCATCCGTCGCAACCTTACACCATAGCGGTACGTCGAGGAAGTTCTAAGGCCCGTTGTTGTCCTTCATGTCACAGCATGGGCTTGCATTTCAGCAAGATAATGCCCGCCCCCGCACTGCACATGTTTCTACTGCTTGCCGTAGTGCTCGGCGAACATTACCTTGGCCATCAAGGTCGCCGGATCTCTCTCCTATTGAGCACGTTTGGAGCATTATGGGAAGGTCCCTCCAACCAGCTCGGGATGTTGACGATCTAACGCGCCAGTTGGACTGCATTTGGCACGATATCGCTCAGGAGGACATGCAAAACCGAATAACGGCTTGCATAAAGGCCAGAGATGGACAAACGCGTTATTGACTTTTTCACTTTGTGAAGCTCTATTACTTCAATAAATCATCCAATTTTTCTCAAACTGTAATCATTTGTTTTTCTGTACATGTACATCACTTCTACCGATTTTCGTCCCATTCGGATAACACATTCTTGGTGCGTCGTTTTTTTTTGTCTAAGAGTGTATATAAATTTTAAATAATAAAACTGATAGATTAAGGATATACATAAAAATTACATGTAATCAACCTTTCAAATATCGGATTTGTAGCCCATCTTAAATTAGTTTTCTTGTCCAGATAAATGTTAATAAATCTGCTTAGACAGTAGAATGGTTTTTAATTTCAAATTTATAACTTTTGATGAATAGTTCTAATTTAATTTTAAAATTTCTCTCTATTAAATGTAAAAATTGAATTTCTTAAGGGTTCTAAATTTATTGTAATATATGTCTTATTAAACTTTACATTTTTAATCATTGAAGTTATTTTAAAGTTATTTAACATTCTTACAAATTCTGTGTTTTAATGTTAAAAATGTTTAAATATATATTCTCTATCCGGTAAACTTTGACATACATTTAATTTCTAGTACACATTTAATTAGCAATAATTGATAATTATGAGCATCTGCGGCATTTTCATAATTAATAGAAAAAATTCGAATATCTTGGGATTTTTAGTTTCCTCTTAATCCATTTCTTTTTTCATATATTGTTTTGTATTGTATTCAGGTTTCCATGTATCTAGCATTTATATATTTTTGTGTTGTATTTATGCCAGTTTATATTTAAATGATATTTTTTATAAACTCTTGCATCATAACTCTAGTACAGGAATGTTTTTTACACCTTGGCACAGATTCATCTTCAGTATGTAGGTTATTTTCCAATCTAGTTTCAGGCTTAATTATTTGTAAAATTAATTATTTGAAATTATTTATAAAGAAAGATGATCACTAAATCCCCTAATAATATTTCTAACTCTTGTAATTTAAAATACAACGAGTTCACGTGATTTATAATATACCTCATTTATAATTTTTTAAAAAGTTTTCAGCAGTATTGGAATTAACAGCAGATACTCATAATGTTATACATTTAGATTATACTAACTTAGATTGCCATAGTCTTCTTCGTTGAGGCTTTTATGTTATATTCCTAATATTTCATAATGGCATACAGTTAAGTTTAACTCATTCACCAAATATGTAAATCTATAATTCAGCATACTTTTGTGTTTACTAGTGCTGCATCTTCTATTTTTTTTTCACATACTCTTCAACACATAGCATCTCGTCAGCTTAGTTTCAAAAGTTCTCACGATCAAGCGGTAAAGTCACTAAATACTGGTAGTTCGTCTCGAGTTTCAAATCCCAAAGATACTCAGCTCTTTCTTTCTTTGTGCATATTTACTGTGAAAGAAGGCATTGTAATCATTTCAATTTATGAAGCAAAAATATTTTTTAAATTTATTCTTTAAAAATATTGCAAAACTTTTCACCTTAGCATGTCTCTCTACAAATCTCTTTAATAAGAAAAAAATAAGCAAAGAAATTAACTCGATTTCTGTGGTTGATAGCTTGGTGCAAGTTATATGTAGCTTTTCCAAAAATATAGAATTTATACGGCTATCAATAAATTATGAATTATTTCTACATTTAATTTGCTTAACATGTTTAATACAGAATTTTCTTAGCGTTTAACTTTATGACTTAAGCTTTACATTACGACTATGAGTCTCACTCGTCAAAAAGATACTGAAGGTGAAGAAACCGACTTAATTCACTATTCTAATAAGAGTTTTCAAATGCAAACAAATGGGGACACATTAGGCTCATAATAACAACAAGAGAACAACATATATATACTTTAGATTCGACCGATTGCAACCAGAAAATGGAGGTGCACAACTACATGTTATAGCAGTCCTATATAATTAATTTCAACATTCATGAGGCTAGTCATTTTGGATTTACGCAAGCTACATATGTACGTACTTACAAACGTCACGAAAAAAAAACTCTTCTGAATCCATTTTAAATCTATTTTTTAATCCGTTTTGGAAAAAGAGTCTTTTTTTTTTCTGACGTTACCTATAGATTCTACGCAAAAAACATCGTTTAAATGGATTCGAGAGCGGTCAAAATGGATATTTTCGTCGTTGAAATATGACATTCGAAATTTTTCGCGATTACAATGCTTCTTTTACTTGGTACAAGGACGAAAAAACTGGTCAAAATTGGATTTTGAAAATTTTCGAGATTTCACAAAATATTCATGATAATTAAATTAGTTTTTGATTAACATTACGAACTATTATTATTATTATAATTATTTTAATAGTAATAGTACTAGTATACCATGCTTGCTGACAGTACGATTCTACAAAGAAGAAATGTTAAACTTTCCATGCCCTCTCTTAATAGGAGAGCTGATCCCAGTAGTGAAAAACGTTTAAAAATTGCGAATTATTATAGTTTTCCTAATCATTTCGCTCTCTCTCAGAGTTTGAATTTCCAAAATGGTTTCTATGCAAAATTACTTTTTTTCGCTAAAGCTGGCATTTGGTTGAGTGTAAAAATCACTATTTTTATATTTCAGATATTGTGAAATGTTTGCATATAGAAAACAAATTAAATAAAAATCTGGCATGCGTTAGAAGAAAATTATTACTAAATTTCAAATTACATCCTATCATGTTTAAAAGAGTTCTGAATTAAAACGACCTGTTAATGTTATTCAGATATTTCCAATTGTATTATATATGTTACGGTGAAACACCGAAATCTGGAGAATGTCGACTTTCACCGGTGAATGTCAACATTCACATAGTCGCTTGGTGTATGTCCGAAATATTTTTCAAATACTCTTATTTCTGACTTACACCAGTTAATGTCGACATTCACCATGTACTAATGGGGAATGTTGAATATATGAGAATATTATATTTTCTTCTCCGTTGTTCAGTCGCGAAAAAACCCACAAGTACTTAAAACACACAATACATTCAAAGTGAGAAAGGAAAATAATAGAAGTTAAAAAACTTACTTAATTATACAGTACGTAGTAAATGAGAAAATAAAATAATAGTAATAAAAAAACTTACTAAATTATGTGATTCAAATCTGATTCATTGCAACAACTTAAACTATTATGAGACTTTGAATTGCGCAAGAGGCCCTTGCTTTTACAACTGCATTTATGGGAAACAGCCAGTCGCCTCTCTTTTCGACCTACACCAGAGCATATCTGTGATTCTCGACATACACCGGTGAGGGTCCGAATGTACAAGAATGCAATGTTATATTCGATCTTTCACCGACGTATCTGGTGAATGTTGACATTCTCCGGTGAAAGTCGACATTCTCTAATTTCGGTCTTTCACAGTAACGTATACACACACACACACACAAAGAATTTTTGGTTGAAAAAAATTAAACTATAATTTATTGAGAGGATTGATTGATTGTGAATTTGTAGTACTGTTTATCTAATTCTTCCTTTCTAGATAAATTTTAGAAAAATTTTCTTAGCATAATTATTTTAATTTATTTAAAATTTAAGATTATACGACAATATTCCAAACGCATAGTAATGTTGTTGTAATAGATTTTACGCTAAGTTGTTTTTATCTAACTACAAATTTCTGTAAACATTTACATGATTACTTCAATTACAAAAATAATTCTAGTATACTTTAACATACTTTAGTTCTGAAGAATCGTTAATGAAAAATATTTCTGATGCTAACATGTGTGTTTATTGATACCTTTTATTTTCTTTACTAGCTCTTGCATTTATTACTGTTATTCAAGTAATTAGCCTGCTTATTAAACATGCTTTACTTCGTTCTAACGAGTAAAGAATATCTAACAATTTCCCTCTTGGTTACTATTGGCTTCGGAAAGTAAAATTGTAACCTTCGGCTTTTTGAAAGGAAGATGGCTTCTTTGGAAAGTGTGAAGACCTCCTGTAGCGTTCTATGGGGAGAGGAAAACTTTTGCTTTATGCGATTGTTAAATTCCACGGCAGGAAAGGGTGAAGAAATTTTGATTCGCGCAGTTAGAATACATCCTAGTCTCAGTTATTTTATAAGGTATTTCTTCTGACTTCTTCGCATGCCTTCGTGGTGTAGTGGTCTGCATGCTCGACGCGTAACCGAGAGGTCCGTGGTTCGATTCCCGGCGAATGCATTGCTTAGTTTTCACCTCTCCTGCTTCGTAATAACCTAATGTCTCTACACTGGCGCCCGAACTAAAAAAGGTGGTGGATGATGATTCTCCGCCACCAGGATTTGGCGATTGGGTCCCCAAAACTTCAGTCGCCCTTTAAAAGGGGGAGTACATAAGGTATTTCTCCCGCCTTCTTCGCATGCCTTCGTGGTGTAGTGGTCTGCATGCTCGACGCGTAACCGAGAGGTCCGCGGTTCGATTCCCGGCGAAGGCGTTGCTCATGTTTCATGTCTCCTGCTTCGAAATAACCTAATGTCTCTACAATTTAATAAATAAAGATAACACACAAAACGTCCCTTTGGGTGTAATATCTCGCTTTTTTGTTTCATTTCATGAGAAATGCAGTTGTTACTAAGAATGGTAATCAGTCAGAATTTCACCATTATATCTGAAAGCAAATGACAAACGCTCACGAGAAGCGAGTTACAATATTCAGGTCCCATTCTTGTCTTTCGACAAAATATTAGAAATATGTATTGTTTAGCGAGTTCACCTTTTCGTCAAAAAAGGAAAAACTGTTCAGTAAGGAAATTTTAATGCTTGGATACTAAAGTAATTTGGTAATAAAATTCTTTATTTATTATTTTTTTCCCATACATATGCTTGAAAAGTGCAGTCGAATTTCTTGCAGAATAACAATTACGGTAAGTGATATATGTGAATTTCTTACTCCTTTCGATTGACGTATTTTGGCGTAAAAGCAGGAAATAATCATGAATATTATTTTCAATTAGTTCGGTAACACAACTACTGGATTGCTTTATGTAATTCAGGCAGCGTCTTGTCCATCATTCTTCCTTTCCGGAAAAGAGTGATTACTTGAACTCCGAAATTGCGTCGCGCATGAAATCCGAAATTGCGTAAGAGCAAATTCGCTTAATTCACGATCCTAATTGAGTTTCACGCCTCACTGATGACTTGGCCATCGCACAGGATTACCTGTTAAAGATCTCATTAAACTTAATCCTTCACACCAGCGAGCAGTGAAATAATTAAGTTGACACGTTTCAGGTACCGTAAATGCACGCTTAAACAAAGTATGAAATTTTGAATTTAATATTTGAATGAAAAGTTAATTCAGAAGGCCAGAAGGGCTATTAATTTCGCTCTGGCATTTTTCATCGAACACTTTAAAAGTCTGAATCACTTTTCAAATTGTTGCCACCAAATATTATCGCCCTGTTTTATATTTAAAGAAATTAAATAATGAAGAATCTCCGTAAATGTATGTATGTTTCTTGTACTGTGATAGAACAACGGTACCTAGAGCCATCAAATTTTGAATAACGTACGTCTCCACCCGAATATCGGCATCTGCAAACCCAAATTTGGAAATTGGAGTTTGGTTTATTAGCTGTTCCATATTTTATGAAGCATCTATGAGCTTTTGATTAAGAAACTCAACGATTTCAAAGCGAGTAATGGCAACACTGTACGGACAAAAAAATCATTTTTGTCTCCAGCACGCGAGACTGTCTATTGGAAATTCTAAAGGTATACTGTTTTTAAATATTTTTAGCCCAAAGGGACATTATTCCAAAGGCCTTCGAAACGTGTATGGGTTGTAAATAAAAAAACGTCTCTTTGATGTAATATAAAATCTGAAGTTTCGAGTTTTTTTTATAATTTTATTCAAAATCTAAGATCTAAAAAAAAGGGGGAGGGGGATTGTTGAAATTTCAGTGATGTCTGGATCAGCCTTAATTAACATCAGTGGTGCCGCACTGCATATGAACTGCTTTTATGAAATTTTAAAATAAAAAAGCTTTTTTATTGTACTAAATTTTCAGGCTGTGTATCGGAAATTTTATACTCTTTTTAAATTATTTTGTGATATTGCTGTTGAATTGAATTTTATTGCTTAAGTGCGAAGAACATGGTATTTAATAAATAAAGGTAACACACAAAACATTAAGAAAACGACCCTTTGGGGGTAACATAAAATCTGAAAGCTTTCAGGCATTTTTTGGTTGTTCCGGTCAAACCTTAAAATTAATTTTAATCTCATTTCTGTGTGCATTTACTGTATCTGCACGCAATCTGTATGCATTCCTATTCTGTATGCATTTATGATAAAAATGTGTTATTCTATGGGAAGTTTTTCACAGTTCGATATTAAAATCTCTCGATTTAGTTTTAAACGTTGCTCATAAAACAATCATTCTGATGTATTCTTAGTTTGCAAGGGGCAACTACTCGTCTATTATTTTCGTTTGCAAATTCCAACTATGTTAATAAATTTTTACTCATTTGGTTTCAAAAAATGTTTCTAAATGCAAGTTTTTTGTACTTTTTAATGATTACAGTTCTCATAAATCTAGACTTTAAAAGAGTTTATTAAAAAACTTGCAGATCTTGGACTCCAAACTGTTTAATCAAGTTACTGTTCTTCTCACCTCAAGAATTCCCTCTCCAATTCGACATGACATCAAGCATACTTTTCAATTCCTTACTTTACCTTTCCATACCAGTGCAACAACTTTTCTGTCTCTATAATTCTGTTTTCATGTGAAGAATACCTTGGTTTTGAAAGACGTATTCCTTTACTTTAATGAGGTCTTGTAATGATAAATTCAAGAATGCTTCTTTCATACCAAGAAAAAAAAAAAAAAAAAAAAAAAAAAAACAAAAAGATGTGTGTTACCTTTATTTATTAAATATCATGTTCTTCGCACTTAAACCATAAAATTCAGTTCAACAGCAGCAATATCGCAAAATAATTTTAAAATGAGTATATCTTTAGAATTTCTGATACACAGTTCCGCGCTCTTTAGATAAAAAGTTTTTTTTTCCCACCCGTAGAGTGTTACCATTGCTCGCTTTTAAATCGTTTGAGTTTGTTCATCAAAAATTCGTTAAAGTTTTACAAAATATGAAATAGATAATAAAACACATTCCAAATTCGGGCTTCCAGATGCGCATATTCGGGTGGAAACGTACGTTATTCAAAATTGGATGGCTCTAGGTACCGTTGTTTTATCAAATCTGGAGAAATATAGATACACTTATGCAGATTCTTCATTATTTAATTTCTTTAAATATAATACAGGGCTGCAATATTTTGTGGCAACAGTTTGAAAAGTGATTCAGACTTTTAATGTTTCCGAGGCAAAACTGCAAAACGAAAACAAAAGTCCTTCAGTGGCAAAGCCCCTTTGGACTGAAAAAAATCCAAAGAAGATTCAAGTCATTCAACTTGACGTCAGGTCCAGTGTTCTAAGAAAATTGCTCCGCCCCCTTCTATTTTGCTGAATTCTTATTGAGAGGGCATTCCCTCTGACGTCAAAGAAGCCACTTCTGACGCATTAGAATTCCGGCTGGAGAGTGCTGATAGACGGCACTGACGAGTTCGTATGCCTACCACGATCACTGTGATTGCTTACCACGATCACTGGAATCAACCTTGTGGTGTAAAAAAAAAAGATGAGGGAAAAACACTTTATTTTTGGAAATCACGTGGGCTAAATGTACCAGATATCGTGTAATTTTGCGTTTTAATTTAATCGTTCCGTTTTCTTACTTGTTAATTTGTGTGTTCTTGGCAGAAAAGTGGTTGAGTTCTTTCTTTATGATCATAAATTTAACGTAACGGAACATCTAACCTTCCTCTTAGAACGGGTTTCTTGAAATAAAATAAAAGTTTACCAATTTGTTTTCAGTTTACACTCTATGTGAGTTAGTTGCGTTTATCAAGGTTGTGTTTAAATTAGTTATCAAAAGAGATATATAAAGAACTTAATTCTTTCAGTTCTATAAAACAAATAAGAAAATTTTTATGCTCGTGTAATTACTGTGCGTTTGTGAAAATTCATATCGTATGATAAGATGATTATGCATTACAAAACTGACTTATAAATATAGAAATTTAAATCATGTAAGCATCTAATATGGTTAGAAAGACCAGGAGAGAACAATAGCAAGAAATGCACTAAAACAAACTGCGCTCATTCTTAGAGTCGAACACGGGATTATCGGTGTGCCCGATCTATGCGCTAATTTTTACACCTCGACAGCATCTGAGAAGAATGCATTCATTCCTTACAAATTAATTATTTCGATTATTTAGTATCTATTAAGAAACATTCAGGAAAAAATAATTAAAACTGAAATCCATATGCTTTTCAATTGTATTGAAGAGTCATTACGTATTTTTTTTTAAAGCAGGAGAGATGAAAAATGATCAGCGCCTTCGCCGGGACTCAAACCACGGGCCTCTCGAATACGCGCCGAGTGTGCTGGCCGTTACACCACGAAGGCATGCTAAGAGGGCAAGGGAAATACATTATATACTCCCCCTTTTAAAGGGCGACTGGGGATTAGCGGACCCAATCGCCAAGTGTTGGTGGTGAAGAATCATCATTCACCACCTTTTAGTTCAGAGGCCACTGTAGAGTCATTAAGTTTATTTTGGAGCAGACGCCGAGTCTATTACACCACGAAGGCATGCTAAGAAGGCGGGAGAAATACCTTATATACTTACTTCCCCTTTTAAAGAGGGACTGGGGATTAGGGGACCCAATGGCGAAATCCTGGTGGTGGATAATCATCATTCACTACCTTTTTTAGTTCCGCACCACTGTAGAGACCTTAGGTTATTTCGAAGCAGGAATCAGGAAAAATGAGCAATGCCCTCGCCGAGAGTCGAACCTCAGACCTCTCGAATACGCACCGAGTACGTTGGCCGTTACATCCCGAAAGCATGTTAAGAAAGCGGGAGAAATACCTTATAGTATTTGAAACATTTTTCTGCCCAAATTTATCAAACAACAACGAGTTAAAAGAATTTCAAAGTGTCAAGTGTAGAATCAATACAGGTTTGGATACTGTAGAAAATGCGATCGAAATGTTTTCTTCCGAGAGCCGTACCATCCACCGAATTGAGTAAATGTGCAAAAAAATCGCCACTGATATTCAGACAATTGTCCTATTGCCGAACGAGGGTGAATCTGCTTTCCTGCCTGGTAGAATTCCGGTATTTGCTGCAAAAGAAATGCTAATACAGTCCATCTTCAAGTCATCGTCTGAAGTAATGTCCTTTTAGGGAAATTTGTGGACTAATCATTTTGTCGTCTCTTCATAGAATAATCTGGTCATCAACTGCCTGCACGGTGTCAACCATTTTGAACATAAATATTCTTCCCAATCAACTCACACACTGTTTTGTACATGACAACTGTTGAAATTCAAGCATCATTCCACACTGATAGGCAAACCTACACTGACATGCATCTTAGACTTGTCTGCGACAACGTCGTCCATCGGTTTATATCCTTCGCAGCCAAAAAGGAGAGAACCTCAAAAACAGGTCCTTTTTGAATACATATGGACCTCTCATGAAGCTTATGCTCTATATAGTTTCTAAAGTCAATGAATATTTTATCAGTCACATGCCTAAAGCACGGCCTTTATATACACCCTCATCCTGGTCTTGGTAATTTGTATAGACCTGATGCATCATCTTTAAGTGGAAATTTTCTGATTTTACCTTATAATTTGTGCGGATTGTGATCATATTCGAACTTAGATATTCCGTAAACCTCTTGCTATCTCATGGACAAATTTTAACCCTTAAAACAATAACTTGGCAGAAAGCACATAAAGCTGTCATTAAACAGTAGAGCAAGCGTAGTAATTAGTAATTAGTTATCCATGACGTATTAATACAAGCACACAGCGGAATCTTGCTTCATAAAGCATATATTTCAGACTTGAATGAATGATATTTCGAGAATGAATGATATTTCGTGCTCCACCCTACTCATCTTATAGTACAAGACGACCTGCCAGTACCGAACTCGATTAATGGAGTACAGTTAACCTTTGATTTACTACCGTTAACCGGTTAGGATTAACCAGATTCCGTTAAATTTAAGTACTTTATTTAAGATTACTGACCTTTAAATAAATAAATAAATCAACAAATAAATATATGAAAAGAGGAGAAAGAAAACTTTGCTAAAAAATAATAAGTTTCGATCACCACTTTTTATATCAATTTGAACTCAATGACATTGTTCAGGTTCTCTTGTAAGAATGTTCTTTAATGAAATTTATAACTTAGTTTCTTTATTTCTAAAGATATTTATTTATTCTTATGTAATTCACAATGTGTTCTTGTCTTGAATACTGATTTCATTTATTCAATCAATAAATATATTCGCCGGACTAAACTGCTTGAAAAAGCAAGTAAATTCCTAATAATATTTCTCTGTAATTATAATATGGGTTATTCCTCTTTTCCGTTGTTTTTAATTACTCTCGGATTAACTGCGGTTCTGAATTAACCGCAGACGTCGTCAATTTCCTAAATGCACATTGGTATCGTAACCACGAGAGGGTGTTCTGAAATGGATAAATAGCCTTCGAATACAAAATTCGCTCATGTGATATTTCATGAGGAGAGGCAACAGGAATTCCTTTTCTGAAATTCTGAGTATGTAACATGCATTCATATTCTTTCTAAAATAAATTAACCACCATTCAAATCGTCTTGCATATTACTGTGATTTTAATTCTTTTGCAAATAAAATTAAGCAAAAAAAGGGGGGGGGGAGATTCTCGTGGATAAAAAGTTTTTGGCAGAGTTCCCGCAAATTAACAGAGTTTGACAATTCACGCTCACAGAGAATTGTTTTGCAAACCAATTGGCCCAATGTGAGAAGCTCTTCCCGTAGTTGCGATAACAATGTACAGTTAAAAATTTCCTTACCGATAAATTATTACCGAGAGTTGATTACAAATCCGGTAAATCAGGGCGCAAGATAGATCATCCATACACATAAATTAAGCAATTCGATTTTTAGATTAACATTTGAAGGAAATTATGAGGAATATTTTAAGGAAACTAGCTATTAGCTTCAAAATGTCCGCCGAGATCGGCGGAAATCACGATTGAGATTTGCTCTGTATTGAAGTAATATCAGACCAATGCTTCTCTGTTTGAATATAATCCTTACTTTCAGAATTAATATCGTTGAGCAGCCCTACAGTTTGAGCTAATTTCTGTCTGCAAAATGTTTCCTGCAGAGTTTATAAGGTATTTTATACTAATTAATCGATTTTTATGATTTAAATGTAGTCTATAATTTCTCCTTTCCTTAACCCTCAGGAAGATACAAATGAGATGTTAAAGAATATTTACGGCGAAGATTTTGAATGTTTAGGGATAGAGCTTTTGGCAGCAGCTCTTCTAGCTTTACTTTCTCTTTCTAAGCTCTGCTATTTAATATTCTGGCATTAGCCATGATGCTAGCCGACATTAAATCGCGCCATTAATGTTCCAGCGGGCTTAGTTAGGATAAATTTGTGTGAACTCGGGCTAAAAATTCTTTTTATATTACAAATTAAATTTTATATTATTTTAAAGCCGCAGGTGACAGTGTTTTGAGCGTTCGCTCAACTGCAAGTTGAGCCTTCTGTTCAATTCAAGCTTAAATAAAAGACTTTCTTGTACCTCTTCAAACGGAAAGATTATTCGCCTGTCACTCTAATAGGGTCTGAAGGACTTTGCGTTAATATTACATAGTAGGACCCTTAAGGTTACTTTCTACGGCTAACCATTCCAGTGGTGCCTGATTTATTTTTCTGTTTTGGAAAAGATAATAAGACCGGCTAAGCGAATTTTGAACAGGGTTGAAAGGTCTTCATACTTCGCTCAAATTTTTATTAATTTTTTTGCCTCAGTGTTTCATGTTTCGGTATACTTGTTTTAATTTTTGTTGTTTATTTACTAGTTTACTGCTTGAAAACTGAGCAGAAGTTAGAACAACTTGTCTTCAGAGCAACGCTTGAAGCGATTTGTGACCTGATACAAAGCAGACAAAGATTTTGCCCGCAAAAGACCTTCGACATGTTTGTGTAGATTCGAATACCAAGGATAAAGGCCTTTAAGTTTCCAAGGCTTGTAAGAAATCTTTCCTTAAACGAGAAGGCCGTTTATATTGAGATCTATCCCTTCCACCGAATATTAGGATTTTTTCCTTCTCTCTCTTCATTCTTTATTTATATTTTCCGGCGCTTGTTTTCTTCACTATAAATGTGTTCTTTCACGAAGGGAAAGTTGAGAAAGTTTTTCGAGGAAAATTTCACTTCTTTTCCCTTCAGTATGGAGACGAACAAATAATTCAGCTTATGAAACTTGTTTTAATAAAAAAGGATGTTTATTCGAGTCTTATATCACGGAAACGAAGTGAACTATTATGGCAGCTCATGATTTGAGACTTAGTAACGAAAACTATATTATAAACATTAATGTACTTTATATTACACATGAAAATGACCCCATTCACTGATAATTGAAATTATTACTAATACTCAAAGAAATGTTCTCTAAAGTCCAGCAAATAACTGAACTTTTGAGATATGTTACCAACTTCTATAGAAACTTCGAAACTGTTTCATATATTTATAAAAACAAAATTAATTGATAAAAATTCACGTAACTAAATAAAAAATATAAGATTATTATAACAGTAAAAATCAGATTTTAAATTACGTTCAAAGAAGCGTTTTTTTAACATTTTGTGTGTTACCTTTATTTATTAAATATCATGTTCATCGCACTTAAACCATAAAATTCAGTTCAAGAGCAATATCGCAAAATAATTTTAAAATGAGCATATCTTTAGAATTTCTGATATACAGTTTCGCGCGATGGAGATACCCATAATGTCGTTTCGGGGCTTAAATAGACTTTTAAATAGCCCATCCGGGCGAGCGCTCCTTTGGGCTAATAATATTCATCTTATTAATTTACTAGTATTTAAAACTGTAAGTATTAATTTGTAGTATAGTAATATTTCTTCTACATGTAGATTTTAGATGCAATTTGATATGAGACAGTAGACTTTTAACTAACATAAAATGCAAAATAATTAACAAAATTTGTAGAATTTTTTGCAAAATAACTATTGGTTCTAAATCCACAGTTGTCTCTTGGCTATTAGATATGACAGTGATATGTGTCGAAAATGTTGATTTGAATTAAAAGTTGATAATTTAAAAAAAATAGTCAAACTCTAACAACGTAAATCAGGAATTAGCGCTGCTACTTCATTGCGCTCAAAATATCTTATGTAAATTTAAGACAATATATGCAAAAGTTTAATCAATTATTTATCAGAACTACAGCCTTTTAATTTATTCAGTTTTTTTTAAAAAGTAGTAAAGCCTTAATTAAAAAATTATTTAAAGCTAATTTTTTGCATGCAATTACAATGAAAAACACTTATTAGCCCAAAGGAGAGTTATCCCAGAAGCGCAATTAATCTCGAAACGGCATTTTGCGTCGGTTCACTATAAACAGTGTATCACTTTTTAACTTGCTGCCACCAAATATTATCGCCCTCTGTTACTTTAAAAGATATTAAATAAAGGAGAATTTGCATGAACGTAGGTATGTTTCTCACGTTGTGAGAAAACGACGGCACCTAGAGCTATAAAATTTTGAATAACATAATCCTCCATCCGAACATGGGTACCTGAAAGCACAAGTTTTGAATTTCTAGGTTGTTTTATTATCTATTTCACATTTTGTAAAACGTAAACGTACTTTTGATTAACAAACTCAAGGATTTCAAAGCGAGCAATGGCAACACTGTTCTGAAAAAAGAATTTTTTTTTCCTCTACAGCGAGCGAGACTCTATCGGAAATTCTAAAGATACGTTGTTTTTAAATAAATACTTTGTGATATTTTTTAATATTATTTAAATATTTTTATATTGCTTTTGAATTGTATTTTATCTAGTTTAAGAGTGAAGAACATGACATTTAATAAATAAAGGTAACACACAAAACGTTAAAAAACGCTTCTTTGGGCTTAATATAAAATCTGAAATTTTTCTAATTTTTTTCATTTAATGTATGTCCATAATTATGGTTCATTTAAATTATTGCCTTAATATCTACGTGTGCTATAAATTCTGAGAAACACTGTTTTGACATAAAGCTATTTAAAGTTAAAATTTCACTTTTAATAAACACATTTCAACTCAGTTACAATAAAATTGTATTCTGGTAATATTTTAACACTTAAAATGATTATCTGATGATATATAGGGTGATGAATGTAAAATAATTTTAAAAAAAATAACGTACGTTACAACAGCAAAAATTATTGAATGTTCACATAAGACGCATTAGCACTCATATTAATAGCAGTTTTTGCCACTTCTATTTAAGGTTAGCATTTTCTGTTTGTTATTTGATCGTTTGTTTTGTAATTTTGTTTGATGCATGAATCTGGCAACACTCTTTGTTTTGGAATATTGTGATTTGAATACTTTCGTTCTAAGTAAGCAGCAGTTAAGTTACGCTATTGAAATATTGAATGTTTTTCTTCATTAAGATGTACGCGTCATTTCATCATTATACTAAACTCTACATGTAAATAGTCGCAGTAATCTGTATGTGTTTGTAAAGTGAAATAAATTGCATATTAACGAAGGTGGATTTCGAGTAAAACAGTAATAATGAAAATCACACACCCTATTGTAAAACTTACCTACATATATAATACTTATGAGAAGATTCTCAAATAAATTATTAAAGAATTCATATATATTTCCATAAAATTTTTTTATAAAAGTGTACTTAATTTCTATAATTGTTAAAAGTTTACAATTGGGTGCCCCTTGCTTTTTGGCGATTCTGTTTTGATGCCAAGATCGGCGCCAATAAGACACGATTTCGAGATGGCCGCTACACAAAACCAAAACAAGAAGTCAAAGAATTTCACAAACTCCGTGTCCATGTACACATCGACCTATTTTCACTTAAAAAAAAATCAGAGAATTGCACAAACTAGTCATTGCACATTTTGACTTTGTCCGTGTGCACATCGATTTATTTTCAATTAAATAAATCAAGAAGCTAAAACCATGTTAAAACTCTCATGGTAAACAGAAATGGGGTTTCATCGCCAAAACTGAACAAAATTTTTCGCCAAAAAACAAGGGGCACCCAATTCTACACTAGAGCCCTATAATTTTCTACTTTTAACGTAAAATATTTTTGTTGTGTCTAATTTTGAAGTATTGTGCAAATGCGCGCTTCTTCGTCAAATTAAATTCTATAGAATTTTTTTGCAGCTTCGATTACTCACTGAAAATCCGTTTTGCGGTTTCTGATGAATAGTATCCTATCTTTTGAAAATTCAAATTTTGTATTATTTGTGTCTTCCCTTCCTTCACTCATTAAGTGCTACACCTGCTTTAGTTGCAGCTGTAACAACAATTATTTTGGTTAAGCAGCTGGCAGAATTTCCATACTTTAGAAATTAAGAATTATTTAGGCAACGCTTAAGTAAATTGAGTTCTGACAAATCCTTTAAATTCTTTAAAATTAGATTAATAAAAATAAGGAGCAGATAAAAAATAAATCTTCGTACACGTATTTATGAAGAGCACTACATGATTGAAAAAAATAAACAAACTGTCGTGACGGTTAAATCAGAAGCTATGGTTCAATATTTTCTTTTATAACTTGAAATATAATTGTCGGAGAACTAAAAAAAAGTAGTATAAATTAATTTAAAATGCAAAACTTCAAACAAATAAACAAACAAAATAGAACAAAACAAATTCTAAATATTTGATGCGTACACCACGTGACTTCCTTGCACGGAGTATTAAACTACAAGCACTTTTGTTTGCATTGCATTTAAACTTATTTCCTCGAATTTCACTAGCGATATAATTCTCTTTCAAATAATTCAGTTCTCACTTCGCGTCAAGGCAAAAATACATGAAAATTCAAAATATCTTTATCAAAAATAAAAAAAAATGTAAAACACCAAATACAGTTAAAACAATTAAAAATAATTTTTACAATTAAAATAAGAATTTCTACTCAAAAACAAACGATTTGGCCAGCCGGAAAGGAAGCAGATTTTTCGGCGCACAAAACTGGAAGTTTACTTTTGGTCCCACTCGGCAAAAAGACCCTGAAGGTGCAGAAGCTGGCTTAATTCTCTATTCTGCTAAATTGCAAATGTAAACAAATATGGCCGCTATGGTAAGAGAATTAGGGTTAGCCGCACTTAAAGAACTTTTAAATTGTTGATATCTCTACAACTATTGCATGAAGATTAACTAAAGGCATAAAAACTTTAACCGGAAGATAAGAACAACATAATTTTATCACACATCATTTTTAAATAAATAAATGCACAGTTTACCAACATATGAAAATCAAATAACTGTATTCACAGAGCTGAGTAATAGAGTGGATATGTCTACATCTATACATATAGTATATATATACGTTGAGAAAGTTGACAAATTTTCTATTCGTTTTTTAGAAAAAAAAATAGAAAAACTAGTAGAAAAATCTGCGCGTAGTGCTGCAAAATTTATACCATCTAATATGGGAAATGAAATATATGAGAGAATTACTTAAGGATTGTAAGAACCATGATCCCCTACCGATTTCCATTTTTATGAACTTGCAAATTTTATAATATACATTTGGAACAGAAAAAGTAAAAGAAAATGTTTAAAAATACAAAAACAGTGAAAACCAAAGTTAATCTTTTTTATTTAAAGCTCCAAACAGAACTTGTCAAGAGAAAAGTGTTCTGAAGCTTTAAACAAAGTCAATTAGCTGAACAACAAAACGAGTTTCATTCCGACCAACTCACTAAGACCTCTATCGTCAATTAGCACAATGGTTTTTAATTCTAAAAAATGATTGCAATCAAAAGGGGAGGTGCACAAATACATATTATAGTAATCCTAGATACAAAATTTCAATGCTCTGAGGCTGCGCTTTTTTTGAGTTATGCAAGATACATACATAAGTACGTACGTACAGACGTCACGAAAAAATCTCTTCTAAATCCATTTTAAATCCTCTTTGCAAACTGTTTCGGGAAAAAGAGTCCTTTATTCTGTTCTTACGTACTGATGCACGCAAAAATATCGTTAAATTATATTCGATAACGTGTCAAAAGGGATATTTTCGTTGAAATAATGATACCCGAAAATTTTCGCGATTACAGTACTTCCTTTACTTCGTGCAAGGAAGTAAAAATCAATTTTTTTTAGCATTTTAAAGGTGTTGGTAAACAGTGAATAATAAAAGGAAAGAAATTTGGATGAGTAATGTGGATTAAGATAAATATTATCTTTATCAAGACAGTGGCATTATCTAATCCTTATTTGGCCATGTCTTTGGATAAATTTAAGCAGCCAATTTACTAAGACAAAGATTAGGTGGTTTCGAGTACAGAACTGTCTCTTTAATGATTATCTGAATTGTAATCTTAACATTAAGTATAATTGGCTGCCATATTTTACATTAACCAGAAGTACACATAATAATCATAAAAAAGAATTCAGAAGCAGAAAAATACAATTAAATTTTAATGCTAAAAAGTCGCAATTTGAAAAACTACAACGGACTTAAGCTAATAAACTAAATGGAATGTTAGTGTCTTGAAGCCGTTCGTAATCATGGAGATAGCCGAATTCAATACAATCAACCACGCTCCAATATAGTAAAAATTCAATACAGCGTTTCTGCCGGCTATGAAATGTCTAATATTTTTAATTTTTGATTGTAATTCAATGCATGATTTTAATCGTCCCGCAGACCCATCCCCGAGGTTGCAATCGATATCAACAAAAAAAAAAAAAAATCTGAAAGCACTAATTTGACGATAATTGTAAAATCTGGAATCCAATCAGTAAAAACTAAACAAAATAAATCCAATTTTAAACTGTTAAAAAAGTGTAAATGTATGAAGCTACCATGTTTTTTGTAAATGAAAAACAACAAAAACAGTTGCAGAATGTATAATAAAATCTAAAACTGTAGAAACTTTATACGGTCCAATTATAAACTGAAAAACAGCGTAAAAGCACTGGACAAACAAACTCAATTTTAAAAACTTAGGTTTTCGAAGTAAAACATTTTTTGTTGTTGAATTTTACATTTTAACAAACATTATATACATTGTACGTATAATATTTAATCCATTACATATTCCCCCTGGTAATGCACCACAAATGTATAAAAAACTGAAGAAAAAAAGTGTGACTCAAAAATGAAAAAATGAAATAAACAGAATTCACTTCTTTCGGCATATTGTCGTCAGGAGGTTGATGTAATAAAAGGAGTAAACTGATCATCCTGTTTCTGAATTGACTATAACAAAAACAAATTAAAACAATTACAAATTAAAAATTAAAATCTGAACTACAAAACGACTAGTATCTTTATAAGTCCAGCCCCTACTAGCTGGATTAGGAAAAGAAATGCTGTCCACATATATCCAAATATCTCAAAATATCCAATAACTACAATAAATACTATACAAAACTATTCATTGAATTGAAATAAAAACATGTCGAATAAGTCATGAGTCTGGATTAAAAAAATCTAATTTGGATACCAAATGACTTCCTTGAACGGCCTATTAAATTTTATAAGTTTTTTTGCTGCATTTCATTTAAGCTTATTTCCTCGAATTTAATTACCGATATATTTTTCATTAAATAAATTCAGTTCTCACTTCGCGGCAAGGCAATTAAAAATCAAAACACCTTCATTAAAAATTTTTAAATACAGAAAACCACAAAACACCAAATAGAGTAAAAAAGAGTTTTAAAAAAATGTTACATTTAAAATTAGTTTCTCAAATCAAACAAGCAATTCGCTATTCTACTAGGAAATAAACGTTAGGCTCAAACGTAAACACCGTTAGGCTCAGTAGCACTTAAAAACTTTAAAATTGTTATCATTCTACAACTATTGTAAGTAGTTTAACTAAAGGCATAAAAACCTTAAAGGAACATAAGAACAACATAATTCAATACTTTTAAAAGAAAAGAAGTATCAGCATAGAAAATAAAAAAACTGAGCTTACCGAGACGAGTAAGAGTGGATCTATATATACTTTTGGTGAGACCGATTGCAACCGAAAAGGGAGTTGCACAACTATATGTTATAGCAGTCCCATATACAAAATTTCATCGTTCTGACGCTACTCGTTTTTGAGTTATGCGAGATACATACCTATGTACGAAAAAAAATCTCTTCTGAATCTATTTTGATTTAATCTTACAATCCGTTGGAGGGGGGGGGAGAGTCCTTTATTCTGTCCTTACGTACGGATTTCACGCAAAAACATCGTTCAAATGTATTGGAGAGCGGTCAGAATGGATATTTTCGTTGAAATATGATATCCGAATTTTTTTTAGCTATTACAATACTTCCTTCACGTCGTACAATGAAGTAAAAACAACAAATAAACAACATATCTGTAAACAACACAAGAAAAACAAAACACAGAAGGGAATAAGACTTAGTTGTAAGATAGTAACATCTAGTCAAGCTTAGGAGTTGGACAGAGAAGGACACTACTTGTTTTATAGTTATTGTGGTAATATGATGCCCGGCGTACAGTATGGTAATATAGTATCTGATATACATTATGGTAATTTGGTGCCCATCCTAAACTGTTTTAAAACTCAAAGATAAAAAAATATTAGATTATGAACTTACAAATGATGGGGTATGTTTTGTCAAATGATGGTAAATACGCTGTTATAGTTCGACCGCGTCACCCGCGACCATGAGCGCTAACACGCATGAGCCATTTGGACCGAATTATTCTCAAAATAAGGTGGAAGGATGGGGACATTTTTTCCCTCCAGCGTATGTCTTCCCGGAGATGAGAAGACTTTCACGTGACCTTTTAATAACGCCCCTTTTGGACGAGTCTATGTGTTGGCAGAATGCCAGCCAGGGTTGCGTTTGAGACGGTCGAACTATACTAGTTAAGACATATCCTTTATAAAATGCTTATTACCTACAGAAAGGAATATGTTTTTTTAGGGCAAAACGCGCGAGAATTATCTTCCTAATAAGAGGGATACCTTCGAGGAGAGCTCTCTAAGGAAAAGAATATTGGTAGAAATTTATGAACTTTCGAATGACAGAAGAATCTTTGTTTTCGAAAAAGAAAGAAAGTACATAAACTTTATAAGTTGCCTAGCTTTACACTAATATTCTTTTTGTAAACTTATGGTCTGTAAAAGGAAGACTCTTAGAAGTCCATCAAAGGAAAAGTAATTATGAAGGTTGGAATCTTCATCTTCCTATGGAGATAAAGAGGATAACGTATTTTATATAAATTGCCACGTGTTACAGATATATGTTTTTTTAAACAGTTGTGCGCCTGATAGTCCATAAACACTTAGAAAACATATCAATTAAGGAAGAATAAAGATTGGGGATAATGTTTGAAGTATCACTTTTTGCAATTTGTCAAAACCTCTATTTACTGACTGAATTGCTCTACACAATCTTGATCTGAAATCTTCATTATTCACATAAATTGCTGCCCTTAACCCTTATGTTAATGAGTTCGATGTGAATTAGAGGAAAAGACGAAGGTTACAAGAATAGACTTTTTACTTAGAGCATTTTTGATAGAGATAAAAAGAAGATAACTCAAATTATATAATTCGGTACTTTGGGTCTTTTCCTTTCTGTTACTGTAACTCCCTTTGCCAGAATTAAGACATTAAGACAAATAAGTTTTTCTAGAAAATTACACATTAAATATAAACACATTGAAATCACAAGCTATTGTCCTTCCCCAAAAAGAGCAGCATTTTCCTTTATGAAAGAAACAAATAATTATGTACTCGAAATTGCAACATTCTTTTTTCGTGAAGTAAACAATAAAGATATGTGATAAAAGCATTTTACGATATATTAATAGGATAGTTGTGTTTTCCTTGGAAACCTTTTAAAATGTCGCATTGCATAAGTTCCATATATTAAATTACACGCTGAATTAACAAACTTTGAAATAATGATGCTGTTTTCTTACCTCCTGTAAACTAAGATTCCAAGAATTTTCAATTATTGATTCTAGTTTTTGAAACACATGAAAACTCCTTATTATGAAACAGATAATTTTGAATAATAATGAAATAAATTACTGGAACACACATTCTTCCTTTGAAACACAGTGCAAAAACTGACTTAATTTACTATTATACTAAGAGTTTCAAATGTAAGCAAATAGCCGACACGTTAGGCCTAGGCAAACTTACACTTTTAAATTGTTGATAAGTCTACAACTATTGCATGCAGATTAACTAAAAGCATAAAAACTTTAGACGAAACATAAGAGCAACACAATTCAATCGCTTTTTTTTAAAAAATTGCACAATTTACTAATATATAAGAATAAAAAACAGAGCTCACCGAGCCGGTTAAAAGGGTGGGTGTATATAGATGTATATAGAACTGCTATAACATTTAGATATGCACTATGTATGTATAACATTTAGATATGTACTATATGTATGTATATAGAACTGCTATAACATTTAGATATGCACTATATGTATGTATATAGAACTGCTATAACATTTAGATATGCACCTCCTATTTTGGTTGGAATCGGCCGCACCGAAAGTATATAAATTTATGTGTATATATATATATATATACTCTGTTACTCGACTTAGTCAGTTGAGTTTTTTTATTCTTATATGTTGGTAAATTGTGCATTTTTTTGCTTTAAAAATGATTGAATTCTGTTCTTCTTATCTTCCAGTTAAGGTTTTTTTCCTTTAGTAAATCTGCATGCAAGATTTGTAGAATTATCAATAATTTAAAAGCTGTTTAAGTGCAGCTAAGCCTAATCATTTTTCTAATGGCGGACATATTTGTTTACATTTGAAACTTATGAGAATATTGGATTTGTTGCCAGTCGAGAGAAACTAAGCTTCGCAAGAACAAAGATAACGCCTTCTTTTATTATTGCGAATTAAATCATGCTTAATCCATTCGAGAATTTATTGGAGGAAATAAGTGTTTAAGATTTACTTCGAAATTTTTAATATAGATATTTTGAGTTATTATGCTTTGTCGCAAAGTGAGAACTGAACTAATTGAATGAGAAATACTGATCGTCTGCGAAAAAACTATTTCTTTCTTTCTTTCTTTTTTTTTTGTTTGTTTGATTTCTTTTACACATCATTTTAGATTTATTATAGTACTTGAATAGAACATGTGGCAACAATTAGGTAATTCTCCAGATGATATACATAATTTTTTTGCATTCTGAGTTATAAAATGAATGGGATGTAAAGCTGTTAAATGAAGCTAGCGCCAGAGTGTCACTTTAGTAAACAAATATAGTGAATTTTAAAGAGTGGATTTATTCTAACGTGATTTATGCGCTATCGATGAAGTAGCTCCAATTCAATCCAATAAGTTTAAAAGAAATGCAAAAGGCGTATAATTTAATATTTCGCACAAGGAAGTAACTTAGTGTACGCATCAGATTTTTATTTAAAATAACAGGAATACATATCCTCAGGTTGAAAATAGCCAGAAATCTGAAGCAGGATCAAACTGAACATAATTAACTCAAGGTCATCACTTTCTTGGGTTGGGAAATTCTTTTAGACATAGCTCATAGCTCTAATGACCTCTTTTTATCCAACCACAGATCGGTATTTGCCTGCATCCCTCTGGATTTTGAAATTCGACCTTATTTGGGGGAAGTAAGTAAGTTCTACGGTTACAAAATTCGTACGTGTGGGTCTGCACACGTTTAATTCCAGAACAGACGGTTTTTCGAAGAACCGCCTTTTCCCTCATCAGCTCTTGTGAAATTTTGAGAATCTTTCCCCCGTTTTATGGATATTGCGGAAAAACGAATCATCCGAAGACCTTAAACCTGTGGTTTCTGTTATTCTTCTTTTGTCGTTCAGTTTACCTACATTGGAGGAAATGTTTCGTTGAAAATGAATTGTAATTAAACGCTTAGTTTTTTTAAACGAAAAGGCGCCTTAATTTAGTTTTTGAACCCTTTTTTTAAAATATATAAGTGGAACTGTATACTAGTGGATACTGTGTGCTTCAAAATACTTCCTTTGCTCATTTTAAGCTACTTAAACCGCGTTTTACTTCTGGAAGCAAGTCTGGAAATCATTTTTCGAAAATCGTTGAAAGCATGCTTCGCATAATGTTAAATATCAGTTTAGGTTTAAAAATCTTTGTTCTTTCGGCGCATATTTATTTTTGAGAAAACCGCAAATCACAGGGTGCAAGTCAAGTGAATGCGCAGGTCCTTTAAATTGGTTGTAGAGACATTAGGTATTTTTTGAAAGCCGGAGAGATGGTAAATAAGCAATGCCCTCGCCGGGACTCGAACCATGGACCTCTCGAATACGCTCCGAGCTTGCTGAAAACTACACGCCACTGTAGAGTCATTAGGTTTATTTTGGAGCAGACGCCGAGTGTGCTGACCATTACACCACGAAGGCACGCTAAGGAGGCGGGAGAAATACCTTATACACTCTCCCTTTTACAGAGCGACTGGGAATTAGGGGACTCAATGGCGAAATCCTGGTGGTGGAGAATCATTATCCACCACCTTTTTTAGTTCGGGCGCCACTGTAAAGACATTAGGTATTTTTTGAAAGTAGGCGAGATAGTAAATGAACAATGCCGTCGCCGGGACTCGAAC
This sequence comes from Stegodyphus mimosarum, assembly GCA_000611955.2. NCBI lineage: Eukaryota > Metazoa > Arthropoda > Arachnida > Araneae > Eresidae > Stegodyphus > Stegodyphus mimosarum. The sequence goes on from KK119492.1 coordinate 606,746, forward strand.
CACGGACCTCTCGAATACGCGCCGAGTCTGCTGACTACCACACCACGAAGGCATGCTAAGAAGGCGGAAGAAATACCTTATAAAGAAACCACATTTTTATCCAGAAAGTGTTTTCCAAAAAACGCATTGTGATTTTTTTCTGCGTAAGGTTGAAGACATCTTCACGTGAATACTTCAGCTAAAATTAGCTTAACAGTTACCTAACCTCTAATTTTTCAACTATGCATTTTTACCGTTTGGCGGACTGTATTGCATCTCGTTCTCGTTTAACATTAAAATCATCGTTGTTATCTTTGATTGACCACTTCTGATCATCTTCAAGTCCACCACTACTATGCCACTCAAACAAACTCTAATTTTGATGGCATATTACGTCACACTTTCAGCAATCCCAATATTTCAACAGCAGTTTTCGATTTTCACATAAAATTTGATGTTATTACACTGGTCTAAATTTTGCTCGCCCACTTTTACTTCAAAATTAACTTGAATATATGTACTATCTACTCTAAAGTTAATGCATACCTTCTCCTATCAGCCTGAAATTTATGTACTTATTACTTCACACGTGTTCACACAACAATCGGTACTCATGTCCTTCGTATGTATTTATGTTACGGCAATATTCCGTAGCTATTTCATGAATTAAATTATCGCACCTTCTATATATTGATTAGGTAGAATATACATCGGATTCCCAAAACTAATCACCGGCTTTGTCTTCGCAAACCGTCAAAATATACTCCCAGTTGAAAAAAATGTTTTAAATGATGCAAAGGTTTATGTTTTTGAATTTAAAAAAATCTGATATGTACACCACATAACTTCCTAAGTGTACGCAATTTTTCCTGCATTTCATTAAAACGTATTTCCTCGAATTTCGTTAGTGATATATTTCTAATTCAATAAATTCAGCTCTTACTTCGCCGCAAGGCAACAATACATAAAACATCAAAATACCTTTATTAAAAGTTTAAAATATAGAAAAATATATAATGTAAATACAGTTAAAACTATTTAAAGAACAATTTTTACAATTAAATTTGAGTTTCCACGAGAATCTTTTCTGAATCTATTTTAAATCCTTTTTGCAAATCGTGTTGGGAAAAAGAATCATTTATTTTGTCCTTAGGTACAGATGTTATGCAAAAATATCGTTAAATTGCATTCGATAGCGGTCAAAATGGATATTTTCGTTGAAATATGATGCCCGAAAATTTTCATGATTACAGTACTTCCTTTACTTCGTACAAGGAAGTACAAAGTCTCAAAACTCCATCTGACTTTCTAATAGTTTTGTGTTTCGATTATAAAATCTGTAATTCGAGGCAATTTAAGGGAATTAATTTTGTTTCCGTAATATTTATAAGCAAATTTGGCTTTTAACAATCGGAAACTTTGAGAAGTGGTTTATAGGGAACTATTCCTATTTTTTTTTTCGACGAAAACATATTTCGAAGTTAAAGTTCCAAAACTCCTTTTGACGGTTTTCAATTTGGTAGAGTTTAAGCTGTAATATGTTTCGATTATAAAAATTATAATTTGAGGCAGTCAAAGAAGGAGTCTTGTTTTCATAATTTAATTGTCTTGCGTTTGACGAAAATCAGATTATTTTAGAAAAAAAAAGTACTTAATGATAAATAAAAAATTATATTAAGTAATAAATCCAGGAAAAGAATTTAGACATGTTGTGTAATAACTAAAGTAATAATTTTAATATAGAGAAAAGAAAGACAAATTGAATAAATATACAGATCGGGTATCATATTTCAACGAAAATCTCTATTTTGACCGCTATCAAATGCAGTTTAACGAAGTTTTTGAGTGACATTCGTACGTAAGAACAGAATAAAGGACTCTTTTACCCCCAAAAAAATTGTAAAACTGATTTAAAGTGGATTCCGAAGAGATTTTTTCGTGGCGTCTGTGCGTACGTACCTATGTATGTATGTACTCACATAACTCAAAAACGAGCAGCCTCAGAACGTTGAAATTTTGTATATAGTACTGCTATAACATGTAGATAGGCACCTCCTATTTCGGTTGCAATCGGCCGCACCGAAAGTATATAAATTTATGTATTTTATTTATATCCACTCTGTTACTCGGCTCAGTGAGCTCAGTTTTTTATTTTTATATGTTGATAAATTGTGCAATTTTTGCTTTAAAAATGGGTGAATTACGTTGTTCGTATCTTCCGATTAAGTTCTTTATGCCTTTAGTAAATCTGCATGCAAGATTTGTGGAATTATCAACAATTTAAAAGTTGTTTAAGTGCTGCTAAGCCTAATCATTTTTCTAATGGCGGACATATTTGCCTACATTTGAAACTTAGGAGAATATTGGATTTGTTGCCAATCTAGAGAAACTAGCCTCTCAAAAACAAAGATTACGCCTTCTTTTATTATTGCGAATTAAATCATGCTCAATCCATTCAGGAATTTATTCTAGGAAATAAGTGTTTAAAATTTATAGATATGTTGAGTTTTTATGTATTTTTGCCTTGTCGCGCAGTAGGAACTGAATTAATTGAATGAGAAGTACTGAATCGTCTGTTAAAAACTGTTTTTTTTTGTTTAATTTCTTTTACAAATCGTTTTAGATTTATTATAGTATTTGAATAGAGCGTGTGGCAATGATTAAGCAATTCTCCAGATGCTATACATAATTTTGTGCGTTCTGATGAGTTATAAAATGAATGAAATGTAACGCTGTTAAGTGAAGCTAGCGCCAGAGTTATAAGGTATATCTCGCACATTCTTAGCGTGCCTTCGTGGTGTAATGGTCATCCCACTGAGCCGGTATTTCAGAGGTCCGTGGTTCGATTCCCGGCGAAGGAATTGCATATTTTTCACCTCTCCTGCTTGTAATTAACCTAATGTCTCTACACTGGCGCCCGAACTAAAAGGGTTGTGGATGATGACTCTCCACACCCAGGATCTGGCGACTATGTCCCCTAAAACCCTAGTCGCCCTTTAAAAAGGGGAGTATATAAGGTATATCTCGCACATTCTTAGCGTGCCTTCGTGGTGTAGTGGTCAGCACACTGAGCCGGTATTTCAGAGGTCCGTGGTTCGATTCCCAGCGAAGGAATTGCATATTTTTCACCTCTCCTGCTTAATTACCCTAATGTCTCTACAGAGTGTCGCTGTGTACGGCGAATTTTAATGAGTGCATTTATTCTATTGTGGTTTATGCGCTGTCGATGAAGTAGATTTAATTCAATCCAATAAGTTTAAATGCAAGAAAAAATGCGTATAATTTAATATTCCGTAGAAGGAAGTCATGTGGTGCACACATCGGATTTTTTTCTCTGAATGGGAGACGGGAGAGGGAAAGAAAAAGTTCCTCTAACTACGTCCCGATAATTGAAATAATTAGAATGTTACCACAGAAAGTGTTACACCATACACTTTTTAATCAAGCAAATTCTGGTATGAAGTTTGCCTCGTTATTTAAGATCAAGATTACGGTTAAGGTGAATGGCAATGGGGTGCGTTATATTATGCACATAGATATTCTTCGCTATATAATCCAGCTGTAAAAATATAGAATGCCGGCATTGAAAAGTAACGAGGGTTAATTTATGGAACTTTGAAAAACTATCTTTTCTAGTATTGTAGGAGTAGAATAGCTAAACTGTGGGGCAGCAATTTGGTCTTTAAAGTCCTGGTTCTGGTTCTTACAATATTTTTCGCATAAACAGAGCATAATAATGTATATAATATTAATCTGAATTTTCTCAACTTTTTTATATATATGTCTATTAGACTCAAAGCATAAAGTTATTAATTTCAGAGATAATTTTGAAAATTTATCAATAACGTTTACACTTATCTTTTTTTAAAATCCTCAACTCCACTAGCGGGAAAATAATTTTGTTCGGACTGGATCAGATTATTCAGATTACGGCAAAGCAGATCAGAGTTACCTCCCAAAGGGATATCTGCCTTCATAGAGGATATTTTAAGGGAAACTCATTAGTATTCCCATTATACATTGGTAAAACGAAAAATTTCCCACGCATCTAGGCCGTTTCACTGAAATCTAAAGCTGTGTTCACGTTCAGCGATTTTACCTCTCGGCCGCGGGGGAGGGGAGAGTCCGGCCTCGACAGGTCTCTCGGTTGATAATTTTCTAGAACCGAATTTCTCATAGCAGTTAAGGACACTGATTGAAAGACAAACACCCCAGTGTAAAATTTAAAGTCATACGAAAAAGGGACCCTTAGATTGACATATATTAAGTGAAAACCTCTGGATTTCAAAACCGATCAAACATATGTCCATCTTCTTGAAAGAGGGGGGGATATTATTCAAGATCGAAAGCAAAAATATCTTTGCTACTGAATAAAAAGGATCTATGTCTGATTGCTCTTGAAATTCACAAGTTTATTCAAAATCTATGCCAATCTAAGTTATTTTTTTGACCTAATGTTCAATTAAATACATATAAACATTTAAACCATAGCAAGTTCATTCGTAGTTTGGTAATTCAGTCGCTGATGTAAATTGTTTTTAAAGAAAGGCATCTCTAAAATTTCATTTTCTTGTAGACTCGATCGTACCTAATTATCCCTTGTTTTCCCCCTTTTCCTAATTTCCCCCTTTTCCTTTTGTTCCTTCAAACTCTCCAAAGTTATCATAATTTCTGGGTTCACATTACAAAATAACCATGTATATTCATAAATGTATCTTATTCATTTCTTACTGTCCATTCAATCCGACGTGTGCTTAGAAATTATTACACTTTTATATTGTTATTTAAACTGCACGTTTTTGTCTAATATTTACATCCTGACTTTACAGGAAAATTTTCCCTCTCGCCGCGTCATCTTGCCAAGCACGAGACTTGAAAGGAAAACAGGACAGCGCCATCTGATTGAAAGATGATGACAGAAGCACGTGATAATTCCTCACTTTCATAAAAACAGAACAAAATGGATGTGACGTAGTGATGACTAAGTAGAATGACGCTATAGAAGGTTGCGTGGATTTTCGTAACAGGATTCACGTGAGCTGCTTGGGAGAGAAAAATCAACAAATTGAGAGCAAGAATTCTGTAGTAGAAAGCCAAGTAATAGACATTCCGTTTGAAACACCTCGGCAATGGTTTTGGGAAACTCGTGATTTTTGAAATACTAATTAGCTTTCATGAAAAAGATTACATAAGACATTCGTGTAATAAGCTTAGCTACCCATTACGAAGCAATCAATAACTTACCAGTGAATTACGAGAAATTTATATGCGTCTGATAAAACTTTTAGCTCGTTTTGCTGTTGAAGAATTTGTTTTCATTAATACAAAGACAGAAACTTTATGAAATCAGATTTATTAAAACATAAATCGTAGAGCAATAATTACAATGGAGTACTGCAAGGATTGAGACAAGTGCATTCTTTGCGCAGTAACTCCAAACGAATGCTTCATATGTTCAAACGAATGTTCACGTTTGTTTTCGAACACTTGTATTTTTGAAATTTATTGGCATAGATCGTTTACTAAATATTGAAATATAAACTCCAAATTTTTAGTCTGTTAGTCTATTTAATCTCGAAACGGTATTTTGTTTTGGTTCACTATAAATGACGTATCACTTTTTAATTTGTAGCCACCAAATATTATAGCCCTGTATTATATTTAAAGAAATTAAATAATACAGAATCTGCATGGATGTAGGTATGCTTCTCGCAGTGTGAAAAAACCAGGGTACCTAGAACCATCAAATTCTGAATAACGTTATCCTCCACCCGAACATGGCCATCTGGAAGACCGAATTTAGAATTTCGAATTTTGTTTTAGTATCTGTTTCATATTTTGTAAAACTTTAACGAATTTTTTTATTAACAAATAACGAATTTTTCATTAACAAATTCAATGATTTCAAAGCGAACAATGGCAACTCTATACGGAAAAAGACATTTTTATCTCCTGCGCGCGGGGCTGTCTATCGGAAATTCTAAAGATATTTTGTTTTCAAATATTTTATGATATTGCTGTTGAATTGAATTTTATGTGGTTTAAGCGTGAAGAACATGATATTTAATAAATAAAGGTACCGTAATAACACACAAAACTTGAAAAAAAAACGCGCCTTATGCATAATATAAAATCTGAAAGCTTTGAGATTTTTTTTTCTTCCTAATGTATTTTTTTTTCGCTATTTTAAGCGTTGCTTATTACAAAAAAAGTGATCATGAATATATTTCTTGCTATAAAATAATTTATTCAAACATATTAGTTGGTAACTCACATAATAATTCGGACAGCCAAAACTTCTGAATGATATTTGCTGTTAGCAAATTCCTTTACGGAATTTTTCTTTGTTATTTTTGTTGCATCACTAATTATTAAAATTATAACAGGGAATTATTTTTTTAACTTATTATTAAAATTATCTTAATTACCTTAATTATTAAAATTATAATAGGAAATTATTTCCTAATCTTATCGCGGGTGAATCATCGCTGCCGGAACATTCTAAGTTTTATGCAATACCAAGTTTCCACGCTCAGTAAATAAAAAAATGGGGAACCAACTGAGATTGTAAACAACAAACTCACCTAACAACTAAATGCTAAAGCAACAAAAATGGCATAACACAAGTAAATTTTCGTGACTACGATTTCGAAAGTTAAACAGAACATTAATTTTCGGAAAGAAAATGACGAAACATGTGTCCGCGAGAACAACGGAGAAAAAATAGAGAATATGGAAAACATTGCAAGAAGAAACGGCCAACGCAAAACTGCGAACAAAACGCCGAAATATGAAGTAAGAATCAGACAGCTCTTTTCATGATGATGTAAATTTAAGAAAACAACAGAGCGCATGCTGAAGAAAGTAATTATAAGCGAAGGGAATAAATAGGCTTGGACGTAAATAAATGTGCAGGACTATTGGTTTGAACGCCGAATCCGATTGTTTATTATTATAATATTACTTCCATTTCTTCTTTCTAGGCTTTATCCATGGTGAATACTGCTCAGATGCGGTCCAGTCGTAAATTACAAAGGAGAAGGGGAGATTCCGTTTCGAATATGTGCAAAATATGGTGGCCATTTAAACATCTAACGTCTGTACATTCAGTTTTATAGAGAGGAAAATATAGAATAATTGAATTCTTTGCATGAATGCAATTTGGTACCACGAAAATGGATTATTCAAAGGAAAACCGTAAATCAAATACATCTGTTTTGTAAAAATGATGTTTTGTAAATATGATTTGTAAAAAGACACATATTTATTACATCAATGGATTTGTATTGCAAATGTATTTTGAGTTTGGTATTTCGAATGCAAAGTATCTGAGTATTTTTAATTAAAATGGCTAAAATGAAGTATTCTTAACTAAAATAGCTAAAACACAGTTTTTTTAACTAAAATAGCTAAAACACAGTTTTTTTAACTAAAATGGCTTTCAACCTTGCTATTTTAATCGATTTTAACTGTCATTTTGCCTCTGATACAGCCCTCTTTTGAGTTCAATAAAAGTCGATTAGCACTTTCTGATGTTCATTTTTCTTTCTAGTGAGTGTACGTTGTACACATGCATCACTCGTACTTGTCGCTTGCAACTTTTAACATTGCTGGGAAAAAAATCAATATAGTAATCAATAAAATGATCTTTAGCGATGCTAAGATAATTATTATTAAGCATCGTTATGTCACAGTGCCTCAAAAGAGTCTCATTGTTTAGAGATAGATTAACATTATGCTCATATCCGAGTCCAAAAAAAAAATATTAAGAAATTTGAAAGCTTTTACATTTTACATTACGCCCAAAGGGGGGTTTTCTTTACGTTTTCTGTGCTACCTTTATTTATTAAATATCATGTTCTTCGCAATTAAATCATAAAATTCAATTCAACATAAATATCGCAAAATAATTTTAAAATGAGCATATATTTAGAATTTCCGATACACAGTCTCGCGCGCTGGAGATGAAAAAATGTTTTTTTTTCGTACAGTGTTGCCATTGCTCGCTTTGAAATCGTTGAGTTTCTTAATCAAAAGTTCGTTAAAGTGTTAAAAAGTATGAAATCGATAATAAAACAAATTCCAAATTCGAAATTTGGGCTTCCAGGTGCCCGTATTCGGAGGAGGATTACATTATTCAAAATATGATGGCTGCAGGCACCGTTGTTTTATCACAGTGCGAGAAACATACATACATTTATGCAGATTTTTCATTACTTACTTTCTTTAAATATAACACAGGGCGATAATATTTGGTGGCAACAGTTTGAAAAGTGATACGGACATTTACAATGAATCGACGCAAAATTCCCAAACGAAATTAATAGCCCTTCTGAGCTGACGCTCCTTTGCGCTAAAAAAAAGCTGCGAATCAAAATTAAGATGGTTGTTGATAAGAAGCCTTAAAGTAGTTGTAGGAAAGTAGTTGTAGTAGTTGTAGCCTTAAAGTAGTTAAAAGTAGTTGTAGGAAATGTTAATTAAAAGCTGAATATTATCATGTGGATGAAACACTTATTCGAAATTTGATCAAGTGTATGGCAACAATATTCAAAATTTGATCAAGTGCATGGCAACAATATTGCTATTGTTGCTTTTTCTGTGTATTTCATAAAAGAATGGTTGCGAAAGCTTCAAGGAGTTTGAACTTCTACTTCCGACCTAATTTTGCCTACTACCCATACCTTCTCCGGGCTTCATATTTCGTAAGTGCACATCTGTATCGCCACCGAGGGATATTTAAGGATATCAAAATCTCTTCTTGTCACAGATATATTGTTCATCGAGTTTAAAGGTCGTTAGACTAATGTACGAATTTCAATGAATAACATGTGTTTTTCTACATTTTTAACACATATGTTAATAAACTAGCAAAAAAAAAAAAAAAAAAAAAAAAAAAGTCCTATTTAGTACTTTTCAACTGAAATTGGATCGTATTATTAGTCTAAAGGGGCAATTTGCCCAAAAGAACTATTAATTTCGTTTTGGCATTTTCCGTCGATTCACTAAAAGCGTTGTTTCACTTTTCAAAATTTTTGTCACCGAATATTAGAGCCCTGCATTATATTTAAAGAAATTAAATAATGAAGAATCTGCATAAATGTATGTCTGTTTCTCGCATAGTGATAAAACAACGGTACCTAGAGCCATCAAATTTTGAATGTTGAACTTTTTTACCCATCTGGAAGCCCAAATTTGAAATTCGGAATTTGTTTTATTATCGATTTCATATTTTGTAAAACTTTAACGAATTTTTGATTAACAAACCCAAGGATTTCAAAGCGAGCAATGGCAACGTTGTACAGAAAAAAACATTTTTATCTTCAGCGCCCGCGACTATGTATCGGAAATTCTAAAAATGTACTCTTTTTAAAATTATTTTGCGATATTTCTCTTGAACTAAATTTTATGGAAGTGCGAAGAACATGGTATTTAATAAATAAAGGTAACACACAAAATGTAAAAAAAAAACGCCCCTTTGAATGCAATTAAAAATATGAAAGCTTTCAGAATTTTTTTTTTTTTTTTTGATATAACAATGCTTTCTAGGCTTTTTTGCTTGACTTACTGTACCTTGCTAAGGGTAAAAAAAGGAAATCCCTAGACGAAAATAATGTAACGCAATGTTAATAAACAGATAGGTATGATTAATAGAACTCATTTGATAATTATAATTTAATTCCCAGTTATAAGTAGGTACATGTTATTACTAATCTAAGCAAGTGCTCTTAATATTATTAAACTGTTCCGAGACTGTAAATATCCATTATTTTCATTAACGAGTTATTTTATGTTTTGGAGTTTTACTGTCACTTCTTCCTTCCGTTTTCCCGCCAGAATGCAAATTAATTCACGTGTATTTAAGGTGAAGTTTACAGTTGTAAGAAAATGCGTGTCTGCTTCCCGAGGTCACGTTACTAAGTTGCTGAATCAGGTAAGATTTATATATCTTCAGCCTTGTATTATAACTGCCGATAGTTGAATTTCACCGTCGGTTAAGTTTTGAGCCACCTTCGTGTTAATTGATCAATGTAGCCTTTGGCAACTAGCCTTATTTAAGTTAAATTTTACATTTGAGTTACTGTTACTTTAAGTTATGTCGACACAAGTTGTTTGCTGAGTTATGAGCACCAAGTGTGCCTAATGTTTTTATTAGTTTTAAATAAAATGACTTTTACACCCTTCTTAAGTTCAAGTTGTTACTTAGCGGTAATTGGATGCTAGTCTATCTAAAATTTGTTTACACTTTAGATACCAAAGAAAATTTAACCTAATTTTTATATGTTTAATAAGATTGCCCAGACGGAAAAGTCGTTAGTGATTCTGACTGTCGTATTGAAGGGCCTGGGTTCGAATCCCGGAGATGACATGTACGCAAACTGTCTGTCCCTTCATAGAAGACAATGGTCCCACCTATTAGGTGCGTCCATAAAAAAGTGAAAACCGCTTCCGGCTTTAATAGTGGCCAACGTCTATGACAAATTGTGCCTCCCATAACCGGGGGACATGTTTAATAATATCTAAAAGAAAAAGATTGCTTCAAAAATTTTTGCATCCTATATACTTTGTCTCCATTATGGTACCATATACACCCATATATGCATTTTGGTAAATATTGATTTACAGTTAAGAGCAAATGAGATTTCTCTTTGAAGCTCCGTTCTAGTTTTTATTGAAAGAACCTCTTGGTGCAAAGCCCTCTGCGAAATTAAGAACAATATATCAGGCAAGATTTTTAAAAAAAATTTTCTCCTGACATATTGATATTCAACGAGATCTAAACACAATTTGCTTTTTAAAAATATCTCAGTTTAATACTTCTAGCACACCTACTTAGTATTTTCTCCTTCGTAATTAACGTCATTCTCCCCTTCTTGACCACATCCGAGGCGACACCATCAGGGTAACGACAACTGAGGAAAGCAGTCGAGTCCTCTAATTTGCTAAAATCCTCTAATCTCCTATACGACATATGTTAAGATCACAAATGAAAGGAGGCTCGTTATAATCTTGAAGTACCTATTTTAAAATAACAGACTACCACATTTGCTTCAGATATTGGAACTTATTCTTATTTAGGAGAACGTGTGATTTTATTTTAATCACTTTAGCTAATAAATCTTCAACGAAAATGCTCGTAAATAAACCCACTGAAAAGTTTATTTCTTTTCACAATCGCATTGCTTTACACTTTAGAAATAAAAAAACTACTTTTAGTTACTTAAAATCTAGAAGTCATTCGTAAATTTAAGAACATAGAGGTAAAGCAAATGTTCGTGAGAAAAGTCACCAATGAGCTGGGAATATTTTAGTTGATAATTATCTTCATTATAATTATAGAAGCAAAAAAACTTCCTCTTGTGACAGTGATGACATTTAGAGTTATTGTTGAGAAATATTGAACAGAAATGTAAACGCCATACAAGAAAAACAAGTTTGGGGGAGGAAATATTCTAGACGAAAACTTTCATTTCTGTGGCGTAACGACTCAAACATCAGCTAATCAATCTTAACCTCTAGATGATGTTTCATTTTGCTGTTAATTCAGCTGTTTATTATTGTAAGTTAATAGCTTTGTTTTCAGCCGAAAGATTTCCATAATATGTTATTTCTTTTATTTGCAAAAAAAAAGTATTGGTAAGAGAGAAATTTTTTTCAATTAAAGCGACAGAAAATTTTTTACGTATTATTTCGTAAAACTTACAAATTTTTCATTGACAAACTGTACGATTTGGAAGCGAACAGTAGTAGTGCTTTTCGAAATAAAGCATTTTTATCTCCAACGCGTAGACTGTTGCCACTTAGAAAAATGAGTGCGAAAATTAATATTTTCATAGTTTTTAATTAATATCTCGGCTGATCAAAGTCGTACGAAGATTGGAACAGCCAAAACTGCTTCCCACGAATTTTTGGAATCGGGAATAATGTATTTAATGTTTGGCAATGCTACTTTTATTTCATTGTAAAACTTAGAAATTTTTTATTAACAAAATCTACGATTTGAAAGCGAGCAGTGGCAACGCTTTTCGAAATAAAGCAGATTTTTGATTTCCCACTTGCGACACTGTTGCCACTCGGAAAAGCGAAGGCAAAAATTATCGTTTTTTCGAATTTTTAATTAATATCCCTGATTTTAGATACTTTGTTTTTGGAAAAAAGTGGACGTCGACCTTTTCCAGGATAATGAAAAGAATTGCAGAAAGTTTGGTCACGATAGCCATAGTAGTGACTGAGTTATTAGAGGACAAACAAACAGACTAACTTTTTAGTCCAAAGGGGCTTTGTCCCTAAAGGACTATTGTTTTCGTTTTGCGATTTTGCGTCGGAAACATTAAAAGTCTGTATCACTTTTCAAACTGTTGCCACAAAATATTGCAGCCCTGTATTATATTTAAAGAAATTAAATAATGAAGAATGTGCATAAATGTATGTATGTTTCTCACACTGTGATAAAACGACGGTACCTAAACCCATCCAATTTTGAATGCCGTAATCCTGCTGCAAAAAAACATTTTTATCTGCAGCGCGTGAGACTGTGTGTAGGAAATTCTAAAGATATGCTCAGTTTAAAATTATTTTGCGATATTGTTCTTTAACTGAATTTTATGGTTTAAATGCGAAGAACTTGATATTCAATAAATAAAAGTAACATACAAAATGTTTAAAAAACGCCCCTTTGGACGTAATTTAAAATCTGAAAGCTTTCAGATTTTTTTCTTTATTTATATATTTAAATGAAAGAAATCAGCTTATTCTTTCCAAGCAATAACCAATTCGTAATTTTTTTTTGTTGCCAAATTTTTGCTATACAATGACGTCACATGCAGCCGCGTGCTTTCTTCAGAGTCAGAATATAATCTTAGAATAACATGTTTAATGTTTGGCAATGCTATTTTTATTTCATATTTTGTAAAACTTAAAATTTTTTTGTTTAAAAAACTCTGTGATTTGAAGGCGAGCAATGGCAACATTTTCCGAAATAAAAGCAGATTTTTATGTCCAGCGCGCATGACATTTGTCAGTCGGAAAAAATGAGTGCGAAAATTGGCGTTTTCTGAACTTTTAATTAATATATCGATCAACTAAATTCGCACGAAGATGAGAATGGTCGAAATGGCTTCCCACGAATTTTTAGAATTCGGGGGGGGGGAAACTCTTTCGAAACTCAACTCGAAACCCTCTGTTCCGGAGAAGACAGTGTCACAAAGAAACAGACAGATGTGCACAGATTTTAATAATATAAAATTTTTAATGCTCTGTAATATAAACTCGACTTCAATATTTTTCTGTACAATATTCTTTAGCGACGCATAAACTACAACTGTCATTACAATAATTTGTAATTATTCTTTACCAAAGTATTTTACTTCGAAAGTTTAACTATGAATGAGTTCACATTCTACAAAATGTTTTCAAAAGGTAATCCATTTAAAATTCTTCAGATGACCTAATTTCACTTGTTCAAGTACAAAATACAGACGGAAGAGAAATCACGAAATTCTTTACCAGTCTTTTAAGTCTTTTTAAGGCAAACCTGTCTTTGTAAGGCCTTCGCAAGTTCTCGAAAACGTGTATGTACAAGGGACAGCCAGATATAAATATGAATTTTCTTGTTCTATTCTTATAAAAAAATCAACGTTATCATTACTTACAGGGCAAAAATACACATTTTTCGACTTGCCAATATAATCCTAGTTGCCTTAGTTTTAAGCAATGTGTCGAAGCAGGAGGTTCGCGTGAATATTATTGTGTTATTCTATCGGTATTTACTCGAGACTTAAGAGTCGTTTGGAGGTACTGTTTCTCTCAGTCTACAGAGTACGAATGGTGCGGTCTTTTAAAGAAGGTTGAATGAGAACTGAAAGTGAATCACATGATGTTCGGCCGTAAATCTCTACTGATGAAAATTAACTGACTGCTGTTAACGTGCAGATTCAAGTCGATGGAAATTTATCGTAAAACAAATCGTTAAATGACTGCTAGACAAATTGCTGGTAGTGGGAAAACATTAAAGTTCATTTAAATGAGTTCGTTTAGAGAGTTAAAGTCAGTTTCAAGTGAACTCCCCATTTTCTGATGCCTAAACACAAACAGACACAAGAGAGGTTGATTACAGTCTACGCAGCGTTGTGAAAAGACACATTTTTAGATTCTATATTAATCTATAATGAAACGTACGTGCAGTATATTCCAGAATAAAAAACAAGCATGTCATAGTAAAGAAATTTAAGTCTAATTAACAGGTTATTAATACTATGCAAGAATGAGTCAACACGCAATTTATTTTTCTGGAATTAAGGAACTTTCTGGACGCTGGAACAAGAGTGTACTGCAATGGTAAATGATTCTATAAAAAATAGTATGTAAGCATTTCATTGTATTCAATAAATGAAGTCTAACTGATAAATTCTTGTTTATATTTGAGCATACCTCGTAGAGAACACGATTATTTGGTTACTGAATACACTTATGAGCATTTAAAAACATCTTCATAATTGTATGAAGCGTCGCTAACAAAATTCACATTAGCTATATTTATACACTCCCGAAATACCTGCAGAATGCGGGATGTTTTCTAGGGCATACTTTAAAATGAGAAAATGCACTGAAATATGAGATTATCTCACATAGTTTGGGATAACGTTCGTTTCATTATTGTTGATTTGATCCGAAGTAAGCGCATTGTTCGTTTGATATGAATTAAGGAATGAATAATACAAAGATCCTTCGGATAAAATTGAAGATATATAACAAACTTTCGCAAAAAATATATGCACAAATTAATATTGATATCAACTATTCAATCATTATACTAGAAGCGAATTACTAATCAAGCTTCTGTCCCTTTAAAGTGGCACTTTCATTCAAGAGTTCATGGGATATGAAGATTGCGAATTTTTACTCTAAAAGGGCTGTTAGTCGCGAAATACGATTTTGCTTTGATTCAACGGAACTTTCGTTCCAGTCTACTGCCATTCTATAAAATGTAAGGTACTTTTATCTTTCAAACTGAATCGGTATGTTTTCAATTAACAAATTAAATTATTTAAAAGCAATGGATGCAGTTCTTAAGAATATTATTTTTTCACTTTTTAATCGGATTAATAAAAATTTTTTAAAAATTTGAAAGTGTTCTTATTTTAGCGGTTGCTTAAAGAGCCCTTTTAAAATTTCATATGGTTTAGAGATTATCAATAAAGATGGCGCAGGCAGAAAACAGCCAAGCATTTTATATGATATTAGAAGAATATGTATTTAGACTATGGGTGCACTATAGATCTTCCGTATATTTAAAAAGTGAAAACAAAATGTGTAGTGCAATTCTATAAAAATATTGTTTGATTTTAATTAGACATGTCATAAATTAAATGGCTTTTTATTAAAATCAATCAGATTAAAAAGTAAAAAATTGTTAAAAAAAATTCTGAGAGTTTTCAGATTTTATATCACTCTCAAAGGGTTTTTTTTAACGTTTTGTGTGTTACCCTTATTTATCAAAAATATCATATTCTTCGCAGTCTAACCATAAACTTCAATTCAACAGCAATATCACAAAATGCCCATATTCGGCTGGAGACGTACGTTATTCAAAGTTTGATTGCTCTAGGTACCGTTGTTTTATCATAATGCGAGAAACATACATTCATTTATGCCGATTCTTTATCATTTAATTATATTAAATATAATATAGGGCGATAAAATTTGGTTGCAACAGTTTGAAAAGTGAAACGCCGTTTATAGTGAAACATCACAAAACACCAAAACGAAATTAGTAGCTGGGCTATAGTGTACTAGAAGATATCTTCTAGTACACTATAGCTTGGGCTAATAATATTCTTAAGTATTGCATCTATTGTTTTAAAACAGTTCAATTTGTTAACTGATAACAGAGAGATTAACATTTAAATAGCTTAGTTAGCTAATTGATAACAGACAGGTAAATATTAAAGAATAATATTTTACTTTTTTACGAATGGCAACAGACTCAAATAAAAAGTGAAAAAATGCAAAATCGTGATTCGAGATGAGTGGTATAATTGATTTAAAAATGAGTTTAATTCGCGATATATCTATTTAATTAAGAACATTAAATATTTTTATAGAATTGCATTGCACATTTTTTTTAATTGTTTAAATAAGAAGATTTATTACAGTCCCATGTTAGTCTAAATGTATATTCACCTAATATCTCTAAAATGTTTCAATAATCTCTATTTATACACTGCATTCAACTTTAAAAGAACCCCTTTAGAAAACCTGAATCCTTTGAGTTTTTTCTTTAACATTTTCTTCTCTTATTCAGTTATTCGTTCCAGAAGAAATTTATATTGAAGTCAATATATTTTATTATGCCAGGCGTAGCATTTAAAGTTAAATGAGTGTTTAAACCTTATAACTACATTCAACAGCATGTTAGACTTAGAAACAATGCTAGTTAGAATATAAATCTGTTTATCTTCCATGCAATTTATTTTAATGAGCTTGGTTACAGATGAACGGCGTTTTTTTCTAAACGACTCAAATACAACCACAGCTATCTTGTAGTGCTTGTGACACCTAAACGATCTCACAAATAATCTCGCAAAAGAAGTTTATATCTTCGTACCAGTTCAAAGATTTGTCACACTAAATTAGGCACTGAGAAATACCTGACACAAAACTGAAAGAAAGCGGACTGTTTTCTTTTTCCCCCTCCATCAGAGTTTCACCTATTTTGTTTTCTTAATAACGATAATTTTGAAATCCTAGTAAATAATGTGAAGCTTATACGGACAATAAATTTTAAAATTTCTTTATGTCTTCTGATGTTGCTGTTTCGGCGCAGTTAGTAGCGAAGGAAGGTAGCAAATAAACTTCTGTAATAGCCAGCTGTAAACTATTATGTTAAATTGTATACTATTATGTTAAACAATAAGGTAATAAAACATTTCCAAATTATGATGTTTTACATGCTACTATTATAAACACATAACATGCAATACAATATAAAACTATATATCTTTATTACAAGCCTTATACTTTTTTTAAAAAATTAACTGTTTTAAATGAAATTGGGAATTTATTATTATCAGATATCGTATAAGATATAAATTACAGTGTTTTCCGAAAATAAGACTTAATCGAAAAATAAGACTTAACATGGTTTTTCAGTGTACTCTTAATATAAGCCGTACTCCTAAAATAAGCCCCAGTTAAGATCGTCAGCTAGACTGGCGCCTTATTGCCGAATGACCAAGTGCAGCCTTAAGGCACATGCACATTTGAGACAAACGGATGTGGTTGCGACATATTAGAATCTTCATCAGTATTCAATATGTCGGCTTAGCAACGAACGGTTAGCGCTTCATTTAGTAATGTATTTAAAGGATAATAAATATTGATACTCGGATAAAATGTGCGCAGAAAGAAAGAGCTATTCCGTCGTACAAGAAAGGAATTGTGGAAGATTCCAGGGATAAAAATCTTACAGCTTTCTTCAAAAAAAAGAAACGGGATCTACGAATGATCTGAAAATGGCAATCAGTGTACAATAATCTCAGTCAACAGATTCATCAGATTGACGAGGGAAATGCCAAGAAGCATAAATGTGGATTGGGTCAGCAACCATTATTTTCTGGATTGGAACACATCATCTGTGACTGGATTGCCAACAGAAGAGGAAAGTGTTTGGTTGTCCTTAGCGCTGATATTCAAGCATTTGCCCTTGCAGTGGCACCACAGCTAGTCATATCGACAGACGAATTCGAAGCATCACAACTTCGAAGGAAGCCATCCACAGGATCTGAACAGTCTCTGTGAAGATCGACAACACTGTTTAAGTTGAAAGATACTGAAGAGATTAAACCCGCACTTGCATTCAAATATTTTGTTGATGCCATCATTTGTCTAAGTACAGTTCTAGAACATGATTGCTGGGGATAAAACTGCAGTGTTTATGGATCAATGGTCTGAAACTGCCATTACTCAAACAGATGCCTCTGCGATATACATTCTCTCCAATGGTTACGAAAGTGCAGGCATTACAATACTTTTGGCAATTTGTCTCGATGGAAAAAACCTACTTCCTAATCATCTCCAAGGGCAAGAAAGGGGAAATAAAACGTCTTTCAGGTATTTAGTATGTTCTTGAGAATGGAAGGAAGCCATCCAACAGCTTGATGCGCAAAAGTAGGACAAACCTGAATGAAGCATTCAACAACTTGGTGCAAAAGAGTAGCAATAAAAAAGTGGGTCGATTTATTCTTACCACTTGCTTTGCTAGGTGTCCAGAGAGGTATGCTAATGTGGGATTCTGTTAGCACTTATGAGTTAAAACATGAAGAACTTCCTTGCAGAAATAAGAATTCGTCAAACAATGATTCCCTCAGGAATGACTACGTAGCTCCAAAAGCTTGATCAAGTCATTTAAGGACAATATGAGCACGAAAATCAATGAATGGAGAGAAATCAACGAGAAAACTCTGTGAAGCCTAAGCTACAAGAAATCGTACTTGAGAGACTAATGCATGGGATAAAATAACGGACAGCTGTGTTGCCAATGGCCTACGAGCAGTTTACATGGACAACAAGAGCTCGTTTAGGGACAGCTCTGTTGCTCAGCGTAAGAGGCTAGGATTTAGAGGTCTTAGAGGAAATGGAGTCGAAAAAAACTGAGGCCGCAATTTCGTGAGGAGCTTTCTGGCGTTTTTCCAGAAGACAATGACATGGCTCTATTAAAATAAATGATTTTGTTCATTATTGAATGTTGCTTGAGCGTGACGAATGCATTCCTTGACCCTGAATAAATGCATTCTTGAGCTGTGTGTCTTGAACATGAACAAATCTTAATTACTACGCATGAAAAACAAGAAATACCCTGAAAATAGCCGCTAGTGTCTTTTGTAGTAATAATTAATTATTTTGGGAGCAAAAGTTTCAATTTATATTTAAATTAACAATAAAAAATCTGATGTTTACTTCCTTGTACGGAAAATTAAACTTTACGCAATTTTCCTGCATTTCATTTAAACATATTGAATTAACAGTTAACGAAGTTTGAATTAAATGTTCTTCGTTGATAGTGCATAAACCCCAATAGAATAAATGCAATCTTTAAAGTTCACTATATTTATTTACCATAGCCACATTTCGGCGTTAGGTTCACTTAACAGCGCTGAGCAAAAATTACAGCATTTGAAGAATTACAGCAAGTTCTATTTAAATGCTATAATAAATCTAAAACGATGTATGAAAGAAATTAAACAAATAAAAAAGAAACAGATTTTTCACAGACGATTCAGCGCCGCTTGCCTAATCCGCATTCGCTACTAATTAATTCAGTTCTCACTTCGCGGAAGGGCAAAAATACATAATAATTCAAAATAATTCAAAATAAATAAATAATTAAAATAAATAAATAATAATTCAAAATAAATTAAAATTGAAAGATATAGAAAAATATAAAACACCAAGTACACTTAAAACAATTTGTACGCAAAAACCAGCTAATAACTTAAATGATAATTCCAGAATGAATCAAGCATAATTCGCAATAATAAAAGAAGACATTACTTTGTTGTTGCGAAGTTAGTTTCTGTAGACTGGCAACAAATCCACTATTCTGCTTCAAATGTAAACAAATATGGACGCTATCATAACCCAAAATTAGGCATAGCCGCACTTAAAAAAACTTTTAAATTGCTGATAATTCCACAATTATTGCATGCAGGTTAACTAAGGGCATAAAAATCTTAAGATAAGAATAAAGATAAGAACAATATAATTCAGTCATATTTAAAGCAAAAAATGCACAATTTACAAACTTATAAGAATAAAGAAACTGAGCTCACTGAGCCAAGTAACAGAGTGGATATATATAAGCATATATTTATATACGTTTGGTGCGGGCGATTGCAACCAAAATGCGAGGTGCACATCTACATGTTATAGCAGCCCTATATACAAAATTTCAGGCCGCCCAACCGGTATAGTGGATTGCATATACCGCGTCGCTGATTGCCGTACCGAAGGACTCGGGTCCGAATCCCGGAGAAGCTATGGATATTTGTAAATGTATAGTGTCGGTGCGGCATGGCGGCAGTTCAAATATGCGGCCAGCCGAAAGCCCTCTCATGTGGTTTGGTGGAAGGGGAGAAGGATGGGAAATACTTGGACCCGTTCCTCCGGGGTGCTCTCCATCAAAATTGGGGGCGGAACCGAGCCAAATCGCTCAGTCACCTGTCAGGTGCTCAAGGCAGTTAGTTGCCAACGACAAGCGTAATCTTGCGCTTTTTGACACGAGAATTTCGTGGGCTTTGTCTGACTTTGTCAGACAAGTGGGCATGAGTAACAACAACAACACAAAATTTCAGCGTTCCGAGACTATTCGTTTTTGAGTTATGCGAGATATATACATACATACACGCACGGACGCTACGAAAAAATCTCTTCCGAATACATTTAAATCAGTTTTATAATTATTTGGGGGGGGGCAAAGAGTCCTTCATTCTGTCCTTACGTACGGATGTTACTCAAAAACATCGTTAAATTGCATTTTATAGCGGTCAAAATAGATATTTTCGTAGAAATATGGTACCAGAAATTTTTTGGGGATTACAATACTTCTTTTTTCCTTTGGACAAGGAAGTAAAAATGATTGCAAAAGTTAAAAGTTAAATACTGGTGTGTAAATAACGTATCAGAAAATCTTTAGTTTGGTTCAAAACTTGTTTTTTTCTTAAAAGTTATTTCAATTTATTTATATCTAAATGATTTACTTACTTTGCTAACTTACTTTTCAAACATTATGAATTTCAGTGTTTTAAAAATATAATGGGTTTTGGTTGACATTACTAAAATTTTGCACTAAATTGCTTCATGGAACATGGAAATGAAGATTGCATACATATTTTAATTTTAACAAAGAAATTTTAAGTAAAATAATTTTCACTTTTGACAACTATTTTCTTTCTTTCTTGATAAGTTATGCAGGAACACAGTTTATTACTTCTTATGAGCATATTTTCTTCAGTCAAACACAAAATCATTGTGCATTTTTATTTACAGTTGTTATACTTAAAACTGTTTTCAATGACATTAGAAAATTCGACGAAAAACATACTATCGAATTTCCAGATGCTTAATGCTTGTTTTACCCCCGCCCCCCAAAAAACTAATATTAATATTGAATACCATGTAAATATTTAGCTAAAAAATATATATATTTTTTTAATTAATCAAATAATGAATTCCGACGTTTTTTCTTTGTCTGTAAAATAAACCGAAAAATAAAATATACAAGCTTATTTTCTTTTTATATATATACATTTTAAATTTACGGGATGAGTAAAAAACATGGTTACAAATTTGAAGTAAGTGTAAAGTTTTATTGTGTATTGTATATCAAGCTTGAAGCTCCATTATTTTCATTTCAAATAAGAGTCACGTGTATGAAGTTACATTATTAGTTAAGACGGCATTGATCATATTGTAGCAAACTACAGATGGAACATTGCGTTTGATATGGATAAAACTGCTCATTATTCAATGATCAATGAGGCGCTTAGGCTGGATAGGCATGATTTCAATACAGCATTGTTGCCGTCCACTAGGGAAAAGCGCAGTAAATTATTGCTTAAGACGGAAAACATCCGGGAAATAAAATCTTCTGAAATAAGTGTAATAAAACATTGCTGCAGATGCTGCAGCCGATTTTGCTGCATCAGTTATGGATTGAAAGTTTTTCGAAATCGCGAGCAGTTTGAGGCAATAAAATAAAGTTTGGTTGGTGTTGTAAAATGTTCTTGGCTTTTCATTATCTCATTTCTTACTGTTCAAGAAAACCTCTTGTTCATCTTGTACACTAATCCTCAAATAATTTATGCCAAGATTTCTATTTACATTGTTACTCTAAAAGATCTATTTCTTTTATGTATATGCACTTTGTTTTTGGAAAAGAAAGCATATATCTGTTTTACCTCATCCAATGAAAACAGAATATCTTACAAAAGAACAGGGGAATAGGTAAAATTTATTTCTCCTGATTTCATATGATACAAATCAAGTATTTTGTTGACAACGATAGGACTAAAAATGAAATATGTCACTTTCCAGGATTTGTTTTTAAAATTTACAGACCTATTATAGCATAGAGTTATTACTCATCTACGATATTCATTATGTAAAATACTGTTCTTTCGTGACGCTTACAAATATATAGTTAAAAAAAGATAAAGTGTTTATAGACAGTTAAGTTTAATTAAGTTGTTGCAGAGGTTTTTCGGAAACAAATCATTCCCAAGCAAGGTTTTTTTTTGTTCGTTGTTTTATTAAATATTATTATTATTATTATTATAACAGGAATAGTTCTGCGACGAATCATTTTCAAAACTACAGATATCAAAATATTCAACTTACTTTGAAAAAGAAAAAGCTACAGCTTATATATAGAACCAAATATTGCACAGCTTCTCATTCCTAATAAAAAACGGAAAAAAGACATAAGTAAAACAAGTCTAAAATCGTTGTCACATACCAAAGAAGAAGATCTTAACAATTAAAAACAAATTGTTTTAATTATTATTAGATTCATTTCACTATCACAAAGAATGAGGCATTATATGATTCATATAATTAACTTACATTTGAATAAAGATCATTCTAAAGATAATATTTTATTCAAAAAAATCAGTTGCGTTGTCACAATATAAACGAATTTTTCATACGCAAATTGCATACATTTTATGCATAGGGATTAAATTTTCGTGTATATATGTCATGTGTATATGTCAGTGTACATGAATCAATATATTATGTAAACTGTATAAATTTTTATATCAGTATGTATAATACGTAAATTTCCATGTAAGTTTCATGTATCGGGTTTTAAGGAATGTTTCCACCACCGCAAATATCACCTGCGCAAGTAGTTCGCGTTGGCCTGTTTAATCATATTTTGTCAAATATTTTTTGGTATTTGAAAGAAGAAGACATGCTTTAGAATGCTGTGTTGCGAAATGTGTATAAAAAAATATCGTTATCATTAAGTACAAGGTGTCTGAAATGGAACTATCCCGCTACCAGATTAAAACCATCATTTACTTCCAGTTCTGTTGCAAAAGGTCAGCTATAGAATGTTACCAAATCATGTGTACAGCATTAGATACTAATGCTGTATCATATGCTACTGAAGGTTTGGTGCCGAAAGTTCAAAAACAAGGACTATGACATTCAAGAAGCAGATTACTCTGGCCGGCTTGCTGATGTTGATGAGGGCCGCCTGCGAGAACTTGTGGAAGAAGATCAGTATGTAACCACTGGAGAGCTTGCCAAGGAGTTAGACGTTAGTGCCATGCCCATTAGTCGCGCTATGCATCGCATAAAATTGACGTTCAAGTTCAATCTCTGGGTGCCGCATCAGCTAACTCAAGCAGATCAGGACAGATGTGTTCTGGCCTACACTAATCTGCTCTAATGTCAACGTAAGGTCAAAATTCTGGACCGAATTGTCTGCATGAATGTATGTATGTTTCTCGCATTGTGAAAAAGTAACGGTACCTAGAGATATCAAAATTTCAATAACGTAGTCCTCCACTCCAATATGGGCATCTGGTACCCATATTTGAAATTTGGATTTTGTTTTATTATCTATTTCATATTTTGTAAAACTTCAACGAATTTTTGGATATTCCGTTGAATTGAATGTTATGGTTTAAGTGCGAAGAACGTGATATTTAATAAATAAGGGTAACACACAAAACGTTAAGAAAACGCCCCTTTAGGCGTAATATAAACTCTGAAAGCTTTCAGATTTTTTTTTATTTGTTATTAATTTTAATCAAACACAGAAATCATGGTGACGAAATATGGCTTTTTTGTTTTAAAACGGTACGCAACCATTCAGAAATTTTAGTTGCAATTCATTTAACTGTCTCACAGTCTGACACAACAGTTAGTCAGAAGACATTGCATAAAGGGGTCAGAAATAAAATAGCGTCGTCACCAAAATGTCTTGTATTCATTTATCATATTTAACAGATTATTATAATTCCATAAATTACACTAGGACAATATTTGCATAATGTCACATTAATTTAATTGGAAATATTTTAGGGAAAAAAGATATCAATATAAAATTAAAATTTCGAAATTACATTTAAAACTCTAAAAATAGTAAAAATATTATAAAAAAGTGACTAGAGAAATGCATTAATTTTCTTAATGAATGCCAATAATAGCTTTGAGTAAGGTATGCGTATTCCTGAACAGAAAAAGTTTTGTTTCTAAGAAATTTTCATATTTAACTTTAAAAAGAGTTTTATTGAAATAAATATCAAAATTGAGTTTTGCATATTACTAAAATTATTTCCGCACATTATGCATTACATAGAAAACACCTTAAAGATTTAAATCACAAAATAATAAATAATAAAAAGGATTTATGTCCCACAAAAACCTATTTAATTTGTATTAAATCAGTTTACGTGAAATGATTTTCTTCAAATGGAGGAAAATGGGCATGTGCTTTTCGTTTTTCGTTCTTCGTTGTTTGGAATTTCAAACACAATAATTTTACCTGCTACTACAGAGGCTGTTCGCCCATTTTTTAGACGATGTATATTGTATTCACAAAACTAAATTACATAAAATTCTTGTGTTTTAAATGTTCTATTTGACATCTCGTATTCTGCACTATCTTTCGACACCACAATTTCCAGGATAATAATGCCTTTTGAAGTGTCAGAAGAGGTATTCTATCCCATTCCTCCCGAACAGCTTTCCAGAGTCTTGTTAGGGTTTGGGGACAACGTTTGGATAATGCAGTTTTTAAAAGTCCGAAAGCACAAAAATTCATAGGTGACACATCGGGAGATTTAGTAGGTATATCAGTGAAGGGTATGGCCTTGATACCAGTTTTTTGTTCCATTTCTTTTAGGAAATTTACAGTGGATTTTGATGTGTGACTGCTAGCTTTGTCCTGATGGAGTCTCACAGATTGATGGCACTGTGGGTAAAGCGATGGTATTTCATTCAGACAAATTGGCGATAAAATATGTTCCTGATAGTATTTGGAGTTAATCTTGACATTTTTTTGCACTCTCTTTATTTTTAACTTGCCATTATAAGAAAAACCAGCAACAATCATGAATACCTTAGAAAAACTTTCTTTCGATTCTTTGAACCATGTAATTAAATTTTTTCTCCCATTTTATGATAATAAATGGCTCTTTTTGTGTTACAATCATTTAAATATACCCATGCTTCATCTATTGTGACAATTGTTTTCCCTTTTTCTTCGGATAAGTGTTTCTCATATAGAATAATTCTGCAGCGTGTCCTGCGTCGAGCGATATGCTTTGGAAGAAGACGATGCACGTTGTCTTTTTTCGCTTTCGTTTAAAGATTTAAATCGACGTTTATCATCTTGTTTACAGTGGACACCGAGCATTTGAATGATTTTGCAACTGTCCTTTGACTGGGGGGATTTTCTTTTAACACTAAACAACGTACCTTTGCGATAGTCGATGATGTCCGTTTTTTCCTTGGATACTGTTTGGAATTTTTGCATCCACTTGAGGCTCCAATCTGACGTTTGTTTCCTTTCTTGTTGATGATATTACCTATCGACGCTTTAGATACCACAAAACCATGACTCCCACATCGTTTTTGGATAACGGAGTATGCATATTTCTCTTCGGAAAGAGCGTAAATGTAGCCTTCGAACCACTGCTTTGTTAAATTCGCCATTTTGAATAAAAACAGAACTTTCAAGCCGCAGACGATAATTTTGATTTTTAAAAACATAGTACAATTTCAATCACTTCTTTTGCAGCAAACGATGTTTTATTACCGCTTACCAAAATCGTCTAAAAAGTGTGCCAACAGCCTCTGTATATAATAATTCTAGCTGATGTGCATCTTATTCACTTGAATCAAATGCATGTACCAAATACAACGCTTTTCTGTAAATTCATGTTGAAAGACTTGTTTTAATAAGACTATCACTGGACAGAATGCCAACTCAAAGATTTTACAACTAAGGCCGGCTCGAAACATAGGTGAAATAGAAAGCCGTTCAAGTTACTCTAAAAAGCCACGACTAAATAAACGTATTTGTGTATTAATATGTTTAAATTATACCATAGCTCAACTGACTAACAGTTATATAGCTCCAAAAATGTTTGACCCTAACCTGTTTACAACAAAATAAGTTTTTCAGCTATTAATGCATATGTATTTAATTAAGCAAACAAACGTGTGATATCGAATTCAGCTACACGAAGCAAAATCTCAACTATTCTCAGTTATTTGGAGGATCTAGTTTCATCTAAAAAGGGAAGAAATCACATAATTGTGTTATTATTTACAGTTTCGCTGTTCTTTACATTGAAAAAATATGATGTGGACGCCACGTGACTTCCTTGTAATGTCTATTAAATTACGCACATTTTTTGCTGCATTTAATTTAAAACTTATTTCCTTGAATTTCATTAGAGATATATTTCTCATTCAATTAGTTCAGTTCTCACTTCGCGGCAAGGAGAATATCCACATAAAAACTCAAAACATCTTCATTAGAAATTGTAAAATACAGAAAAATCTAAAACACCAAATAGAATTAAAAACTGTTTAAAAACAGGTTCTACAATTAAAATTAGAGTTTAAATTAATCAAAATTAGGCAGAAAGACAAATTTTTCGGCGCACAAAACTCTTGGCCCCACTCGGCAAAAAGATACTGAAGTTGGTGCAGAAACTGACTTAATTCACTATGCTACCCATTTTCAAATGTAAGGAAATGGCGGCCTCGTTAGGCTTAGTGGAACTTAAACAACTTTGAAATTGTTGATAATTCTACAACTATTGCACGCAGGTTAAATAAAGTAATAAAAAACCTTAACCGGAACGTAAGAAAAATATAATTCAATCACTTCTAAGGTAAAAAATGCACAATTTACCAATAAGAATAAAATAAAACTTAGCTCACAGAGCCGGGTAACAGAAGGGGTGTATATATTTTATATATATATATATATATATATAAAAGGAAGAAATCACATAATTGTGCTATTATTTACAATTTTGTTGTTCTTTATACTGAAAAAATCTGATGTGGACACTCATTAAATTATGCACACTTTTTGCTGCATTTCATTTAAGCTTATTTCCCGAATTTCATTACAGATATATTTCTCATGCAATCAATTCAATTCTTATTTCGCGGCAAGGAAAACGTACATAAAACCTCAAAACATCTTCATTAAAAATTTTAAAATACAGAAAAACCTAAAACACCAAATAGAATTAAAAACTGTTAAAAAACAATTGTTACAATTAAAATTAGAGTTTAAATGAATTAAAATTAGGCACAAAGACAGATTTCTCGGTGTACAAAACTTTGAGCCTCACTCGGCAAGAAGTTGGTGCAGACATTAACTTAATTCACTATGCTGCTAAGTTTCAAACATAAACAAATGGAGGCGTCGTTAAGCTTAGCGGAACTTAAACAACTTTTAAATTGTTGATAATTCTACAACTATTGCATGCAGATTAAATAAAGTCATGAAAACCTTAACCGGAAAATAAGAACAATATAATTCAATCACTTTTAAAGTAAAAAAGTAAAAAATGCACAATTTACCAACATGTAAGAATAATAATAATAAAAAAAAACTTAACTCACCGAGCCGGGTAACAGA